>OZ005653.1:110620258-111070258 GCA_963930645.1 Salticus scenicus | reverse complement strand
TGCATATTTTTCTTCATTTACAATGAAATGTCGTTAGCATATTATAATGCATCAAATTTAAATATTTCCATAACTAGGAATTTTTTAACGAAATAATAACTATGCGTTCCACTATGGAAATGGCAAAAGTGCAAAGTTGTTTTCACTGTACAGATAGTAAATGTAATAAGGTAATCCTCATTTCAGTTTGAGATTAACTGTTACATGAAAAAAAGTCTGATCACTAAAATTTAAGAACTTCGCATTTCAAGAATAAGCTAAAAATTCGTAATTATATATCAGGGCTGCTAATGTCCCTATGTACTTATAACACAATTAGGTATTTCAATACATCTTACAATGTATAAAATATACACTATTATATAAATTATATAAAATTCCTATTTACATCATTTGATGTTTATCGGAATTTTTTAAGTAACTTAACAAAACATTTAAACTTTGAAGTTTTTACAGACTGTTTTTTTTTTTTTTTTTTTCTTTTTCAGAATTTTGCTAAATTTTGTGTTACACCAGAATTGATTTTCGTTTCACGTTACAGTTACTCAGAGCTGTTTAAATAGGGGGAAAATAACCTAAAATGATCCTAGCAAGTAAAACAATCCACATATGTTTTCTTCGAAACAGGCAACGCTATATACCGGGTCACATACAAACTAGTTGATCTAAGTGAAGAAGAAGCTATGACGGTATTCAAGTGATTGCAGTCTTACGTGTCTGAATAGAATTCTTTGAAAAAGGGGGTTTTGTAGTATATGTTGTAAGTTAAGCACTAGGTTTCCAATTTATTTAGATTCATAGTCTTTCCTGTACAGAAACATGAATTGGTTTACTAAATGAAATATGTTTTCAGATATATATTACATTTGCTAATTTTGTTATGTTTCTCGGCGTCATCCAGTAGTATGACCTAAAATGGATGGTCATGTTGTCGGGCAAAATGATACATTGTTTGAAAAGTTTTGGATCCATTATGTGGATGATTATATATTCATTATTTGGATCAGATGTGGCGGATTTAAACATTATTTAATTATTTCTGACTTTATTGTGGCATAATATTATATCTATTATTTTTAAATCATAATTTTAAAGTATTTATTTTTTTTTTAAGATATTAAAAACTTTTTTTATTTATTTATTTTTTCTATTTATGTTGATTTCTTTAGAAATCGAATTTTCTATTAATTCTTTCTTTAAAAATTTTCTTTAGAAAATAAATAGAATTTTCTTTAGAAAATTAATTTCTAAATTTATAGAGGAAAAAATATAGACAGAATGACCTTATACAAGACTGAAATATTAATTTTCATTTCGACCTAGAATAAATTGAAAACAGTTCTTTGAACAATCTCATTGAATACAACCTACTTGATTGCATAATTTGGAAAACACTGTAAGCAGGTTTTTCTTAAATGCTTTTATTTAATCTTTTCAGAATTCTTCATTGTTTTCTTTGTTTAAAAAATAAAAAAATAAATAAAAAATAAATAAATAAAAACGTTTACTTTAAATTTAATTATCTTTGTCGCCACTAGATAGCAATACCAGATAATCACATATGTTTGAGTTTCTGTTTTCAATCTTAGATTTAATGAAATTTTCAATGAATCTCAATTCATTTTATTTCTTGTTTCTGAGGCAAATAATCTTATTTTTAAAATTAACTTTGTAATCCATCATCAAACTTCCTTAATCATTTTTGTAAAGTTGTATGTAAACACTCTTACTTTTGTATGTTTGTGTTACCTATTTCTATGAGCTAAGGATTTTTTTGTAATTTCATGCTTTTATTTACGTTTATACCCTGTTTTTCCGCATATCACTTTTTTTTTCTTTTTTTCTTTTTTTTTCTTTTTTTTTTTTTTTTTTAAGATTCTATTGATTTATTTTCAGCCTAGTCTACATATTCACGGCTATGTAGATGCCGGCTACATGACCCAGGTGCTATGCTTGTCCACTCACTTCCATTTTTTTTTTAATGTAATTCTGTAATTATTATTCCACAATTGAACAAAAATACATTAATTTATTTGATAACATAATGAATTTCTTTCTTTATTTCTTTATGATGTTTTCAATTAAATAAATTGTAATAATATTAATGTTAATTCAAATGAAGAATTATAAATATATATGGTTTAAATAAAACGTGCAAAAGATTTAAGTATATTTTCTGAAAATAAAATAAAAATATTAGAAATCTTCTGGGAAATTTTGAGAAAATTCTTGCGTTTAACTTTTTAAATTAATGACATCGGTGACACGGGAATTTTAATTTAGAAGATTAAATTTTCCTTCCATTAACGGATTAAATTTATATATTTTTATAACACAAGATTTCAATATTAAATGCCAGATAAATTTCATGCACAAAAAGATTAGTTTAAAATTAATTAAATTTCAATAGATGTTTAAAGAAAAACGGACATAATTATAGCGAATAAATGAAATAAATTAAAATATGATGATAAGTTTGCTAAAGAAAAAATACGTTTTTCAATTTTATTAAGAAAAAAAAAAAAGAATTATTCGACGTGATGGCGATTTTTCTGATAAAAAAAAGTATAATAAACTGAATGAAAAACATTGTTTTAAAATCAAACAACAAAATGTTAAAACTGTTTACACACTCCGCGTTGGTATTTTCTATTGTTACATTTATCTTTTTATATGGAAAGTGGCTTTCAATGAACATCTATAAATATATGTATGGTATTTGTAAGAAAAGAAGAAAAACAAAGAAGAAAAAAATGAATATTTTAACAGATTTTGCTGAAAAAAACCAAGACGGATAATATTAAGTACAAAAATTTCAATAAACACCATAAAATGCAATAAACACAACAATTGTTTCAAATCGAGAAAACACACGATTTTTCGTCAGACAATCATAGTAGGCGCAAGTGCTGCAATCAAAGTGGCAAGTGAAGTGATTGCATCACTCGTGCCTACTTTGTTCTCCTGACGAAGGATCGTGTGTTTTCTCAACCTAAAACAGTTGTTGCGAGTTTATTGCATTTTATGATGGTGTTTATTCAATGTTTGGTACTTATTACTTTAAAACGCCAGTTCTGTAGTGCTTTCTAATAATTCAAGACGGGTAGTATTACAACAGTGCTACAAATACGTAGTATGTTTATGGCAATCCGTGATAGGACATCGAGCTCCCATCTTCGATTATTTACATTTGAAATTGTATCTAAACTGCTTGATTGTAATGTTAGTGTCGTTTGATGGTTTTAGTAGAGAAAATATTTTAATTATTATTTATTTATTTATTTAGTGGAAAACATATTTGATAAAACTCTAACAAATTTCTTGGCATATTCCGTACATCCGTACTTCTTGGCTCTGTATCTTTACGGAGATGTATCATGTGTTTTTATACCAACAATTACTATTTTGATTCTTGTAAAGTCTATAAAATCTGGATGTTTTTAAATTTTATGAGGAAATATTTTTATTAAACATTTTAAGAATTATGTACTTGAAATACAAACTGCGCAATTCAAAAAACAAAGAAATTGAAATTTCAAATAAATAAATAAATAAAATAAAATAAATAAATAAATAAATAATAAAAATAAATAAAAAAAAAATAAAAATAATTTCTATAAATGGCGATAAAATGTTTCAAATATAACAAAAAACTAAAAATAGAAAAAAAAAAAAAAGAAAAAGAAAGCTATGCTTTCACAACAATATATTGCAGTAAGAGTTACTTATCCAATATTACAATGTCGCACCCTCCTGCCTTAAATCCGGATAATTCCACAACAGGGGCTGGAATTTCCGAGTGGCATAGGAAACAACACAACAACTAGAACATGTCGTGAAGTAGGTATTGTTATTAAAAGCATCAAAATATTAATTAAACACAGAGATCGCAGTCTAAACACACTACTTACTCTTAGGAACTAATTTACTTATTTCCATTAAGTTGAACACTAGAACGCCGGGCGGTGTCATTTTGACACTAAAGCATCTAAGTTCCGTTGTAAAATTCGAAAAACTCGAGGAATTTGATTAATTTTTCTTGACTTTTATTTAATGTGTAGCGAAAATACACATATAAAATGTTAAGATGTTAGCTCTTACTAAACTTTATTTACAGGAAAATTTACCTAGAACGCCGGCTTGGTGTCAATTTGACACGGCAATAATTTGAGTTTTTTTTACTTCGAATTCAATTTCATTACTATAGGCATTTATTTAAACTGTAGTTTTGGAGTGAAGAATGTGATCGACGA
Organism: Salticus scenicus; assembly: GCA_963930645.1. Lineage (NCBI taxonomy): Eukaryota > Metazoa > Arthropoda > Arachnida > Araneae > Salticidae > Salticus > Salticus scenicus. The sequence goes on along the minus strand of OZ005653.1, from coordinate 111,066,005 downwards.
GTGGAATGCGCTTTCTTGCACCTCGTGATCACGTGTTATCACATGACCAATTGCAGCTGTGTAAACACCTGCTGTCAGCAGAACGGTTTTTTGATTCTATTTCTTGTAATATTAGCGTTCGAATTACTAGTGAATTTATTAGATTTTGCAGTCAATTTAACATTTTCGCATTTTTTACTAAAGTCATAAAGGTTTGTTAATGTCTCGTAAAAGAGGACTTACCCAAGAAGAAATAGAAAAGCTTCTAAGAGAATTGTCCGATAATGAATCCGAGGGTGGAGAGTTTTCCGAAATTGATGGAGGATCTGATGATGAAATTTTTGTTCCTTTTGTATCTTCCGATTCTGAAAGTGATGAGGAAACATGCGTTGATAATTCTCAAAACAACGATATATTTACGGCTCGCGATGGTTCACAGTGGGAAGAATGCACATATGTGAGTGCATCTGGAAGATTTACTAGCCAAAATATATTGCGAGAAACAAGTGGCCCCTCTAGTTATGCAAAAAGAAATATAAATAGTGAAAGTGTTTTGAGTGCTTGGTTGCTGTTTATAGATAAAACTATTTTAGAGCACATAATAAAATGCCCAGTGACCGAAGCACGCAGAGTGCTAATAAATGAAAACTGGTCACTTTCAAAAGAAGAGTTTTTTGCATATATTTCAGTGTTGTATGCTCGTGGAGTCTCTGGAGCTCGAAACTTGGAATTACATTCATTGTGGTCTGAAACCTGGGGTTTAAAATTTTGTAAAGAAACCATATCCAGAGACAGATTTTGCGAAATTTCCAGATTTTTGAGATTTGATATAAAATCGACGCGTTGTAATCGAATAAAACACGATAAATTTGCAATGATCTCGGAAGTATGGAATCGTTTCATTGAAAACTGTATTAGTTGTTATAAGCCAGGCCAGAACATAACAATCGATGAACAATTGTTTCCTAGCAAAACTCGCTGTCCATTTACTCAATTTATAGCATCAAAACCTGATAAATATGGACAAAAATTTTGGGTAGCTGCAGATTTAGAAACTAAATACATATTGAACGCATTTCCATATCTAGGAAAAAATGAAGAAAGGGATCAAAACCAGAGACTTTCTGAGTATGTAGTGTTAAAACTAACTGAGCCTTTTCAAAATATGGGAAGAAATGTCACAGTTGACAATTTTTTTACATCTCTAGGATTGGCGAAGAAACTAAAGGAAAAACGCACGAGTTTAGTTGGTACGATGAATAGAACTAGACGAGAAATTCCAGATTGTATAAGGTCAGGAAAAGAGAAGTTATACACAACAAAAATATTGAAAAATAAAGATTCTGGTTCAACACTCACAGCATACCAATGCAAAAAGAAAAAGAACGTGATAATTTTAAGTTCGATGCATTCAAACATTGCAATTGCAAATAATTCAAAGAAAACGCCAGAAACCGTCACTTTTTATAATGAAACAAAATGTGGCGTTGATATTGTTGATCAAATGGCAAGAAAATATTCAGTCAAAGCAGGTTCAAGAAGATGGCCTGTTCATACATTTTACAACATTTTAGACTTTGCTGCTATAAATGTTTGGATTATTTTCAAATGTGTAACTGGAAAGAAAGTATCGAGATGTAGTTTTATTCAAAGTTTAGCTGAAGAAATGCAGGCAGAATACAAGAAAATACGCAGTGAAAAAAAGAGAAAAAATGAAGATGAACTACAATCTGAAAATCTATCTAAGCGCAGAAAGTGTGAAGTAAAAAAATGTCACGGAAATCTATCAAATAAAATGTGTTCTTCTTGTAAAAGAGTGGTATGTGGAAAATGCACCAAACATGTGAACTATACGTGTATTGACTGTAAATAATGTGAGTAGTTTTTTACTCTGTTTTTATTCCATTGTTATCTACCTGAACAATTTACCTGTTATAATACTACTTAAAATATGTAAAGATTAATAATAATCCTTAATACCATATTAATCACAATGCTAAAATAAAATTTCATTGTTTAAAAGTTAATAATTTCCTTAAATGTATTGTATATCATTTATATTTTTTAAAAGATCATCAAAATTAGCATGGTATTAAAATTTTATTTAAATGTTTCGCTTATTACTGAACAGTGTGAAAATGACACCAGCTGGCGTTATAGGGGTGAACAAGGCTCCCGGCGTTCTAGTGTTAAAGGCAATGTAATTAATTGCGTAAAGAATATACGATTGAAAAAAATAGTTTTTATAAATAATCTCTAAAAAATAAAGAGTTAAATTGAACACGTGTCATTTGTATTAAATATATTTAAAAAACTTTAAACACACGTAAATATAAATTTATTTAAAAGATGTTAAAATTTTTTATCCAAAGCTTTTCGCTTTAATAGTAAAGCATCATTTTTATAGTTTGCAGGATACGAAAAATTGGGAGGAATATAAAAAAGATAGAATATTATACTTTAGTAATATTAAGATTACAATGAATAGATAACTCAGGTAAAACAATCGACTAGGAGACTTAATGAATTGAATTAATAATTAAAAAAAATATTATTAAATATTTTACTATGGAATTAGCATGAAATTCTTTATTGTACTCTTCTTTTATTATATATAAATATATTCTTTCACCATCCCTTGTATATTTAAAAAATAAATTATACAATGTAATTTATACCACAAAATATATGCAATATTATTTAGAAAAAAAGTGCATATATATATATATATATACTGGTAGCATATAAAGCATATATATAACTTAAAAATATATATTACTGTTATAATTCTGGAAACAGAAAAAAAAAATGTCGTGCAATAACATAAAAAATGTATGAATATTAAAATTTTGAAAATGTTCAATAATTTTTTTTTCTTTTCTTTTCTTTTTTTTTTTTTTTTTTTTTCAATATTCAGATTATTTCTTTTTTTTCCCCTTGAATTTTCAAAGATACAAAAAACGGTCATTTTTTTTTTTTTTTTTTTTTTTTTTTTTTAATATTTTTTTTTTCTTTTTTTAAATCGCTGAAATGTTACATATTTAAAAAAAAAAAGGATGCTTTTGTTTTGAAAATATTTATTCCTCAGATGTACTATAAAAGATAAACGGGGACTATACCCGCTCTAAAAAAAATTAAAACTTTTCGATTATATGTATGTATATATGTTTTTCCTTGTTTTGTAGTTTATTTATTTATTTATACAGATAGATATTTTTTTAATTCAGCTTTTTTTAGAAGATAAAGTTTTAAAATGTTTTATTTTTTATATGATGATTACCGTGAAATACTTATATTAACCGTAATACAAATTGAGGCTTAGGTAAACAGTCCATTTTTTAATTAAACTTTTGTTCATAATGATAATACTATATATTAGTATAATAAAGAGTAATTAATGATTGTAAAACGCATTGTAATAGTTTATTTGTATTGCTTTTACACCATTTATCCATATGTTGTGAATTTAAAATAAATCATCTTCCATCGTACGAAAACAAAAGTAAATAGAATTAATGACTGAATGTAAGTTAATTTTCTTAATTTAAAACTGAAATTTTTAAGGAGTCAAATTTGTGTTCCTTAATGTATACAGTCAAAAGAAAAAGTCGGCTTTATCTTTGAATTTAAGAATTCTTTAAATTTAATTTTGTGTTTTTGAAAGAATCATATATCTGCAAATTGCACATAACATTTTGTAGAACAATATGATAAAATTATAAAATAAATTCATAATTTCACATTAAAAACAACAAATCTCACTGACAATAATTCGTTTATAACTAGTTTGGTTAAAATTATTAACATTTTTTATTAACATTTCCTGTCATATTGAACGTATGTATATCAGTTAATACGCAGTTTAATTTGCTTGCAACCTTCATTATTATTATTATTATTATTATTATATATTTATTTATTATATTTTATTTTATTTTTAACACATCAGTGTGTTTTTGTAAAACCTAATGAAACAGAGCTGTTCCATCAATGAATAAAATCTGAGCTGGATCCTTCTTTCAAAAAATCCCAAACTTCTCTTTTGCTAAACGTTTTTTTTTTTTAGTTTTTGCTAAACGTCTCTTAAACGTTTGCTAAAAGCTAAACGTCTCTTTTGCCGGAGTAGGGTTAAAAACCGAGTCTTGCTTTTCTTCATAAAGTTTAGGCTAAACAATATATATATATATATATATATATATATGTATATATTTATGTGTGTGTGTGTGTGTGTGTAACGTATTGTTTCTTTAGTAGATGATTAATGACAGTCACTTCATATCAAGATAGTTCACTCAATAAATATTCCAAAATAGTTTATGCAGTCGTTTATTGAAGACACTTAGTCATTCTACAGGTTTTATTCTAACTTTTTATTGACGTGGAATAATTAAGCAAAAGCTTCCATGAAAAAGGCGCCGATTTTCGTGTGGTCCCGCTTAAATATGGATATTTTGGGGCGAGGCCAAACTCCTAATATGAATTCTTATTGGATAATTAAGTAAGCTAAAATCCAACCCACATTCTCTCATTGGTTGACCCGGATATCTAGGATTTCGTATTTCGCAATGCCTTGCCGCTTTTTTCGACTATTGCATAATTTTGATTACGAAACTTATTCTAACTCCGATTTCCGCGCTATGACGTGTTTTGCTGAAAAAGTAACTTTACTGGGGCTCTAAAATAGAATTCTCACAAAGTAGTTCTTAAAATTAAGATTTATTTTGAGCTAATACTATTAAGATATCACTTAATATTAATTTCTAATAATAATTTTAGAATCTGAATTCTTTCAATCCTTTCATATATATATATATATATATATTATTTATTTATGTATTTATATATTTATTGTACTTAGATTTTGAATGTTTTTTGGACGGAAGGACCTATGAGCACGCATCTTGCAATTTATCAACCATTCATACATAGAAGTTGTAAAGTTCTCGACACTCATCATTCGTGTGAACTTTTAAATTTTTTCACACAAAACTGCGCAAGAGTTTAGTATTTCCTTTAACTTGTCATTCCTTAACAAATCTAGAAGTGATCTGTTTTACCTTCTTGTATCTGCTTATCTGCTTGCGTTTCATTCTGAGCAGCAACAATAATTTATTTATTTATTTATTTATTTATTATTATATATATATATATATATATATATATTTTTTTTTTTTTTTTTAAGGTAAACTGCATAAAGAAAATTTTAATTTTTTAATTTTTTATGCTATCCTTCATTGGTTACATTTGAGGGAAGTCACCACATTTTGCCGTAATTTTGGATTTTTTCTTTAATTTTAAATCTTTCTGATTAGATATCCTGTTTTTTAGTTATGTCAGTGTAAGAAGTAGAATCTCTCTTTTATAGTTAAAGAAAGAAAAATTTGACCTCTAATCAATCAAATCGCATTCGTAACTTACTGTGTGTTTCAGAAAAATGCATTTTATGAATCGGTTACTAGGGAACGTGACATAACATTTATTACTTATGCTGCAGAATGCGAACTTTTCTACATTGTAAAAAAAAAAAAAAAAAAAAAAAAAAAAAATTGCAGCGAATAGGATATATATATATATATATATGTATCCTGTTCGCTGCAATTTGCTGCCAGAAATTTTCTGTAATTTAGAAAAATACGTTGTATCAAAGGATTGTCACGTATTATATTTCGTTGATATAACGTATTTTTCTGAATTACAGAAAATTTTTGACAGCAAAATGCAGCAAACAGGACTTTTTTTTTTTGACAGTGTATAAGAAAGATCAGGTAGTTATTTGCTGTATTTTCTTGAAAAAAAAAAAAAAAGAAAGAAAGAAAGTAAGAAAACGAAATGAAATCATCTGAATATATATATATGTGGGACGCATTCCTTGTACAGTCAACAGGTGGCGCTGCCTCTGGTGCTCATCTTTCGGCGAGAGGACGAACGGAAGTCAGTTGAGATCTGTCTGCCATGGAAAGATGTTGAGACCGTCAGCGCGAAGTCTGATATGGTCATTTTCTTCTAATTAGAGCTTGAAGTGCTCTTAATAGTTGGGTAGAGCCATGGAGGGCTCAATGCATCAATCTCACATATTTGATAAAGTGCGCGAAGGTACTTTTGTGAATTATAAGTGTGAGCAGGTGCTTAAATGTTATTTTGTTACAGTAATTCTGATGAAGAGAGCTTGTTCTGTGTGTTAAGCCTCGAAACCAGCAGTTGGTTAATGATGCAAATTCTGCTATTATCATTTTATCTTTGTGTAAACTGTGTTGTGTATGTTACGTAATAAATGTCGTTATCTAAATCGCATATCATCATTGCTCCACCCCTAGACGCCCAGCCAAGATCCTACAAGTGGGGACTCTTCCGCGATGTTATTAACACCAACAAGTTATAAAAGGTAACTTTCATATATTTATCATTCTGTTAGATAATAAATGATAATGAGTAATGCATAAAATGAAGCACGAATAATTTAGTAGTACAACTTTGAATTAGAAATTGATGAAAAATGTTTTAAGAACAACAGTTTTAGTTTCATTTTGTATGTTTAAGATGAAATAAAAATATCACTTGAGAAGAATGAATAGAAGTAATAATTATGATTAAAAAATATGATGCTGAATAATCTTTTATAATTTTGCTTACAATGGTTTGCAATATTATTATAACAGAATTATTTTAAAACGAAAGTGATAACAATTATTAAATATAGAACAATAATGGTGATATTATGTGTGTATAATAATAACTGAGAAATATATAAGTTGTTCTAAATATTCTTTTGAGTAAAATAAATTGTTCTGAATGTTCTTATTTAAAAATCATGATAATTTTGATTTGAGAACAAAAAACATAGAATCACTTTTAAGAAAAATGTTCTCATATTGTTTTGTTTCTATTTAAGTATGATATTAATTTGGTAGAAATATTGAAATATTTTTTGGTATAAGTAATTATTTGGAGTTATAATGGCCCAAAACGTGTTACAAGGAGCCGATTTAAAAACAATTGCTGGAGAATTAGGCCTAACTATTCCGGCAGGAGCTAAGGTATTTGAAATCAAAACTTTGATTGAGAGTTCTGATATTTACAAAAATGATTTAGAATTTGTTAGAGGCGTTATTAAAATGTCAGAAGAATTACAAACGTTGAAATCTTTAGAAGAACAAACCAAAATTGAGATACAAAGAATTAAATTATCCCAGATAGAAAAAGAAATCGAGCTTCAAAATTTAAAGTTACAGGCTGCAGCAAATAATTCTAGTAATAATGCAGAGCAACCAAATTCGGAAACTACCTCACAGTGATTAGAGAATTTAATTAGAAGCATAAGAACTTTAACCATTTCAGTACCTGAGAAACCGGAAGCTTTGCACTTATTTTTTCAATCCCTTTAAAAAGCATTCATTTCTAAGAATGTACCGTCTAAATTTAAATCGGAAATATTGATTAATTTATTGGGAGATAAATGTAATCAGGTTCTTGCGTACGTAACCACCAAAGAAATTAACGATTATGAAAAAGTTAAGGAATTAATTTTCAGACAATTTCTACCAACCCCGCGTGAATGTTTAAGTAATTTTAAAAATGCGCTGCGGAATCCGTCAGAATCCCATGTCCAGTTTGCTTCCCGTCTTAGCGCTTCTTTTGATTACTATTGTAGATTGAGAGGAGTTAACGATGTTAAACAATTGTGTGATCTTATAGTTTCTGATAAGTTATATGAAACGTTGGATTCTAGAACTAAGGAACATATCAGTGTTTGAGAAGGTCAAAATTGGTTTAAACCCAACGAATTAGGTCAGGAGTGTGATTTACTCTACTCTTCTGGAGGGAAATCGTTAATTGAATCTAATAATACGCGAAACGAAAGTTCAGAGAATAAGCGGTTTGTAAAAAAAAAACTCCTTTTAGAAAGGCACAGTATAATAATAAAGATCCCATAATACGAAATTCGGTGCCTAATCAAACTCACGAAAAGCATGAAAGAATGTGTTACATTTGTGGTGCAAAAGGGAAAACATTTCATTTCGCTAGAGTCTGTCCTAAACGTGTTGCAGAAAGAAAAGAATTCCGTGAAAATCTTCCAACGAATTCAGTAGTTCAATCCGAAACAAGTCCGATTAACCTAATTGTTAATGAGCTTGAATATGTTGATATTTTAGTAGATGATATTCCATTTAAAGGGTTAAAAGTTGCAGGTTCTTCTATTTTAGTTGTAAATAAAAACAGCATTTCACAGACTAAAAATGTTATTTCTTCAACCACACTTCTTAGCTGTTTTAATGAAAAGAAAGATGCAATTCTAACTGAATTTAAAATATCTTTACCTAATCATGATTCAGTAAATGTAATCGGTGCTTTATGCAACAATTTGTCGTGTGACGTAATTCTGCCTGGTAATATCCTTCATATTCTGAAACAACAAAATAAAGAGGAGACAGATGTTTCGAATTCCACCGACATAGGGGGGAATTTTTCTGAGTTCTGGGGAGAGCGATCTCGATGAAGCAAGTGAGTGTTCTTTTTCTTTATTCCATCGAAGGAAAATGAGATAGATTCCTTTTTTTTCAAATGTGTGCAACTATTCAGAAGAAAAAAATTCGATGTCAGCCACATTTTAGATAAGTCGTTAAAAGAGAGATTAAGCGAGTTAGTAAAAAAATATATGCCAGTTAAAACAAAAAGTACTGATCTAAAAATGTCCATTATTTTATCTGATGATACACCAGTATGTTTACGTTCTCACAGATTGTCATTTGTAGAGAAATCAGAAGTCGATAAACAAATTGACCAGTGGTTAAAAGATGGTATAATTAGAGAAAGTACGTCAAATTACGCTTCGCCGATAGTGGTGTGTAGGAAAAAAGATGGAGGAATAAGGTTATGCTGTGATTGCCGTATTTTAAAAAAGAAAATTATAAAAGATAAATACCCGTTGCCAAATATTGAGGATTTATTTGATAGATTAGGGGAGGGTAAAGTCTTTTCGACACTAGATTTAAAGAATGCGTTTTTACAAGTTGATGTAGAGGAAAAAAGCAGGAAATATACAGCTTTTGTGACCGATAATGCCCAGTATGAGTTACTAAAAGTTCCCTATGGGTTATGTAATAGTCCCTTAATATTTCAAAGATATGTAAATTATGTGTTTAAAGACCTATTAAAAGATGGTACTGTAATTATTTATTTCGATGATATAATTATTCCATCTAAAGATGAGAATGAAGGGTTAGATAAATTAAAACGTGTGTTAGAAACGGCATAAAAATTTGGTCTAGAGTTAAATTTAAAGAAATGTCAGTTTTTGAAACGAAAGATCGATTTCTTAGGTCGCATAATTGAGAATGGCACGATGAAACCCTCGGTAGAAAAAACTCTTGCAGTCCAAAATTTCCCAGAACCCCGTAATGCTAGGGAAGTCAGGAGTTTCTTAGGTTTGACGGGTTACTTTAGAAAATTTATTCGTTCATACAGTACTGGCCAGAATGGATGACTCACTTGTTTTTTCCTTCTGATAGGGACGTATTGGCGCCAGATGTTCGTTTTGGCTGTCTGCCAAAGTGCAGGTTTTCTTGCTTGGCATTTCGTTAGTTCATTAGTTGTGTTCGCCGTGTGTTGACGCACAAATTTTTGCAGAAGGGTGAAATAATATAAAAATTCTGGGTAAAAGAAATTTACACGAAATGCATGCACAAATAAATATTCTGAGCGAAGAAGGTTGTAGTACTCGGGAAATTACTGCCAGATTACAATTGGCCAAGAAGACAGTTTCCAGGTCAATAAGTAATTTCAAAACAACCAAAAATTATGAATATTCATGCCAAAAGATCGTCACAAGAGCACAAGCAAGCGCATGGATGAGTCCATAATTTTGGCAGCGAAGAAGTCACCCAGAAAATCAGCGAAAACAATCCAAGCTGGTTTACCAAAAGATGTTAAACCTAGCCAAAGAATAATCCGTAGGAGGCTATTCAATGCCAATTTAAAGTCCTAGAAGTCTGCTAAGAAAGCTGCAAAACTCATGGTCTGGGGACCCATTTGTGCCAAAGGAAAATGTGGATTGTGGTTCATGCCTGAAGGCACATCAATTAATGGAACTGTTTATCTCGATGTGCTAAAAGAGGAGTTACCACCGTTTATGAATATCAACATGTGCACACACTTCCAACATGATGAGCACCTTGCCACCAGACTAAATCTGTTAAGACATGGATTGCAAATCAGGGGTTTCAGATCCTTTGGCCGTGGCCCGGAAATACCCCAGATCGAGAACTAATTTTAAAGTGCTAAGTTGCTGAGCGTAACCCCACTTCACTTTCGGACTTAAGAGAAACTATAAAAGAAGTATGGATTACAGAAATTACACCAGACTATTGCGAAAAATTATGTATTTCCATGAATTATCGTATCCAAGCTGTAACTGAAAAAAAAGGTTTCCACACCAAATATTGAACCCTTTCTCAATTATGTATGTATAATGTGCTTATATAACTAAAATTAATAATTCCCATAAAATAAATACTTAGTTAAATGCAATTATTCTTGTGCATTCATAAACATCACAGTTTTTTGTGGTCAGTCATCCATTCTGGCCAGTTCTGTATGCCAACATAGCAAGACCCCTCAGTGATTTATTACGTGGTCCCACTCCATTTAAATTCGAGCAAGAGCAGAAATTGGCTTTTCAAAAGCTAAAAGACATTTTATCGAATACACCTTGTGAGGTTGAGACGTCAGAACGTCACCACAATTGTTTTAATTAAGCTGGATCCAGCAAGGTAGGAAGTGGGGACGGTTAAAATCACTCCGTCGCCAGTGACTCGGTGACGGTTGAGGTCGGAGTAGTTTTGTGTCTGCAGGGTGCTGCATTAAAAGACTTAGATTTTGAATATTAGTTAAATTACAAGTGATTTTTAAAAGTACGGATTGAAATGCAGTGAAAGGAGGGTGTAGGAAGAAGCATAAAAATAGAGATGGTTTTAGTAGATGGAGTGGATGTTGGAGGATCGTATAGTGGATGTCGGAGGATATTATAGTGGTTGTGATGAATCTTAGTTTGACAGATATTGAAAAGTAGAGTAGGGGAGATTTAGTGGCGTGAAGTTAAGTAGTGTTGAGTGTTGGTGAGTGTCTACTAGTTTTCGGAAAGTTCGAGCTAGGACAGAAGGGAATCCTCTGTCCCATAGTGAAGCCGTAGTATTGGAGTACGAGTGCGACCGTCTTTACACCGTCGACTATCTGCTGTGGTGAGATATTTAAGATAACTAAATTGTTGATTTGTATATTTTTGATTTAGTAATACGCTCACAGAGCTAAGAGCTATTTTCCAGGCCGCCCTCCCATTAATCTGGTTCAATAAACTTTTATTTGTTGTTCAATTAAAGTCTCTGGTTTTCTTAGTAATATAAGTATTTAAGTTAAGATGGCGTTTGCAGAAACGCAAACGCCACAGTGGCGCCCAACTCAGTTCGACATCCCCCCCACTCGTGTTTATTTTACTGGCTCAAACAATGTACTTAAATTTTTTGAAGATCTTGAACAGTATTTTGATATATGTAAAATTAACGAGGCTGATAAATTTAATTTATTAAAATACTCCTTAAAAGGAGATGCTAAAATCTGGTATGACACCATTGCCTCTAGAGCTCTAGGCCAAAATCCTACATATGAGGATTTGAAGCTCAAAATTAAAAATTCATTCTCTTCTATTGTGGATAAAACCAAACTCCGTCAAGAACTTTATACGGCAAACATGTCGTTTTATGAAAAACCTACCACCTTTTTATTACGTAAATTCGACATTATAAAGCAGCTGGATTTAGTTTTATCTTTTGCCGCTGCAATGGAAATCATAACCCCGCTTTTGACTATTCCTATTCAAGATTACCTTGATCTGAAACCTGTCACCTCTTACGACAGTCTGTTTCAAACCTTAGCTAAATATCAAGAACGACACCCTCCAAGGGCGGAAAACACCTTTAATCGCCAACGGGGTAATGGAAATATGCAAAATTCTAGGCGTGAAAATTTCACCCCCCCTCAAAATTTCAATCGCTATCAGCAAGAACGTCAATCGCCGCAGACAAGGCGTAATAACTTTCAAAATTCTCGGAACGATCGTTCTAATCAAAATCAGTCTCAAAACTTTTCTCGAGCTGATAGAAATAACAGAAATTTTCGTAACTCTCGTAATAACCAGAGTCGTCAGTTAAACGAGTAAGTGGATCTTGTGAGGACGGTCAACAGCCACTGAATATCTCAACCACCTCCATATGTTTAGACACAATTTGTATCAGTCCGGTGGACCTTCCTAATTTGAATGCAATAATTCATGATATTTTCATACCTACTTATTGGGACACTGGTGCTGAACGCTCCTTTCTAGCATATGAAACTTATAAAAAGTATTTTGACTTTAAACCTTTAAAGCGGACAAATTTAAATATTACAACGGCTCAAGGCAAGAACTGTGTTAATAGAGGCGAAGTCAGCCTGAATGTTAAAATTCATAATTTAAGTGTTAATTGGCCTTTTTACGTCATCGACAATCTTCAGCATCCCTGCATTATAGGGTTAGACTTTATGAAAGCAAATAATGTTGAAATAAATTTTGCCAATAAATCTTTACATATTGATGATTCTAAGTCAAATTCTAAACCTGTCGAGCCGACAGAGTTAATTGTTAATTTAGAGGAAAGTGCCCTCACTCATATTGAAAAAATTGATTTTGTTAATTTTCTTAATCAGTTTAAACAGTTATTCTCTGAGACACCTGGCTTAACCCATGTTGTTTGCCATGAAATTGACACTGGAACTAATAAACTAGTCTTTAGTAAGCCTTATCGTTATGATCAAGCCAAACAAGATATTATAAATTGGCATATTGATAAAATGTTGCAAAATGATATTATTATGCCTGTAACTTCTCTTTACGCATCTCCTGTTGTTATATGTCGAAAACTGGTAAAACTGTTACTGAACCTGAGGCATGGAGATTTGTAATCGATTATCCTAGGCTAAATTCTATTACACAATATCCTCAGTATCCCTTGCCTATAATTGATGATTTGTTAGCACATATAACAACGACAAATTTTATGTCTACTCTCGATCTGACATCGGGTTATTTTCAAATTGCAATGAAACCCGCTGATATATCAAAAACAGCGTTTATAACTAAAAATGGCACGTTTGGTTTTAAACGAATGCCTTTCGGATGTTCAGGGGCTGTAGAAACATTCCAAAAAGCTATGGAAACTGTTCTTAAACCTGTTTTGAATAAATTTGTACATGTTTATCTCGATGATATAATAATCACGTCCTCATCTTACGATGAGCATTTAGATCATTTAAAAACTGTTTTTACTCTACTGCAAAATGCAGGATTAACTTTAAATTCCTCTAAGCGCCATTTTGCACGACAGGATATTAAGTACCTAGGCGTCAAAATAACGCCTGCGGGTATTTCTGTAGATAATGAAAAAGTTCAGCCAGTTTTAAACATGCCCCCTCCTACAACTTTCAAACAAGTTTCAAGATTTCTAGGCATGTGTGCTTGGTATGGGAAATTTATACCTAATTTTGCTCACATATGCGAGCCCCTCTTTAAACTCAAAAGGAAAAGAGTTAAATTTCACTGGTCAAATGAAGCACAAAAAGCATTTGATAAGTTAAAAACTATACTTAGCGCTCCTCCTGTACTAGCTCATGTTAATTATAATATTAAATTTCAAGTAGCAACTGATGCTTCTTCGTACGGCATTGGTGCCGTTTTAAGCCAAGAAGGCCACCCAATAGCATATGCGTCCCGTACGCTTAACGCTGCAGAAAGAAATTATCCAGTAACTGAACGTGAATGTTTAGCAGTGCTTTGGGGACTGCAAAAATTTCGTTTATATTTTACGCAACTTCCAAGAACAGTTGTTACGGATCATGCGGCATTAACTCGGTTAACAACTGGAAAGAACCTCTCCCCTCGCATGATTCGATGGACTCTTAAGTTATCTAACTTTAATATAAACATCGAACACCGACCTGGTTCTGACAATATCGTAGCTGACGTTCTTTCACGTACTACTCAAACTCAAGAAAATAAGATTGAATCTAATTTTACGAATCAATCCCTTGCTTTAAATGAAAAGAATGATCAGTTAAATTCTACTGTTAAAGCCTCATATATTCATCATTCGCATTTAAAGGCTGAACCGGTTCAATCCGAAATATTAGCAGACGTGACTGAAACTCGTGTAAAGGAAATTGAAAGTGAACAAGTAAACCAATGTGCTTCTACAAATCTAGTACCTACCTTAAACAATAAATTCGTATCTGATCAGGAAAAAGTAGCTTTAGCGCTTATGCCAGCATCTGTGTGAAATTCAAGAGATCAATTAATCCGAGAACAAAAAAATGATCCCGAATTTGGATTAATCTATAAGTATTTAGAAGATCCTGAGTCAGTTTCATTAATTGAATCAGCCATTGCCTTAAACTGGTCCCAATCTTTTTCTTTAATCGATGGCTTGCTTTTTTATTCAAAATTATTATCATCTTATGGCGAATTACGAGTTGTAATTCCCCAATCTCTTCGTCAAGCCATCCAATTTGAGTTTCATGACTCTCCAATTTCGGGGCACTTTGGCATTAGGAAAACTTATAAAAAGCTCAAAGATGCCCGTTACTTTCCTAAAATGAGGAAGTTTGTTAATGAATATGTTTCGAGTTGTCGCTTGTGCCAGCAATATAATTATAAAAATGTAAAGCCGGCCGGTAAATTAATTCCTATTAAAGTTGATTTTCCAAATCAAATTCTTGGACTCGACTTAATCGGTCCTTAAGCCAAATAGATTTCGTTATGTGTTAGTTATGGTGGATTATTTTAGTAAATGGGTTGAATTTTTGCCTTTACGTAAAGCTTCGGCACAAACAGTGGCCACTGCCTTCTTTAATAATTATATTTCTCGTTACGGCGACCCCCTTCAAATTGTAACGGACCATGGTCCTCAATTTATAAGTAATGTTGTTAAGGCACTTTGCGATACACTCGAAATTAAACATGTCTTCACGGTTCCATATCGGCCGCAAGCTAATCAGGCCGAACGTGTCAATAGAACTTTAATTAATATGATTGCGACGTTCATTGGTCAAAATCATGAAAATCGGGATCAGTTTCTCTATCATTTTGGCTATGCGATTCCTACAGCGGTAAGTTATGCAACAGGAAAAACTCCCGCTGAATTGTTTTTGGGCAGAAAGATTCTGACCCCCTCTCAAAAACTGGTATTGGTACAGCAAAACGCATCTCAATTCATTACGCGAAATATTGAAGAATTGCTACCAGAAGTTCAGAGAAATTTGAGAAAAGCTCAAGAGCCACAAGCTGTATATTATAACCTTAAACGTAGAATTTTAGAAGTAAAAGTGGGAGATAAAATACTCCTAGAATCACATTTTCTTAGCTCTAAAAAAGATTCTAAAGTAGCTAAATTTGGGCCAAAATTCATTGGGCCTTTTTCTGTTTTAAAGATAGAAAATAATAATTTGACAATTGATTTTAACGGTACCCCAACAACCATTAATGTTGATCAGATACGCATTTTTAAAGAGCGCACTCAATCATATGCTGAAACTCTTGATAGTGATAGCGTGCAGGGTTCAAACCCACCTGACGAACAGTCCGTCCTTACGCCTAACCTCACTTCCCAGCCTAGTGCTCCTGATTCTTGTACAGCTGATAAACTACCTACTCCTACAACACCCGAACAATCTGTTCAGGGCACTTCCACTGATCAATCTAGTGTTAGCAGACCCGTCGCACAAAAGCGAGCTCGTAGTTGGTCATCAAACCATTCTAATGTGAAATTTCCTAGGCAAACTGGTCGCAAACGCGACTATTCTTTTACTAATAGCTCTTTTATACCGCAGATTAAAAAGAAAAAAGCTTGGAATAAATCTTTAAAAAGGCCACAAGCCCCCTCCTCAAAGTCCTCTGGAACACATCGCGCACAGAAGGTACTAGCAGTTCCAGATTCAGTGCATACCGACTCTTTCCGACCTAAGAGAAAGGCAAGGGTTCGGAAAAGACCTCCACCCTCTTCATCAGCTAGCGGACGGCACATGGAGAAATTCCTAGCAGCTCCTGACTCGATCGGCAAAGACGAGTTCTCTTTACACCACCGATTCAATACCCGGCGTCAAGCCAGACTCCGACAACAGGCTCAGCCATATGAATCACCTGCCGAGCAAGCCTTTGTACAAGCCTTTTGGGATAGCCCTAGACCCCGGTCTGAAAGCCTGCAACCCTGTGGCCTAGCTGACGAGTACATCGAGAACATTCACCAAGACCTCTAACCTTGCTGAAGTTACAGCTGCAAATTCACATCAGGTGATACCGTTCTCTATTTTTTTTTCTATTACAAGTGCATTTCTGTCAGAGCTGTACAAAATGTTCGACGTACCTTGAAGCCGTTTTGGGACTTTATATTTTAAGAACTCTTACGAAAGTTATGGACTTTCCCAAACTAAAAATACAAAATTTAACTTAGCCATGAACTTTCAAATCAAAATTAATGTTCTGCTTCAATGTCAACATTTTTGTTCTCTCTTAAATATCTATTTTATGTATGTATTAAGTCTTTTACCTTGTAGCCATCTCCTGCAGAAAGCTGGTAATATAAACTGTTTTTTTGGCCCCTTTGTAAATTTCACCCCCTTTTTCTTTTGTCTTTCTATAAATGATGTATTTATAAACTGCATATTTGTATTTGTAAAACTTTTGAATAGTTGTCTAAAAGTTTATCTGTATGTACTTTTAGAGGGGAAAAAAACTGTTTTTTTTAGCTATAAGCATAAAAAGCGTGTTTAACCATATAACATTAAAAAGACTAACTGCTCAGTTTTTTTCCGCTTATGCTTTCGCTAAGGAGGGAGAAATATTTCTGTATGTAACCTATCTATTATGCTAATAGAGACGAACATGTCTCAGTTTCTTCCAGAGATGAATTCTAACTATTTTTTTTACTATGCATACTGTAAAAGTTTTTCCCATTTCAGACACACTCTGATGGATTATTCTCTTAATCTGATGTTAAAACTATTTTTATCTACAGTGAAAGATCTCTTAATTTGATGTCAAAAAGTTCTTTTTCCTGGATGTGGACAGCCTGCACATTCCGACGTCTGCTCTAGTATGAAGAAAGTTCATCCTATTCTTCGTTTAGTCCCTTGCAGACGTAAAGCCCCAGATACCATTCCAGCCAGTACACTCCTACTAATAAAGATTTTCTCATGTTTTTCTTTAAAAATAACAATTATTCTTTGATTATAACAAACTTTAAATGTCGCATTTGTCCCAAGCGACTTACTATGTAAAGACACGCATGATCAAGTTTGAATTTAATATTTTGCCTCCCTGGCCTAACAGGGAGACGTGTGTACATCCTACTGTAAGCCTGGTTTTAGCTCAGTCAGAGTCCCGGAGTTCTCGGGGTAAATGTACGCCTTTTATTTAAAATTTTAAATTAATTTTTTTTGCGTCCCCGAGTTTTCGCTCAGGGACTTAGCAAAATTTTTTTTTTAAGTTTTTCTCACCCGGTTAAAGTTTAAGTGACGGTTGCACTCACAATTCAGAGATTTGAGATAGTTAGAGATGGAATGAAGCTCTTTAAATTTACTCGTTCAAATCCGTTGGGGATTTTCCCGACTAAATTTTTTTTCTTGGAGGGGGACTGTGAGGTTGAGACGTCAGAACGTCACCACAGTTGTTTTAATTAATCTGGATCCAGCAAGCTAGGAAGTGGGGACGGTTAAAATCACTCCGTCGCCAGTGATTCGGTGACGGTTGAGGTTGGAGTAGTTTTGTGTCTGCAGGGTGCTGCATTAAAAGACTTAGATTTTGAATATTTGTTAAATTAGAAATAGTTTTTAAAAGTACGGATTGAAATGTAGTGAAAGGAGGGTGTAGGAAGAAGCATAAAAATAGAGATGGTTTTAGTAGATGGAGTGGATGTTGGAGGATCGTATAGTGGATGTCGGAGGATATTATAGTGGTTGTGGTGAATCTTAGTTTGACAGATATTGAAAAGTAGAGTAGGGGAGATTTAGTGGCGTGAAGTTAAGTAGTGTTGAGTGTTGGTGAGTGTCTACTAGTTTTCGGAAAGTTCGAGCTAGGACAGAAGGGAATCCTCTGTCCCATAGTGAAGCCGTAGTATTGGAGTACGAGTGCGACCGTCTTTACACCGTCGACTATCTGCTGTGGTGAGATATTTAAGATAACTAAATTGTTGATTTGTAAATTTTTGATTTAGTAATACGCTGACTGAGCTAAGAGCTATTTTCCAGGCCGCCCTCCCATTAATCTGGTTCAATCAACTTTTATTTGTTGTTCAATTAAAGTCTCTGGTTTTCTTAGTAATCTAAGTATTTAAGTTAAGATGGCGTTTGCAGAAAAGCAAACGCCACAACCTCTGTTATATCTTTTTAAACAAGGCTATAAATTAGAAGTTCATACAGATGCATCTAAATTAGGATTCGGTGCTATCTTATTACAACAAAATGACGATGAACAATACTATGCTATTTATTATATGAGTAAAAAGACCTCGGTACAAGAAGAAAAATACTGCAGTTACGAGTTAGAAATGTTAGCGATAGTCGAGGCCCTTAAAAAATTTAGGAAATATTTATTAGGCAGTAAATTTAAAATTTATACTGACTGTCAAGCTTTCACTAAAACTTTAGATAAACGTGAATTGACACCTAAGGTTGCCAGGTGGTCTTTCCTGCTACAGGAATTCGATTATGAAGTAGAACATCGCCCTGGTAAACGAATGCAGCATGTAGACGCACTTAGCCGACACCCTGTAATGACTGTTACTACTGATACTCTCACTCATCGTATTGCTACTGCTCAAGAAAATGACGAGTTTATCAAAACCATGAAATCACTTTTACAACAGAACCAAAATGACGAATATGTGTTAAAAATAATATTTTATATAAAGTGTTAAATGATAGGGATATACTAATTGTCCCAGATACCATGCAAATTGAGGTCGTAAAGAAATGTCATGCCCTAGGACATTTTTCGGTTAATAAAACTGAAGAGCTAGTAAAAAGAGACTATTACTTTTCTAATATGAAGAATATATAGATAATGTTGTAAAAAGTTGTGTAGAATGTATACTCATAAATAAGAAACAGGGAAAAGGAGAAGCTTTTTTGAACCCTATCCCGAAAGAAGATATACCATTGTCTACTTATCACATCGATTTTGTGGGACCATTACCGACCACTAATAAAAACTATAATCCCATTTTTACCATCATAGATGGATTTAGTAAATTTTCGTGGCTATACCCCGTGAAATCAACTTTTTCAGCAGACGCCTTGCAAAAATTAAAACAACAAGCTGCTATTTTTGGTAACCCTGCAAGAATAATATCTGATCGTGGACCTGCGATCACATCGAAGGACTTTACAGATTACTGTGAATCAGAGGGAATCGAACATGGCACCTTCACAACTGGAATCCCAAGTGGAAACGGTCAAATAGAGAGACTTCATCGAACAATCATACTTGTATTATCCAAATTATCTATAGATGACCCGAACAAGTGGTACAAGTTTGTTGAGGCTGTCCAGAGAACAATTAATTCCACCGTATCAAGAAGTACCAAAAGAAATCCTTTTGAATTACTCACTGGTGTAACAACGAGAAGGAAAGAAGATAAGAGAATACTAGAACTCCTCGAAGAGGAAAGGATAAATTCCTTGCATGATAACCTTAACACCATTCGTGAAGAAGCAAGAAAAAACATTCTTAAGATTCAAGAAGAAAATCGCAGATGTTACAACAAGAAGAGAAAGAAAGCCCATGAGTATAAAATTAATGATCTAGTTGCCATCCAGCGAGCTCAGTTTGGAACTGGTATGAAACTTAGACCAAAATTCTTAGGTCCCTATAAAGTTGTACGTGTGAAGACCAAAAACAGATATGAAGTCGAGAAGATAGGTGATCACGAAGGTCCTATTCACACTAGTACTTCTGCAGACAACATGAAATTGTGGGTTACTAACTAGTCAAAAATTCCAGAACTTTGAGAAAAAAAAAGACTGATCTTTATGCTTTTAATGTACATAATTATTGTAATGTATGTTTCTCTTTTTCGTTTTTTTTTCTTTTAATTGTATTTTGCAGATATCCTTTAGTGTCCTATGCTGATTCGACGGTGAGGGCACCGTGTGTCAGGATAGCAGAGCTTTGTGGGACGCATTCCTTGTACAGTCAACAGATGGCGCTGCCTCTCATGCTCATCTTTCGACGAGAGGACGTACGGAAGTCAGTTGAGATCTGTCTGCCATGTAAAGATGTTGAGACCGTCAGCGCGAAGTCTGATATGGTCATTTTCTTCTAATTAGAGCTTGAAGTGCTCTTAATAGTTGGGTAGAGCCATGGAGGGCTCAATACATCAATCTCACATATTTGATAAAGTGCGCGAAGGTACTTTTGGGAATTATATGTGTAAGCAGGTGCTTAAATGTTGTTTTGTTACAGTAATTCTGATGAAGAGAGCTTGTTCTGTGTGTTAAGCCTCGAAACCAGCAGTTGGTTAATGATGCAAATTCTGCTATTATCATTTTATCTTTGTGTAAACTGTGTTGTGTATATTACGTAATAAATGTTTCGTTATCTAAATCACATCTCATCATTGCCCCACCCCTAGACGCCCAGCCAAGATCCTACATATATATATATGTATATATATATATATATATATATATATTTATATATATTTATATTATATTTTTTTTAGTTTCTTTTAAATATTCATTTTTGCTATTGGTGAAATGTTTATGAGATTATTAACCGACGATGTTGATTTTATTAAGCTGTTGTTTTATAAGTAGTTTGCTTTATTTGATTCTGGTCCTGGCAATTCGATCATATATATCGACTGACTTTTTTAAACGGCGGACACTGCATATATCTGCTGAATGGTTAATTCTTCATATTTTATTTTTTATATTCGGTAGTAAATATGAATTGGCTCTTACTAAAACGGAAGTTTCATTTTTTTGTTATATTTAAATCGAAATTATCACGTGTGCATTGCAGAATTTTTAAGTAAATCTAAAACACGTGCAATATAATAAGGGATACACTGTTTTACAAACATTTTAATGCGAGTGTCTAATATTTTTTGTTTCTTCTTTATGTAGAATACTTTAAAATATACATTATCTATTCGTAGGGTAATTTTAACTTAAGTGTAATTTTCATTCAAATTTTATTTCTCTCAATTTAATCATTATTTAAATATATATATATATATATATATATATATATATATATATTATTTGATTACTCTGAAATAGTGACATTAATATATAAATTTTAACCTAAATAAAATTTTGTAAAAAGTATTTAACGGAAATATGTTAATAATCTTGAATAATATACCTTAATAAGGTTAAGTAATTATTGAATATAGTATATTCGTAAATTTCTATGTTGTTAAGGAATATTATTGCAAAATATAGTGAAAAAAAGTGTCATTGTATAACCTTTTTAATTTCAAACATAAATGTAATATTTAATTTAAATACTGACAACTAAAATTTTACAATTTCATATTTTCATAACCCCATTTTTATTCCTCTTTTTGAAAGCGGGATTTAATTTATGTCAATGGATTTCCTTTTATATACATCTTCTTTTAAATACTATTAACTAAGATAACATTTTTAATGATTCATTGACAATCCGAATGTAATATTTTCATTTTGAAATATAGCATTTTACACAATAAATGTATATAAACTGAAAACTAAAATAAAGACTCGTTATAAACCTTATCCATGTAAATGTCAGCTATGATTGATTAATCAGACGTTATTAAATTATTTTATTTTTAAAAATCTATTAAATTATTTTATTTTTTAAAGTTACAGTTAATGTAAGGAAGAAACTTCAAAATCGAATTGAGTTTCTCGCTTTCATTAACTGTAACTTTCATTAACTGTAAGTTTTCACGTTTGAATTGAGTTGGATGGGTGGCATATGGCTTCATGATTTTTCTTGTATGTTGTTTTAAATTATGATTTGGTTTTTCTTGTAATTTTTTTTAATGTGTTTATTTGGGATTTATTCCTTATTTTGCCAATTTCATGTATGTTTATTCTGAGTTTTGACACAGTATCTGGTATCCGGGAGTGTTGACCGGTCGTAAAACATGTTTAATCGGAGTGGGGTGGTCACAACTCCCCCCTGCCATTTAGATACTTTTGTCTCCATTTTTGCTTTCGCTCCTCTTCAGTTACATATGTTGATGTTTTTTTTTTTTTTTTTTTTTTTTTTCATTCTATTTAGATTTATAATGTACATTAGCAAGGAGCAGCATTGCGCTCATCTAATGATATTTTTTTTTTATGTAAAATTAAAATTTACACATTCCTACATTTGTACAATATATATATATATATATATATATATATATATATATATATTGCATGTTTGATTTTTAGAGGAATGAACAAGATGTTATTTGGTGATTTCGAAAAAAATATAACATGCGATAGTATGAAAATGTTTATATTTTACAAAAATCTTTAGGTATAAACTAATTTATTTATTTATTTATTTATTATTATTATTACTACTACTATTATTATTGTTATTATTATTATTATTATTATTATTTAATTATTTAATTAATTAATTAATTAATTAATTTTATTTATTTATTTATTGTAAAACTTTTTCTAATGAAAAGTTAGTTATTTTAATAGAAAATCAAGTATTACGAAAAAGTATGTTTTACTGGAATATGTTTTGATGACAGAGAAATAAAATCATTTTATATTAAGTAAAGAAATGAAAATTACATTTTTAAAATCATATCTTGAAAATTTCTTACTGTGAATACTGTTTCTGCTGTTCGCCAAACACCTAAACATAGAAACCTCTCTTTAGTAAAATACTGTGGGGCTTTTATTTACTAGCGATATGATAAATAGTAAGAAATAGTAAACTTAACTGCAAATAAAAATACAACTAGCAATTCAACCCGTTTTTCGCGTGTGTAAAAGTTAAAAAAGGAAAGTTGAAAGCTAAGCTAATTAATTTGACCTGCTGACGAGACATTGTTCATTCTAAGTTCCGATGAAGACCAAGCTTTCTTGAAATTTGTTAAAAAAATCTTTTGGAAACCAGTGCGATTTTCCTCGCTTGAAGAACGCGAAGCAATGCTAGGCGCCACGTCTTACTCTCTTAAGTGTTAAAGTTTTGAAAGATTTCCATACTTTACCTTAATTAGGGCCTAAGAAAAGATATTTTTCTTACTTTCAAACTTATACAGGAAACTATTGCAATTTCCCTCATGCAAAGAACTGGTAGAAATGCCAGACACCGTCTTTCACATCCTTATGGGTTAAATTTCAGAAGATTCTAATATTTTACTTTAATTAGGGATAAGAAAAACATTTTGCTAAATTTAAAAATTTTATTGTAAACCACTGCGATCTTCTACTTGCAGAGAACGAGTAGAAATGTTAGTTATTCCGTGCTCTCGCTCAGAGCCGTAACTAGGAACTCTGGGGCAACAAATGATCTTGAACCCCATCTTCATCGTTTCTTTCAAACTTAATAATTTGTATTCAAATTATATTTGAAAATTTCTTCAGTAACTAATCGGTCTATGTCTCCTTAGCGCTCGATTCGTACACATTTCCGAATTTACTTCTCCTTACCAGTTCAAATTATAAAACATTGATTCACATGATACTTAACTCCTTAAAGCACGATTTTTTTTTTTTTTTTTTTTTTTTTTTTTTTTTTTTTTTTCGGAAAAACTGGTAAAAAACGATCGAGTTTTTTTTTTTTTTTTTTTTTTTTTTTGACAAAGAATTCCTAACAACCTTTAGTTAATCATCAAAATACACAAATACGCCAGCTGCATAATGGTGCAATCTTTGGTAAATGGGATTAATTATAATCTAGTCTACCTCTTTTTACTACGACGTATCTCAGGCGGGTTTTAAAAATAAAATAACGCGAGATACAATATTGCTCGTGTGAGACACGGCCATGTGCAAATTTGCCGGTAAATTGCTCCCGTGTCAGAACGGGCAAATGCATTAAGGTGTTAAAGCGAATAGCATACTTTTTAACATCATGATATTTATGTATTTTTATGTCCAAACGTCTTGAAGAAACTAAGAATGACATCGTAATCCTTTAGTTTGAAATCTCATGATATTTAAAAAGAATAGCATCATTTTTTACATGATGATATTTATGTATTTTATGACAAAAGGTCTTGAAGGAATACTTTAATTCAAATTTTACAACAACGTGTGCACTTATTTATTTTTCTTATTAATTTCTCATGGCGTAGTTTATTTTTACATATTTATTAATTTATTATTATTATTATTATTATTATTATTATTATTTATGTTTATTAATGGAATAAATAAACGATCTTTCAAAAACATGCAAACCATGGATAAAATTTTATTTTGTTTGTCCTAGTACACAGTCAATGTAATTTTGCTCGTTGAATTATTCTTTTTTATTATTTTATTTGGTTGAAATACATGTATGGAAACCATGGATAAAACATTATTTTCTTTATTTCAATACATAGTTTTAGCTATGACCTCAATTTCATAATTAGTTTCGAAAAACTTGAAACATTACTGTAGAATATAAGGCCATACACCTTCTTCAGTGGGAGAAATTCACAAAAACAATTTTGGTGAGTGGGACATTGAGTTGAACAGTAAGGGCCATTAATAAGCAGAAAAAATATTTATTTGACAGAAAGCAAGATTACAATACAGACAATACATCACAGTTCAACGTTAGAAAGGAGATGACGAGATATTTTTATAGTAATTATTCGAAGTTCCTGCCTCGAAAATCATTGAAAAAATGACAACGACGGACAGAGAATTACCGTACATGTTCAAGCATACCCGATGTTTTGCCAATGTCTGCTGGAACAACTACAAACCGTGCTGTGAGATTCTACATTGTATCTATCGGTATAGGTATCTGATAATCAAATGCTTTTAGGTGAACGCAAACGAAGAAATCTAAGCAATAGGTCCGGAGAGTGGTTTCCAAGTAATAGGCCTGTCACGTCCAGTTCACTTCCTAAGAAATGTAACATCGAGGTGGTTATGCACTGCTAATGAAAAATGTGCACCCTCGTGCATGAACATCATGTTCTGGCGAACAATTCTCGGTATTCGGGAGGACATTCTGTAGAGAAACAAGGTACTTTTTTTCGTCATTGATGCGTTCAAACAGCAGGTACAGTTGCAACAGACGATCTCCGACAAGTCCTGTCCAGACATTAATATTGAAAATCTGTAGTACTTTTAACGTGGCAGTACTGTGAGGATTTTCGGATGCGTGTTGACTAAGCCTTTTCTCATAAATCAAGTTACATCTGTGAATAAAATACTAGCTGAAAATTGTAAAAAATTCTCAGCGACATAATATATTCAGTGCATAACTCAACCAGAGGCAATCAGCATCGACTAGGAGTTGGACCTTCTGCACGTTGTAGGGGTTCATCTTATGAGCGCGCAGAACATTCCACATGATTTTGCGCTGAATACCCCGTTCATCTGCAATTGATCGTGTACTTATCTACATGGAATCTGTAAACATTAGCAATAGAATCATTTACTCGGTTATAAAGTTTCAAGCGTGCAAACACTGCGTTCTTGCTTTGCATTGCACTCGTTATTTGGAAGAACACTGGGAAAAAATTATGTAAGTGAGATTTAGAATCTAAATTGTGGCTCTAGAAAAAATAGTTCCAAGTCATCCTTATAAATTCTAGTCCCCTTTGAAAGCGAGTTCTAGAAACACCTAAAAGAATTCTAGAGCGTTTGCCTACTTTCTCGAGGTAAAACTTATTTCAAAATTTCTGTAAATAAATGCGAATACAAGACGCGGGTTTCAGCAACTATAATCTTGGTTTATTAACCATTTCTAGAAACCCAAGCGAGAATTTCTCGCAATACAAAAGATTCAGAATATTCAGAATTTTCAGAATATTGTTTCACCATATAGAAATGTGTAGACTAAAAATTCTCGATCATTCCGTCTATTCAGTATGTTGGCGTAATATGGTGCGGGCGATGCCTCTTTTGATATTTGCTCTTATCGTTTGTTCTAGGTTTCTACTGTAACCTGCTCTGCCGTCGCTTATCAACACGTTTCTCGTTTGTGTGATATGACATTAATCTTGCTTTGAAAAGAAGCTTAAATGCCCGTTAATGTTTATTTACCCCCAGCTTTTATTTCTCTTTTTTCCTCACGTGGAAATTTTTATACGAGAAGATTTCTTCCTCTCGACCACAGTGCTCCTAATCTGCGAATTTGTCTGTCAAAGTCGGCTACATCCCATATAAGCCTTAAATTTTAAATAATTCATAGGCAATAATTCATAGGCATGCTAGTCTTCTAACTGTTCATAAAATCAATTTATTATTATTATTATTATTATTATTATTTTACAAAACTTCGTCGCAAATGAAAAGGATCATACTTTCTGGTATGGACTGCATAAAACTATCCTAGAGTTCAATTCCGAGGTTTTTTTTTTTTTTTTTTTTTTTTTTTTTTTTTAATTAATTTAATATACGATCTAGACCAGGATTGTTTTTATTTTTGCATTTTTATGCATAAATTAATGAAATGTTACAATGAAATATCGCTAGCAAAGTTTTACTTTTTATGTTTTAAAAATAAAATCATGAATGGAAAAAAAGAAATTTTTGGGAGCCCAGGGCACTGCCCCGGTTGCCCCGGTGGTTGTTAAGACCCTGCCCTTTAAGGATTAATTTGAAGAACATAATTAAAACCTTTTTACTTAATTAAAGTCTAAGGGGAGACAATTTGCTAAACATGAAGCTTCCTTAGGAAATGACTTCAGAAATACGGTGAGAAGGTTAAAAAACTTCGAAATTTCCTTTCGAACCGTATGTGATAAATTTCATTAAATCTATTCATATTAAGCCCATACGTCATAAGAAAAAAAATTATAATAATAAAATAAATAAATAAACAAATAAAATACTATCCACACGCCCTTTTTTAGCTTCAGCGATTTGGACTCTGCATTTAGAGAAATGAATGCAGCAGTGATATTTAGTTATTACATATAGAGGTATGACGCCTGTTTCGCTTTACACATAAATATTTTATTTATCTGAGTCACAAGTACAAACTCTTTTCTTAGAAGAATAAATTTCCTTTTTAAGCGGGTTGCTTTCTACAGTTATGTTTTGCAAATGATTTACTTTTGATATAAGTCATTGTAACAATGATAACGGTTAAAATATCTGAGGTTTAATTGTAAGTACAGGAATAAAACAATTGAAACTTATTACTATTATAAAAAGATTCATTTAAATATAGTGACCAGTGAAGTAGGCAAAGGCAGTGACTACATTATAAATGTATTGATATATATATATATATATCCATTTTTTTTATTTTTGTGGATATTACTGGCATTTAATTATCTTTTTTTTTTTTTTTTTTTTTTTTTTTTTACAATTACTGTGTGTGTGTGTATTAACTAAATATGAACAATTTATATTTCAGTACAAAACAGTAAAAATTTGTAATGAGGTTAATCATTTAAGTAATATGAAAGTATGTAATCTAAAAAAAAAGTATAAATATTTTAACACACAAATAAAATATGCGTTTATGTCAAAATGTTTGAGTTTATGTGATAATAATTACACATCATATATTTATGCTCTCATGTGTTTCTGTGCTATCTTAAGGGCAACAGTGTTAATGTGAAAAAAATATCTTTAGTAATTTGTAATGTAGATGATATTATATTACTAAGTTGTTCTTCATAAATAAACTTTCTGACGGAATTTAGAGAATGTTTGTAATTAATATAGACACTGGAAATGAGATAACTTTTAGGTACGTAAATAAAAACTATCAGATTATGCAAGCGAGAATCCACTTTGTTTTCTCATTTAAATGAGTAAATTATTAAATAATTTTTAATTAAAAAATATATATATATATAATGTTTTTGTTTAATATTTTTAAAATAAAATTTTGGACCTACTCGACTTTTTTTTGTTTTTGTTTGTGTGCGTATGTGTGTGTCAGTCCGCTTTGTGAAACGCCTTCTGTGTATGTAGGATTTATTTATTTATTCATTTTTATTTATTTATTTATTTTTATGTTCAAAAAGAAAATAGCATTCTAAAAAATCTATATAAAGATTTTAAATGACACACCATTCGACTATAAAGCTTTTCATTTACACAACCATTTCCATCAAAAGCATGGAAAAAAGACTTAAAAAAAAAAAAAAAAAAAAAAAAAAAAAGATAACTATACTTTGTAAATCAAATCACCTGTCATATTCTGAGTGATGAATAATAAAAAGTTACTGCTTTGGAGCGAAAACTCAAAAGCATATATCATTCTTTATTCTTATTTCATGTTTCGAATAAAAACGAATCTTTCAATTTTATTTTTAATATGGCAGATCTTGAAGAAATAACTGAAATTTAACTTTCTATTTCAATGATATAGAGAATAAATATTTAAATTTGAAAGCATTTGCTTCTTAGCAAATTTATTTTTTATAATAAAATACTCATAAATAGTGAGATCTTAATGAAACAGACATATATTTCTAAATTTGCAGTTTAGTATGGATTTATTTTATTATTATTATTATTATTATTACTATTTTAGAATGCAACGTTATTTTTCTTTAGATCACATGTATATTTTCTAAGAATATCATTAAAAAATTAATTGACTTAATATAAAATAAAATATCTAACTTATAACAAATAAATATGTTTACATCATTTACTGGCATCAGGAATATTTGTCTTTTATTTAGAGTTTGAACTTATGCAGATGTCATCAGAATAAAACAAATAACATATGTTTGTTTAAATATTATCTTATGAAATTGAAATACAAATATCATATTCAGAACCATACAAGAAAATTTTAGGAAATGTAGACATAAATAATTTATTGATGTTTATTAGAGCATAAGTTTCAGATTTATACATGAAGAAATATTCATATGAATTTTCTAAACATAACGCATTAATGTTTCATTTAACAACAATTCACAAACATTTTTGTATAAATGTGTAAAAAGAAGTTATTTAATGACGAAGCTTTATCACCAAAGCTTTATGAAGCCATTTTTGTGTAATTTTTAACAGTTGAAGTTAATTGGTTAATTTATCTTCTGATTAATATATATATATATATATATATATATATTAATATATATATATATATATATATATATATATATATATATATATATATATATTAATATATATATATATATATATATATATATATAAACGAATTTATTGAGAGAAGAAAGTGAGTGAAAAATATATTACCTCATAAAAAAGTCTTACCTTTCTTAAGCAGCTGAAAAAAAAAATTGTTATCAAAATTATCCAACGCTATTGATTCCCGGGTACTCAATACCTTGCTTAATAAAGATCTGCCATTAACTCTGCATATATCTTTCTAATAAATCCTAATCGCTTTCAAATGTCCTTGTTAGATGTGTTAGATTTTTGGCTGCATTATAAAGTTATAATTAAATGTATTTTTACGGAAGGAAGCGTAAATAACATTTTACTCTTTACCAATTAGATTTTTATTTAATTAAAACTTCTACATAGGGAACGCACCACGCCGTAAGAATACTATAAATTATAACTTTATAATGCAGCCAAAAAACTAACACAGCTAACAAGGATTGTTAAAAGCGATTGGGATTTATTAGAAAGATATATGCAGAGTTATTGGCAGATCTTCATTAATTAAGGTGTTTAGTTCCCTGAAATTAATAGCGGCGGAGAATTTCTATATTAATTCTTTATTTGGCTGTCTAAGAAAGGTAAGAGATTTTACTGGGCGGGGTGTCTTTTACAATAGCATTGTTTTTTTGTGAGATATCACTTCTTTTTGCAGGTTATGTATGTGCTTTTATAAATACTATTATCGCCCATTTGTCGAAACTCGGCCACTATTTTGCAAACCAAGTCAAAACAAAGTTATTATCTTGTCCTAAGCGGAACTGAATTGCAATATAGCTGCGACAATTGTTTGTCGATAAGCAGTCTAACTGAATCAGCAGAGTTTTATTTAATATATTTCTCTAAGTTTGGTATGCTGTAGATGTTGAGCCTTTCCTGAAATGAGAGGAAATCGCAACGTGGAAACGCTCCTTGTTGGGTGATACAACCCAAAAGCTAATCGGTAGCATGTCAAACGATGGTCCAACCAAAAATTTCAAATTCTGTTAAATTAATTCCATTGGTTCATGAAGTATAGTGTTTGAACTCAGAACGACAGATATTTTAAAGCAACGGGCATATTTCGTGTTTTCAAAGTTATATTACTTAGGCCCCTGAACCCCTTCAGTACCAACATATGTATATGAAGATTATATGCAAAGTCGGTTTTTCACAAACATGGCTATACGCAGCCATATACAGAGGCTGTTCGCACATTTTTTAGACGATTTTATTTCGCAGTAAGAAAAAATCGTTTGCATGGAGAGTTTTATTTTCACAACAGTTATAATTTTGGAAGTTTTATTTATCTTCTGATATTTAGAATTTTTTTTAGATGCAAAAATGCGCTTTTAACAATGCAGTGGATGGAAATATGATAATTTATTGATGTAAACTATGTTTCCGTTCTTTCCAAAGTGAGTTTTTAGTGAAATCTTCATGAAAAGCATTTATCAGGAGAAAAATGGAAAAATGTCGCAACAGTAGATGAATCTTGGGTCTATTTAAGTGGTTGCAATAAAAAAAGGGTGTCGTGCTACTTGCGACCGTGCGATTTCCGAGATAGGGGATTATCGTGCGTTTTCCGAATGGAACACCTGTTAGCTTGCCCTCCTCTTCTTTCCCCTCACAGAGAGCCCAGTTCCCCTCTCCTAATCTATGAAGGGATTAACTGTTTTTGTTAGAAGTTGCCTGGAAGAAAAATGATATATTCGGACTTTGAAAGTCAACCCTTCTCATTTTTATTTGGGTATGTCCCCTCTCTGGTCATAGATAAGCTGATAAGATCTTTTAAATTTTGCCTGTTTTTTAAACATGATTATTGATCGCTATATGCGCTGATAAATATGTATGGATGCTTTTAATCTGTATTCAAAGTACTTCGTGTGTGTGTATATGTATATATATATGTATATATATTCTAAGTATTTAAAAAAATTATTAAAAACTATTTATCAAATGTGAAAATTTTTAATACTTAATTTGTTTAATAGAACTATTTGAGATTTTAATTGAAAAACCAATTTTTTAATATTTTTAATTTAAAAGAAAAATTCTATGAATGATTAAAAATGAAATTAAATAAATAAAAACAGTTTTAAAAAATTAACTAAAACGATTAGATAAACAATTTAATTAATAAAAAAATTATATATTTCTAATTAATTGATTGAGATTACTTAATGGTAATGTTTCGTTTTTCAATGCGGGGAAAAAGAATCTGTTTTAAAATAATTTTAATATTAAAAGTTTATATATATATAGGGGTAGATAGATATAAGGATTATTATAATTAGAAAAAATAGTTAAAAAGGTATTTAATAAAATATTATAATATATATATATATATATATATATACATAATTTTTAACAATTAAATTAGGTAAATTTTCTTAATATATTAATATACACATTTATATTAATATTTATGAAATTTTAAAATTCCAAATTTAATTAAGATTTTTAACATAAGCCATGAAAACACAGGAATACTGGAGTTTTTTTTTTTTCTTTCTTTTCTATATATATATATTTCTATATATATATATATATTTCTATATATATATATATTTCTATATATATATATTTTCTATATATATATATATATATATATTTCTATATATATATATATATATATACATAATTTTTAACAATTAAATTAGGTAAATTTTCTTAATATATTAATATACACATTTATATTAATATTTATGAAATTTTAAAATTCCAAATTTAATTAAGATTTTTAACATAAGCCATGAAAACACAGGAATACTGGAGTTTTTTTTTTTCTTTCTTTTCTTTAAGTAAAACATAATATATGTGGGCAGAAATCAATATAAATTTGAAATTAATTATATTTATAATCTACATTTATTAATAAATTTTTATCGCTTGATTATTATTGATTGTATAAATATTTGTACCTGCTTATAGCTTGGACTGTTGGTGGTTGGTGTTTTGGGAGAAAGGCTGATCGACTACTCTAGGGTCTTAGGTCTAAGGAGTAGTGCCCTCTGTGGTGGGTCTTTCTAAAGGGTCTTAGCCCGTATTTATGCAGGTTTCTGAGAAATCCATGAACAACTTTTAATGGCTAGGCCGACGAGCACGCCCTGTGATCGAGCCCGGCATCTCACGTCTACCAGCTTTGAGCGTAGAACCACTTGGCCGCTAGAAGGCCCTACAGCTTAGAATAATAATTTTTTTAAAAATCTGTATGAGTAAATATTAAATTTATTACAATTTACGCATGTCCAGAGAGCGTTCTTATTTCTCTTGTTTCAAGGTAATTAGAAGCATTTCAGACACAATACGTGCTTGTTTAACATTCAGAATTATTGCTTTTCCTTAAAAACTTGCCATATCAACAGTTATTTAAAAAAAAAAAAAAAGTTATATTTATCTATAAAATATTTAAATGCAAAATATTAGGCTATGCTTTATTTTACTGGTTAAATATATAAAATACACAGTGTTGTATTGCAAATAAAACGATTTATCAATCAAAATGATCTATCAATGATTTATAAATCATGAATTTTTAGAAGCCTAAAGTTTTATTTTTATATTAATCAAAATCTTATAATAATGTTTCTCCAAAAACATTAATATGTTTAACATATACAATATTAAGCATAGTTACAAATAAATATCGTAGTAATATATAAAAGTATCACCGCATATTTAGAATGAACATAAAATTAATTCATAATAAAATTTTAAAAGTCTAAAGTTTTGTTTTTTACATTAATCAAAATGTTGTATTAACATGTTTTTCAAAGAACATCAATGTATTTACTTTTCAAAAAATCTTTATAAACTATATTTTATTAAACTATGTTTTTATATGACAATTAAATTATAAATATAGGTTTTTGAAATTTTTGACAAGGAGGTTTTTCACATGACGGTTTTAACCATGGTTTAAACCGTCAAAAATTATCATGCGTCAAAAACCTGCCAACCGTGATAACAAATATGAAACAAGTATAACAGCATAAAATAATAATAACAATAATAATAAATTATTAACATTATTATGCAACATCTATGGATTTAAATAACTACTTTAATTTTAATATAAAGGTTAGAATTATAATTCATGTATAACATAAGTTTAAAATAACATCCCAATAATTATATTGTTTAAAAAGTAAGGTTATTAATTAAGATGTTTAAGATAATAGTTAAATTATTGAATCAAATTAAAATTCATTTTAACGAATGTGTTTAAAAGTACAATATGACATATTGCCTAACAAAATTTTTAATATCCTTAATATTTCTGAACTTGCAGATGGTCTAAAATCTCATTTACATTATGATCATTTAATTAACATGTTATTTAATCAAATCTTTCAAAGATTTCCAATTAAATTTTATTTCTCGCGTGCTTATTTTTTTTATAAGCCGTTGTGGCCTTTGCTCATTCTTCTTCTAGTGATTATTGTTTTCTGTCATATTTTGTTTACGTTTATTGTATATAAACAACAGCAATATACAACTCATAATAAATTTTTCATTATATTTTGCCTTGTAAAAGGCTTTATTTCTAAATGCAAATATTTATTAATTCAAGTCTTCCTTGATAATGTATGATTATTGTAATGATAAGTCAGTACTTGATGTAAATAAAAATTAACTTGATGTAAATAAATAAAAATAATGTATAAATAAATAAAAATTAACGTGCAAATACACACATGTATAAAAAAAAAAAAATAATCGCGTTATATATGAGGACCTGTTATACAATATGCATATGCAAATAACACTATTTTCTTCTGAGAGATAATTTATAAAAGCAATAAATATGAAACAATTTTTTTTCTTGCATGTATGTAGTCAACTGTAAAGGGATTAAGAAAACATATGCCTTCCCCCCTTATGAATCAGTGTATGTCAGTCATAGAATTTCTTTTTTTTTTAACAATAGTTTTATAATTGAAATATCTAATTTCACTATTACGGTGTAAAAAATTTCACATGCACTCACAATATATATATATATATATATATATATATATATATATATATATATATACACGCATACAATGTATTTTCATACAAATTAAAAGCATCCATATACATTTATCCACACAACATAATCATGTATCTTAGCACTTAGCAGAAATTTAATAGAGATTGCCTAAAAGCTGTTCGTTCGCTTTCGCTACCATTTTACCTTGAACGAAAGGGGGAGCATACTCAAATAAAAATGAGAATGATGAACTTTCACAGTCCCACTTAATCGTTCTTTTTTTACTGGCAGCTTTTAACAAAAGTAGCTAATCCCTTTATCGATTAGGGAATTATGACAGTGCTCTCTGGCACGATACCCCCTTCTCTTGAAATGGGGAAGGAATAAGCTGCCAGGTGTAAGATCTGTTCGCAAATAGCACGGTTCGCAAATCACACGCTCGGAAGTAGCACGTAACCAAAAAAAGATCAATTTATTATCACAAAAGTGGAGAATTTTTTTTTTTTCTACATGGTTTAAGGAATTAAAAGAAAGTTTTTCTAAAGGATTTATGATTGTCACTGATTTTTCATACAAACGCAAGATAAAAGCAAAAGAAATGTGACAAAAATGTCAAAATCAGCTCTAAATACTATCAAGAACATATTTTAATTCCAATTTTTAAAAATGAAAATCCAGATCTTTATTCACAATGCTATCAATCGGTTGAACTGTATCAAGACAAAACAAGCAGCCACACATCACAATCCGCAATTGCTTTTCTAGAAAAAAATGGAACAAAAAACGGGAATTAAAACCATACAATTTACTGATATTCCTGCTAAATCTCCTGATGTATCACTGTTGGATTTTTGTGTTTTTCGACTCTTAAAATCAGCATTATCCAAACACCGACCTACAACGCTTTGCGGACTTTGGAAAGCCGTTCAAGAGGAGTAGAAAAATATACCTCTTCCGATATTGTAAAAAAGCATTATTATCATAGAAATTACGGTGTAGAATGATAGTTAAGAACAAGGGCTATCAAACTGAACAAATAAAACACGAAATGTGAGTGAAATTGTTTCAGTACACTCCATCAAAGTCGTCTAAAAAATGTGCGAACAGCCTCTGTATAACCAGCTATACACAAACATATATTCCTGTAATTTATTTTTCAGCGGCAACAATAGAATAATGAATGAACATGGGTCCATACGCGGATCTACTGGTGTTTGTAGAGAACCCGGCCATGGATTCATACGTGGATTCACTGATGCGGAAGGGGTTAATTCGGATCGACATGCAAATTTGTATGTTTTGTCTTAAGGGTATACTATGCAAAAAATCATAGGATTTGGGGACCAGGGAGCTGATATACAGGTACTCGAAAAGTCCGAGATGCTATGTCGACATAATATACACTTGTAACGTTTCACCATTTACTTTCATACTTTGTAAATTTCACTTGTTTTTCTTAATGTTTGTTTTAGCTGGGCGGGGCGAAACACTACCGTTTTCGTAGATTAAAATAAAATGACTTACAAAATGTGATCATAATTATACTGACAATTTATCTTGGGCTACATAAAAAATGTATATAAAATATATTCAAATTCTTTTTAGAAACAATATTTTAAATTTTTCTCTGGAATTGTAAATGTTGTTTCATAGTTTATGGAAAACAGCTTTATTAATTATATTTTGTTGCAATGCTGGTGAAAGTAATACTGGTTGTTACAAAATATTCATTTTTCATTAATACCGGTTACAGCTTTAATTTCATTAGTTAAAATGGAAGTTTGGAAATAATGGATAAACTTGTTTTAAATTGCCATAGATCTAAAGATGAACAATTCAGTTTAAAGGACTGTAATTTTAAATGACTGTATCAGCAATGATCCTGTCCTACATATACATTACAATCTTCCTGTTTGACAATTGACAATTTTTGTGTGACTCTTCTCCATTCTGCTCTTCTAAACTTCATAATATCATCTCTCCAACGGCACAGTGGCCTTTTCCTAAGTCTTTTCTTTACTCGGTATACAAAATACTAAATTTCACAGTGTTGCGTGAAAAATAATTATCATTATTTACATTTATGCGTTTTTTTTTTTTTTTAAATACTGTTATAATAAAACTATCATAAAACGGTTTGACACCATAAGCTATCATTATCAATTTAAATCAAATTCTAAGTAAATGATAAGTTTTATTACATTTCTTTGTTTGTAAGCGTTCATACTTTCTAGAAAGAGAAACGCAGACGTTTTATAAAGTTGCTCTATTCGTGACATCTCAAAGCACGTAAATCCATGGAAAACCTCAATTCGAAAATTTCAAAAATTGAAACCAATGATTTCTTCTTACGTGTCTTGAAAAAAAAAACCTTATCGAAAATTTACCCCCTCCAGAAGAATACTTCATCCACGAAATCTATTATTATGCAATGCCTATACCAAAAAAAAAAAAATATATATATATATCCCTTTTAACAATTACTATTATGAGTAAATTTCATTAATTCCAAATATTCGGTAAAGAATGAGAACAGACATATGGATGCATAGTCAGAGAAATGATAATTAAAGAAAGGGTCAAAAAGGGTTAAGCACAAGTTACCTACATCATACAAAATCGTCAAAATTTGAATATCTAAAAAATTCCCGTTTTAAAAAAGGGTAAATAAGGAAATTGTATCGCAGCCAAGTCAACCAGTTTTCACGGCAAGCGCCTACTGTGAATAACCCCTTGACTACCCTCTTGCTACAATTTGATTACAGTCTATTGCTGTGTGTTAATGTTTTCATACAGTTCCTGCTGTGACTTTGATGCTGCCAGCTCTTATTTAAGCTGAGTCTTCAGAGAAAACTGAAGGTGATACCTGGTTTAAAAAAGTGTAATCACATAGAATTTTCTGCAGGTAAACATTTAAGGCTCTTCAAGAATTACGTTTCATTCAGTGGCAATTAAATAACCCAGAGATCGAAACAATGCAAAAAATCCAATAAATATGCTAAATTGTTGCCGAATAATTTGGAATTCACTCATTTTCTATGCATTTTCTTCATTATATTGTCAATATGCTTTCAATTAAAACAACCCTTGTAATAAAACTAAAAGAGCTATTTTGTATATTCTCTCCTTACATAGTAGGAGTGATTGCACAGAAAGGTAAAAGATGAGGTTCCGCTTAATTTTAACTACAATTAAATTGTTAACAGTAACAATTGCACTTAAATGACATTGTTGAAAGGTTTTTGTAAACATATATATATATATATATATATATATATATATATATATATATATTGTATTAGGAGTAGTTCTTTCAAATAAATATTTAAAAACAGCAGAAAAAGTAAAAACAAAATAAATGAATAAATAAAAAGAAGATTGCAAAACATTATTAAGTCGTTAGATAGCATGTTTAACTTAATATGAGTACATTCCAT
This sequence comes from Salticus scenicus, assembly GCA_963930645.1. Lineage (NCBI taxonomy): Eukaryota > Metazoa > Arthropoda > Arachnida > Araneae > Salticidae > Salticus > Salticus scenicus. The sequence goes on along the minus strand of OZ005653.1, from coordinate 111,028,280 downwards.
TTTCAGCTTAAATGCTTTTTTGTTTGCGGACATAGTCTGATGTCTACAAACTTTTTTTTTTTTTTTTTTTTACCTTCTTTCTTAATTGATGCAGCTCTTTTGCAACCACCTGCCACAAATTAACGCGTTGCATTGGACACCTTGCGTGCAAAGCATTTCCGAGCCGACGTGTAAGACGATGTGTGCCTAATGATATATAGCTAGTTCCGCCCGCTTTTATGTCCAGTATTCGCCTATTGTTTATTATTTAATAAAATATATTTCTCAAAATCTTTCGTACAAAAATGCTCAAGACACAAAAGTTAAATTTCATTTGTTTGAAATTTTCTAATTTCACCTTTAAAAATTTTTACGTCAATATAGTTTATTAAAATTTAGATTATTACAGTCCGTAAAAAGAAATTTCAAAAGACTGATATTTGTCGTTTGCCTTCAGTTTTATTTCTTCTGTTTATGCAGCCGACATCGGTACAAAACATTTGCATATGCTTCAAAATATTGTAAACCTAATCAGATATACAATAACAGTAAACGATTTGTGATATATTTCTCTCCTACATAGCGCACGCAAAAACTCTCCGTTTTCCGCAGAAGAGATTGCACAGCTTTTTATACAACACCGTTTAATACAACACCGTTCATACCGCTAGGTAAATAGTTTCTGAATATGTATATATATATATATATATATGTATATATTGTACTACTGCCATTATTTGAAAGATTTTTGGAAACGATATCAAAACTGAAGCATTTATTTTTGTAAAGACGATAAAATGAACATGTTATCTCAGACAATCTAAACAATTAACAAGCAAATTCAAGCTGGCATTCTAAACTTGGTATTGCATAATTACTTGGAGTAGCAGCGCTCGCGCTTTACTCCTTCCCTCCGCAACTCTATGTGCACAGTATCTCCTACCGCGCAGTCTCTACTAGCTTTACCTTATGTAAAGTTATTGATTATGTGTGTAAACAGCTTTTTTATTTATAAATTAATAATATGTTCTTAAGTGTTTTGTACTTGGAGATTTTATCAGTTTCATGCGTTTCAAAAATGTTCTAAATGTGTTTTGACAATATTTTGAAATACACTGATGGAAAAAAAAAATCCCAACGCCAAGAAAAAATTATTGTACAGTAATGAAATTTCAGCAATACATTTGTCTAGGTAACATATTTAATTGATTAAAGTTTCAAGATCACAGGTAGAGCCATTGGCAAGAAGAGCCATTTCAAATGTGAAATGTTGGTACATTAGTAACCGGTGTAACCGCGAGAATTTTGAATGCAAGCATGCATTGTGTCGTACAGGTGTCGGATATCAGTTTGTGGGATGGAGTTCCATGCCTGTTGCTCTTGGGCGGTGAATGGAGGGACGGTTAATGCTGGTTGTGGATGACGCTGGAGTTGTCGTCCAATGATGTCCCATACGTGCTAGATTGGAGAAAGATCTGGTGATCTAGCAGGCCAAGGCAACATGTCGACACTCTGTAGAGCGTGTTGGGTTACAACAGCGGTATGAGGGCGAGCGTTATCCTGTTTGAAAACACCCCCTTGAATGCTGTTCATGAATGGCAGCATAGCAGGTTGTATCACTAGACTGACGTTCAAATTTGCAGTCAGGGTGCGTGGGACAACCACGAGAGTGCTCCTGCTGTCATACGAAATTGCTCACCAAACCATAACTCCAGGAGTAGGCCCTGTGTGTCTAGGCCGCAGACAGGTCGCTAGCAGGCGTTCACCTGGCCTCCTTCTAACCAACACACGGCTATCACTGCGACCAAGGCAGAACCGGCTTTCATCAGAAAACGCAACAGATCTCCACTCCGTCCTCCAATGGGCTCTAGCTTGACACCACTTACGTGAGCTCCTGATGCATATTGCTTAAAAACACATAATATACCTTTATTTTAATTATTTATATATTTAAAAAAAAAAAAAAAAAAAATATGCGGCAGCATAGGACAAGGTCTCTTATGAAACTGCAAAATAAAGAATTTTTTAATACAAATTGTTAATAACTTTAAAATTGTACTTAAAATAGTATTAAAAATCAATGTAAAATATTTAAATATACAGGGTGATCAGTTTATAAGAGTATTCGTGGGTGTTTCTAATAACCCTTAAATCTGACGGATGTGACAACTGTTATAACGTTAAAGTATAATTGTTTGAACCTTGTTTGTGAGACAATTTCTAACACTGTTGGATTATTACAACTTTATTTGTGAGGTAAAACAGAAATGGAGACGCGCATTTTTTTTTTTTTTTTTTTTTTAATCAGGTAATAATTTTATTTTTGAAAAAGACAATTTAATTCTTTTTTTTTTTACATCATCATTCCTCACAGAAAATGTTGAAAATGTTAGCCACCATTTTGAATGCAAACATGAACGCACGTCGAACCAAGTTTTTGACACGCTTCACAGCATTGTTGGTGTTATTGACGAGTTTTCTTTAGTTATGATCTGTTTTAATTCATCGATGTTTGCAAGACTTCTCTGGAAAAGCCTATGAAATGATAATGTAAAAGTAATAATGATAATGTAAGTGTAATGTAGGAATGAAAATGTAAATAATAATAATAATAATAATAATAATAATAAAATTTTGTTTTCCATAAATGATATTATTACAGGATTAAAAGAATTCTGTGTCTCCATTTCTGTTATTTCTGTTTTATCTCACAAATAAAGTTGTAACAGTCCAACAGTGTTGGAAACTGTCTCCCACACTTAAATAAGGCTCAAACAATTATAGTTCAGTATTAGAATAATTGTCACATCCGTCATATTTAAGGGTAATAAGAAAAAACAACGGGTACTCTTTTAAATTGATCACCCTGTATAGATGCATGGCTTACAATCGACGTAATTCAGATTATTAAATTTAAAAAAAGAGAGTGATTCGTTTCAAACATATCTGCAATAATTATAAATCTTTTTACGTATTTAGTGAAAAAAAAAATGAACACATAAATCTCAATAAATGCAATAATTACGTGAGTTCACTGCAAATAAAAGGGTCTTAAAGTAAGACATAAAAACAACTGAAACGGCATTTAAGACACGTAAATGTCTTAAAATGTACCTTAGACGTTATAGGTATTTTAATTTAAGACAGAAATATGTCTTAAATATCAATTCAGACACAAAGATGTCTGAAACACGTAAATACGCGAATTTTCAGACAAAAAACGCGTTTGAATTTTCAGACACTTTAGAAATTCAGACACTTGCCTTACTTAGAATTTTTTTCATATGAAATCTACTTTAAGAAAATATGCTTGTCCTACTTCTTTCCACATTCAATAAATATATTATTATTTTATTTAATAAGCAGTTAAACTACTTAAATTATGGTAGTTAAATTATATTTTTATGGAATAATGCTCTAGTTATGTGAATGATATTTGCATGCTATTATCTTTAACTCAATTCATAAACAACATATTTAGACACAAAGCTTATTTTGTCCCCCCCCCCTCCAACAAAAGAAAAAAAAATCTTTCTCTTTAAAGCTTTCTTATATTAATAAGAAAGCTTTAAAGACAAAGTTTTTTTTTTTTTTTTTTTTTTTGGAAAGAAAGAAAAAGTGTGCAGACTGATGTAGCAAGTAATTTGTAGAGAAGAAAGCGAATTTATAAGTGAGTGTAAGCACAAATCATGAATGATTTGTGCATATTTTTTTTCTTTCTTTCTTCTCATTATTATTCATTTAAAAACTTTTTTCTTTCACAAATTCACCTACATCTAAATGTAAAACTATAATTTTTCCTGTGTTCATGATTATAGTTCGTTTTTATTTAAATATCACTTTAAGGAAAGAAATCTTTATCATCGAGGGATGAAACCTTCACATACTTTGATGCATTATTAAAAAATTCTGGTCCTCTAAATATGAAATTTAAGATAATATTTATTAAGTTTAAGATACCATACTATCAATAGTTTTATGGCAAAAAATTAGAAATAAAACATAACACTGCGAATAGTTTCACGAATACTGCAGTACATTACATCATAAAAACACGTATTGCTGTAATCGACGGTAGCTTGATTGGTAAATGCGACGATGCTTGGCTTCAGGTTACGGTTTCCTCAAACAGTGTGCGTTCGAATCCCAACGCCGGAAAATGGGACTTTTTCTCTTTTTTTATATAAATATTTTATTAATGCTCTAAATAATCCTGAAATATATTTTTAAAAGAAAAACATAATCGCACGCCATATTTATTTATTTATATATATATTAAAAAGCCTTAAAAACTATAGCATTTTTAAGCCTAACATGGCGGTGTTTTTAAGCCTAAAACTTGGCGGCGTTTTAAGACACTTGCAATATCTTAATTTATGATGCAAAAAGGTGTCTTAAAAACTAAGACTTTTTTTTCGCTTAAAAAATGACCATCCATTTAAGACACTTTTGTAACTGAGTTTAAGACATTTACGTTTACAGTGTTTTATTAGGAATATATAGGAAAAAGTTTTGTGATGGCCAAACGGTACTAGCTTTTTATACATAATCTTACTTTAAAAACCGGTAATTTTTCATAGATTTAAAGTACCAGTAGTTTTAAAGCAATTCTATATTTCCTAGTTAATGCTTTATTAATGAACATTTTTACGAAATGAATTCCCACCAATTTTCACTAAAATAATCTTTCCTGCAATTAAAAAAATAATTATAATAATAAAATAATAGTTTTTTTCTTTTTTTTTTTTTAATAACAATTTTTTGTGAAAAGAATTTTTTCAAATTTTTGTTATGATAAAATTGAGGAAACCTATTATTTTTTTAAATAATTAATTTGAATACACACACACATATACGTACATTAAGATCCAGAAGTCATTAAAATCAAATTAAATAATCTGTTGGGATCAATTATGTAAAATAAATTTTCCAATTGGGAGTTCATTTTCATACTTCTTAGGAGCAAAATAAATTTGATGCTTAATTTATTAACATTAAATTATTATACATATATATTTTGCGTGTGTGTTTTAATCATTTATTTTCTTGGTGATTTAATGAACATTTACTATAAATACGGAGTATGGATAATTTAAAATAATACTGGCAATGGATAATTTTTTGTATTATTTTTAATTTGACAAAACTTAGATATATTTTTTTAATCTTTAAATAAATATTTTGTTATTGTTATGATTTAAAGGAAAAAATCTGGAGTGACTCCACTCGACTTTCCGAACATTGAGTAATTAACAGTTTTGTAGATAAAGTAAAGAAAGAGGAGTTTTTAAACAAACAAAATAGAGAAAACCATAATAGAATGTTTGAGTTTTTTTCCATATATTACACGATGTTGTATTTAACGCTACTGAAGTTTAAGCCCATAGATCATAATGATAAAGAATTTTTCGTTGTGTCCCTGTAAAAACCTATAAATGCTAGATTCACCAAAATGCTTATAATTAGTTCAACAGTGATTTATAATATTCACATAAATTTTCAGCCCGATTGAATATGGCGTTTAGATGCTATCGCACTTTTAAAAATTTAGTCCCAGAGGCCATGATGATAAAGAATTTTTCTTTGTGTCCCTCATAATTTAACCTTTGTGTCCCTGTAAAAGAACTTAAGTGCTAAATTCACCAAAATCTATACAGATGGTGCAACTGTGACCTATAACATGCGTACAAATTTTTTACTCAGATTAATAAGGCGTTTAGACGCTATCACCCTTTTAAAAATTTGGCCCCGTACGCCATAATGATAAAGAATTTTTTTGTGCCCCTGTAAAAAAACTGTAAATGCTAAATGCACCAAAATCTATACAATTCGTGCAACTGTGATCTATAACATGTGTACAATTTTTTTTTTGCTCAGATTAATAAGGCGTTTAGACGCTATCGCACTTTAAAAACATTTTCCCCATAGGCCATAATGATAAAGAATTTTTCCTGGTGTCCCTGTAAAAAAAACTATAAGTGCTAGATTCACCAAAATCAATAGGGTTCGTACTATGGGGACTTACAATATACGTACCAACTTTCAGCTTATACGAACAAAACGTTTAGAGGCTAGCGTGTTCACTCACAGACATACATACATACACACACACATACACACATACATACACACACACACATACATACATCATCGTAAAAATAGTGAGAACGAACTCAGGGGACCTCGAAACGTACAGAAACATCGAAATCTCAAATTCGGATTTTTGACATGATTACAATACTTTCCTCACTATAGTGTTCGGAAAGTAAAAAAAAATAAAATCCCTGATAACACTTACTCAAATTAGTAGCAATATTTATATAGGATTTAGCGATGTTTCTATAATAAAATAAAAAAATAAAAAATAAAATAAAATAAAATAAAAATATGAATTCCGAGGCACTGTTTATTTTAATAAGGAAATATGATAAATAGTAATAAAAATTATTTAAATAAATATTAAAAAATAAAAATAAAATATATTGTTAATGCAACAGAAAACTTTCTGAAAATCTCTCTGTCTATCATCTTCTTTCGTCTAAACCTTTTTACTTCCATTACCCTACTACCGTAGGTAATGGAAGTATTGTATTCGGTCTGAAAATTCGATATCGGGTTTTCACCTGATTTACACGTTTTTAGGTCCCCTGAGTCCAAAAAAGTGGTTTTTGGCAATTGGTCAGTGTGTATGTATGTGTGTGTGTGTGTGTATGTATGTGGAGAATCTTCTGGCTATTATAGCTCAGAAACTAATAAAGATAGAGGTACGAAACTTTAGAATTGAAATATTTCTGGTGTACAGATGAAATTTCCAAATTTTGGTGAAAATTGAAAAACCGGAAGTGGTACATCGGAAACCTGAAGTGGGACCGTAAGTCCGTATCTCAAAAACGGCTCTAACGATTTTCTTCAAACTTGCTATATAAACACTCTATTAGATGTCCTTTCGAATGATATAGTTTGTTAGTTCAGGAAATTTGATATGCGCCCTGTATAAATAGCCCAATTTCAGGCCTCGCAAAGGCGTTCCTTTGAAAACGGTTGTACGGATTTTTTTCAAACTCGCCATTTTAACTCACTTTTAAATATGCTTTTGTATGTAATTGTTGATTTCCGGTCAATAATTGATTTTTTTAAAAGTTGGTATCTCAAAAACGGCTCTAACGATTTTCTCTTTAGGTCACTTTTATGTTTTCTGATCACATTTTCTCTCAAAAATGCATATAATACATGTAATAGCGGGTAATGGAAGACGTGTGGTTGTTTCACACCAGATTTTTTTTTTTTTTTTTTTTTTTTTTTAGCCTATCAGTATTGGTGCGCTATGTATAAAAAATATTTCATAAAATTTTCTTAAATGGCTACAATTTATTGTGTAAAACTCAACATTATTAAACAAAAGTAATATTTATTTCACCTAAATATAAATAAATGTACATTTTTTAATATTTATTATCTCATTAATGGAAAGTGAAAACTGTGTTATAAATTGTAGGTTAAAACTCATTTAAGCACTTTAATTTAAATATAAAATTTGAGTAATAAAGAATATATCACACGTATCATCAAATGCATTTTCTTAGATATTTTAAGCTCAAAAGAGCATCTTAGACAGCAATTCTCCTTTTGAGAACTAGGTCGATTCATCATTACCACACCCAGGCGTTAAGTTAATGTTTAATGCATGAATGTGCTCATAAAGGGATAATGAGAAAATATTTCATTCTTCTATACTGTATATCGATCTTTAGATTTATCGCCAACTTATAAACAAGACTGATACTTGTGTTGAGAACGATTTTCGAAGAAAATATTAAATTATATTTATAAGAATTGATGCATTTTTATGTTAAATATACATACATAAACACATGCGTATATATATACGTATATACATAAGTTATTTGTATATGGCCAATGGAATTTACTTGATAAATTAAATACATAATGTGTAAATTTTCACATAATTTGAAGAAATAAATAATACTTAGTTTCTAATTTAAAAGAAAAAAAAATTACAAGTAAACAAAACATTATATTTCTTATCTGTTTTCTTGATAATAGGATAGAAAATTTAATATGTACGTAAATAAATTTGTTGTTTATGCGTAAAGGTTGTAAAGTTTGTGTGGTCGCAGACTCCATCTTAAATAAACTTATAGATAACTGAATTGATAAATCAGAGAAGGAGACGTTAAATTAAATTCAAATAAAACTTTTATTTGCGCTTAAGAACAGGGGGAATGGCTTGTACCCGCAACTCAATTAAATAATTAAATAAGCTGATAAATTAGAGAAACATAAAACTGAAGGCTCACCCAGTGGCGATAACATAAGAAGGTTAGTGAAGACAGCTCTCTATCGATCACTGAACTATGCTTGCACAACAACTGTCAGCGGGATTCCCTGGCACGACAAACCCTTCTCAAAAATCTTACTCTATTCTAGAACATCACAAATATAATAGATGCTTACTCTCGCATAAGAAGTATACGCATCTGCACCACTTCAATACTCGCCAAATTAAGAACCTCCACCATCTCCACCACACATTCTACCAAAAATACCTTCATATTTATCCTTAATTCAATGACTCCAATACTCTTAACCACTTCATTTAACAAAACATCAAAACCTCCTCGTATTTACTTACACTCCGCAACTTACTTTCTCCGTTGCAGCTCTAAGCTGACGCAAAACCATTCCAACCTAATCTGAAACTTCGACGACTGTTGGCGTCGAAGCATCTTAAACTTCCATCTATTACGTCACCAGGCGTCACTGGATCCAGCTGAAATTTAAAATTGTGGTGACCTTCCATAGTCTTAAACTTACAAGGGGACGTAATCAACAATTTAAATGTTTAATAAATCGATATTTCAGAAGAATGGATAAAGGATATTTGATTTTAATTATTAATACAAGAGTTGGCGGTGGTAGCCTGGTCGGTAAGAGCAGCGAGTTCGTGATCGAAAGATTGCGGGTTCGGTCCTCGAGCCGGCCGAAGACCGTCGTGTACGCTAATGGTGACTGGTCCGTGTTAAATTCCGTCGTGGTCGCAAAGTCCTCCAAGTTCCCATCAAAAATTATGCCTCTGGGGGTACCGGAACATGGGTTTAACTCGCTCTGATCCGGATCAAAATTCAAGTTCCTGTTGTCTGGCTGGTTCTGCCATCTTTCACCAGCTTCTGGAGCTAAATTCGTACTTCCTCCCTATGAGGCGCTCCTAATAATGGAAGACGCACCCCTCATGCCTTAAAAAACCGGTTAGTTCCACTACCGGGGCTCGGAATTTCCGAGAGGCACACGACAACAACAACAACAATGCATGAGTTACAGAAAATCTTAATAGTATGTTATATATATATTCGTCTGAGACACAAGCTCGTAGTTTTTATTCAAGTTTACCTATCACTGGGATTATAATATCTACATATAACATTTTAGTTTGACAAAAAAAAAAAGAAATAAAATGTCTAATAAAATGAACACTGGAACTTGTAAAATCCATTTTAAAAAATGTCATGGATCTCACTATAAATCATTTAATGCTATATACAAAATAATGGCAAAATTTTAATTTGGTACAAAAAAAAAAAAAAAACTGAATTTCATAAAAAGTGGAAGTAAGATTATGGTTATACCACCACTATAATTACTACAAATAATAACACAACTACATGTAAAATAATAAATAAAAAATTATTAAGCTAAACGTACCTAAACCTCAACGATATTTTCATGGCTCCTATAACCGCCCTTCTCCATTTTCGATTTATTTTACTCGTCTATTTTTCCATCATTCTGACTGGTTTTAACTGTTTTTTCTCACAAACCTGTAATTGTTCGGTTATTTTACTTTTTTTCCTATGATATTTTCTAGGGATTTTGACTCTTTACATCCGTATCTTTCTTTATTTTCTTTCTTTCTTTTCTTTTTTTTTTAATTCTATAGTTCGGTGTTTTGCTTTCTTAAAAATACACACACACACACACACACACACACACACACATACATATATATATATATATATATATATATTTCTACAAAGCATTTTTTTTTCTTTTCAGAAACAAAAGTACAAGCTATATCTATTAAAGACAGTTTTAATAATTTCAAAATTGAATTCATTTTTGCATTGTACTGCATATTTGCTCTCTATTATTTTATGGAAGCTAAAGTTTTATATTGATTTCTATATACAAAACAAGATGTCGTATAATGAACAAAATATGATTACTGAATTCTGTGGCACGAATATACATTAAATCCTATTGTTTCCATAATATTCGTTAAATAAAATTATTTGATGATTATAATCTACTTGTCTTTATGAAGTACTTTCTACATGAATGAATGTCTACAATTTTTGTAACATTATCGTATTTTTGTAACTGGCTCTATAATTCGCTTCTTGTGACATACCTACGAGATTAAGACAAATAATAACTAAACATTTGTAGTTTTAATCATCATTTATACAATTTTCTTAAATACATCCAAAATGACATTTCTTATAAAGACCATAATGTGTATTGAGCAACTAGATGTTATAACAAACCTGCGCACAAATTCAGAATGCTCTAATTCCAACAATTGTATAGTTATGCGAGATCAAAGCCTGCAAATATACATACACCTAAGAGTTATTACTTTATCACCATTACTCATATGAAGGAAAAAGCTAGACTGGAAAAACAAGGCGCATATGAGGCTGATACTGGAGTATATAAATGATTCAAGCACTGCCTTTCTACAAGTACTGTGTTTACCGGCATAATAAGAAAATAAGCTAATTTATCAGATGTCGATAGAGATGAAATTGTTAATGCTGGGTACCAGCAAATATCAACTTTAAGAAATGGCGCATTTTGTGCCTGTACGTGTACACTCCTTATCAACAGCGGTGCCTGAATTATAAAGCGGCAAGTGTTCGACCAAATGTTGACCAACAACGACCCATTAATTCCAGAAAGAAGCGGAGACTATCACGCATTGTGTCCCATGGCCAAAAAGCTACAGCGGCTGAAATCACCAGCAGCACAATATCGGCTACCTAGCGATCTAGACTGTTCATCTAAGCACAATGTACAGCGTATGGGCCTATGCAGACAGCAGACAATTTGCGTCCTTGCTACGTGACATGTTAGCGCGGACAGTGCTTGCAATAGGTAAAAAAAATCGAAACTAGACCACAAATGAATGTAGAAATCAGCCTGGTCCAACGAATATTTTTTCTGGTCTATGACGTTAACGCCCGAGTTTGAATCTACCGATATTCCACAAAAACCAACTGTGCATAGGTGCATGGAAATAAATGGCACGTAGCTGCCCATTTGACTGGTTACGATGCAAGGGTGCCTGTATTATATTATAGTATAGATGACGTTTTCAAGAGGCAATTAGACCCATTATTCCCATTTAAGCATCCTTGACGTCTTTGAGATTTCTGTACATAACTGGAGACCAGGAATATTTCTTCATGGCAACAGTATTCTTGGCAGGTGATGGTGTTTACCAACAGGCTAGTGCGCATTGTTATAAACGTCGAAACTTCAGGGGATTGTTCGTGGATCAGATTGATGAATACCAAGTCATACCTTGTCTTTTAAATTAACTTGGTATAAATCCAATGCAAAATTTGTAGTTCAAGATAGAAAACTGAAATCGTGCTGCCAGAAACAGTTGTGTGTTCTTGGGTACCCGATACTTCAGACTGTCTTGTCAGTCAGTACCTTTTGAGTCAGTACTTGTTAGGTGCTTGCGGTTTTGAGGGTGAAATACGACCTTGTTTCAAATTAAACTGGTGGTCATAACGTAATGTCTCTTCGGTGTACATACGGACAATTAATCATAGGGATATAAAAATATCTTGCAAAATAGTGGATATCTGTAAAGTAAAATGTCGCATGTTTTACAAAATTAAAGGTGTACAACTAGTAGTCAAATTAGACACAAATAAAAATTTCAAAAATCTACCGTTACTGGCTTTTTAACTATAAGAAGTACGTACAAATTCCGTTTTGTAAATTTCTCAATACTCCCTTTTACTTTCTATAAGAAAGTAAAAATTTGCAGTTCATGAGTAGTTTCATGTCTCATTACATATTAAATGCTTGTTTTTGAAGAATGAGTTAACAGTATTTAGTAATATGTATTTTTGTTGTTGTTGTTGTTGTTCTTGTTGAATTTTTATTTTTTAGTCAATAATTTTGTATTTTAAATGAACTGATTAAAACGACTAAAAGACTGTTAAAATTATTGACAAACAGTCTAATAACATGAGATACTAACAACGTCACATTTTCTCAAATTATATGTAAATACCCAAGTGTTAAAAGAGAATTAATTGAAAAAAGAATATGTAGAAATAAAGAAAGAAAAAGGCTCATTTCCATGATGCAAGATTTTTCATTAAATGGGTTAATTTTTAGTCAAAATATCTCAGCTATTGTATACATAATTCTATTGCCTTGATTGTAAACCTCCACAAATTTTATTGTTACAATTTCAATTTTAGAGGCTAAATAGTGTTTTAGAGACTATATATAGATAATTTTAGAGACTAATATATATATATATATATATATATATATATATATAATATAAACAAACATTTAAAGCTCTATCATAATTTTCAAATATTTAAGTGATTACTGAAAAATTAAAAAGAAAAAAAAAAAAAAAAAAAAAAAAAAAAAACTTTATATAGACTGGACTAATATATATATTGTATGTGTATTAAAATAAATTCTAAAGCGATATTAATTTTATTGAAGAAACACAGAAAACGTAGAATACCAAATACATTTTGCATATGTATCCAATTTATAAAATATTGAAAATCTTCGTTTCATTCTAGTAAATAAATTTAATATTGGGATTTAAAATGTGGTGACTGAAAATTTCGTGTGTCAATTTGGAAACAGGATTTTATATTTTGATTGGAAGTTTAAATTGAATAACGCCAAACACCTTAAAGTTATTCTATGCAAAATTTCACATTTATTAAATTGTTTTATGAGTTTGGTTTAAACATTATTATAAAAATTTACAATGAAAATTTTATAACGTAGTTTAGTATAAATATACCTATAAATTTATTAATATTGTAATTTATCTATCTATCTATCTATATCTATATATATATCTATATATATATATATTGTTGCGTACTTGAGGGTTCGTGAGTTGTCCGGGAATGAAAGGCCAAACTTACAAAAATTCAGTAATTTATTCACAGAAAGTTCCAGAAAAATACAGGTCAATAAATCAATTATCAGCTTCAATTCAAGCAGTAACCACAGCTTAAACAACAGCTGTCAATAGCAAATCCACAGTACAAACTGTATAGCAATAACACGTGAAGCAAGTCTCTCTCAAAGAGGCTCAAGAGCAATGCAAGCACTAGCGAAGCTGGCTGAAAACTGAACTGAACTAACTGCCTTGGCGAGGAAGCGCTCCTTATATGCTGTTCCATGGAGCCCAGATTTTTCGAGAAAACTCTAGAAAGTGGTCAACCAATCAACTTACAGCTTCCATATTTGGTATATCCCATATAAGGATTTTCTCGCCAAGGTCGCCAAAAAAATCGCCAAGGTGGGAAAAAGTCGCCAAATTTGGCGCCAAATCCATTACTTGCATTACTGGGGCTTTTTAATGCGTTTTTAAGGGAAAATAAGGCTATTTCAACGCTAAAACGACTAGAAATGCACAAAATTAGCACTTTATCAACTTACTAAGCCTCTTTGAAAGAATTTATACAAAAATAAACACAATTATTTACAATTTTGTAACAATATATATATAATTAAAAATAAGTAAATAAATAAAAGGGAATTGTAATATTAATAATAATGCCATAATTTTAGTTAAAGTTAGTGATACTTTAGTAAATTTCTGCATTTTATCATTTAATTAACCGTTAATTCGTACTTGGAGTTAATTATCCTTTAGCTAATGCAGTTATTACGGTTGTGTTAAGAATTAAAAAGAAATAGGAATAGTTTAACAAATTAAAATTAATCAATTAGATTAACAAAATAGAATTATTATCAAAATTATTGTTATATATTTTAGCGAATTATTACAAATCTATACAATTTTAAGTAATAATATTTCTCAACGGATGGAAATTATCTCTCCAAGTTACCTTACACCACGTTCATCGCTGTCTTCCTCTACTGGTATGTTAGACTAAATTTCTTGCCTCTATGGTTGATTGCCGTAATCTTTTTTTTTTTTTGTTACTTCTTCTCACAATTTATCTCGTATTTCCCGTTACAATGAATTTAAACATGTGACAGTACTTGTGAAAACTCATGCTTATTTGGTTCTAATTTCTCATTGATTTCATTTTTTTTTTTTTTTTTTTTCAATTATTGATTTGTAAGCAATATCGGAAAACCCACTGATTATTTAGCTTTAATGCGAATCAGTGTTCGAAAACTTGATTTTGCTCAACCGTGGGTTTCCTACACGGTTATGAAACTTTTTAGTCATTTTTCATCTGAAGAACTGGTTTTAAAATATTTCAAATTAGTTCATTTGTTATTGTTCTTCTATTTTGTAATTTATAATTAATATTGCTTCAATTTCAATTTAACATCATCTAAAGCTCAATGATTTTGAGATAATAATCGAGGAATTATGTTACGGTAAGTTTCTTGTGAATAAATTATATTTTAATTAAACAATAATGTCAATAAAATTATTATTACTTTTTCCTTTAAAATGTTAAATAACTCAGAATTTAAGTAAATCTTAATGGTTAATTTGGATTTTGGTGGCATATAATCGTCTATTCTCTTTTATTTTACCATGTCTTACATTACAATTATATAATGTAATTTTCAATATATATATATACATATGCACAGTCGGGAAAAAAAAATCGCAACGCTCAACGTAACTTCGTTGCTAATTGATTTAGAAAATGCAATAGGTCTCATTCGATGGAGAATTGTGAGTAGTTTCAGAAAATGAGCTGGAATTTTGAATTGGGGGTCGCTTACATATTAAAACGCGCAACAACATTGATTTTTTTCAAGGATAATGCCTCATTTTTATTTTATACTTGAATTCCTGGGATCGCTACAGCGCGAAAAATAATTGGTTGTATGTTTTACTTTTTTTTTTTTTTTTTTCCACAGAGCTATAAGTGGCCAAAGTTTGAAGGTGCTAATGTTAAATTCATATTTCAAACTTTTATTAATATCTTCACGAAAAATAACTTCATCGACATATATGTATATATATATATATATATATATATATATATATATATTTACGAGATACAGTGAAGAAACCCAAACATAATCCATCATTACTTTTGATTCTGAAAAATATTTTTTATTGTGAAAAATATTTTTAATTATGGGAAATATTAATAAATTCATATTTATAAAAATTATGAATTATGACCTATATTAATTTTTACATAAAATGAATCCTAATGCTGAAAAATATGGGTGTGCAAATTTTCAGCTCATTCCAGTTATTAGTTTTCGAGATATAAGTAAATCTTTCTTTTCGAGTGGTTTAGGGTGCCCTCTCCCATAAAGTTTTGCATGAGATAACAAATCAAATCTGAAAAAAAAAAAAGAAAGAAAATTAGACAGAATATTTTTATTTATTATTTACGGGTCAAATTATATAACAACAACGTCAAACGCAAAGAAATGAAACAAAAATGATGATTTTTAGACAATAGTGTTAGCATCAAGAATTCCTGTTTTCTAAAGAAGAAAAGCTTCATCGTTCTTCAAAACAAAACAATACAAAAATGATAAGTAAATGTGACATTGAGTATTCATGTTAAACCCCTTATTTTACGTTGACAAAAATATGCACAAGTGGTATTTACTTCGTCGATTACTGGTGATAAATTTTGAATCCTTTACACGAACACTAGATGAAAAAAAAATATCTAAATAGACGGGGTTTACTTTTCTAAATAGAAAAATAGGATGAATGTAAAAATTGTCAAAAAAAAAAAAAAAAAAAAAAAAAAAAAAAGAATGGAATTGGAATGCAAGACAGACTTGTAAAATAGTTGCTTAACTACAGTCATAGTTAAAAGCTTAATCATTTACTTCATATATTGCTTCATTTTTATTTATTTATTTATTTTGTAGGGGGAGGATTATTATTTTAAGGATACTTTAGTCTTTTAAATCTTATAAATAAATTTTAACTCTATATATTTTTAAAAATATACTTTAACTTTTAAAAATATATTTTAACACATTTGAAACCGCAGGATTTTGTCTTTTTGACAGTAAGATCCGCCTACGGGCGTTATTCTCTGAAAATAAAATATTTCAGAACAAATTTTCTGTTTTCACACTTATATTACAAATGAATATACATTATAATTATATTATTTCTAATCAATATATTTCTTTCCACAGTGTATTTTATTGCAAAAATATGAACACTGGGTACACACTTAAGAAATATGTAACACACAAATTACGAAAGAAACATATTTTCAAATTACGCGAATCTACGTTAGCAGTCGCGAAAGGGTTAATTAAGAAATTATAAAATGAATGGTACGGTTCCAAAAAGTTCAACTGACCCAAAACTGGTAAGTGCGATTAAAATTGTTTAATATTTACTTCATGGACCCTTACAATAATTTATACAAAAAGATTTAGTTTATGTGTTGTTGTATATATATATAATATTTCATTTCGTATATTATGTTTCATCTACGAAAAAAAATTACGAAAAGCTTTATTGGCAATCAGTACAGATTAGGGTGGTTCGAAAAAATCGATTTTTTTTATTTCGGAATCACGTTACCTCTCAAAAGTTGTAGTTTGGTATCCTCAGTTGGGGGAAAAAAAAAAAAAAAAATTCTATGTTGACATCTTCAGTTCGCGCATGAGGCTGAAAGTTTGAAAAAATATGTTAAAAATTGAAATTTTCAAAAAATAACAAAATTTGTTTTTTTTTTTTGTAATTTCTTATAATGCAACAGCCATAAAGTGTCAGTATATAGCGTAGTTTCAACCTAAAAAAATATTTTATAGCTTTTACATAATATCTTTAGTTCGCGCATAAGCCTTAAATAGGGCTAAAATCGTCTAAAATTTAAAATTTACGTGTTTAATATACAATAATACATACACGACATATTTACGTTTAAAAAATATTTTTAAAATTCTAAATTTTTTTAATATAAACTTTTATTACAGTATTATACGAACAAGTATAGTTACACACACATTTATATGTATATAATAACATTGCATGTCACAGCTAATCACAGAATGATTTATAGATTTTACCTATTTTTTGTGTCTTTAAGATTCCTCAGATGTGTTGGTCATTGTTTTAAATTAAGATTTATAGTGAAATGATGGCATAGTTGACCTTGAGAGCAAAGTTGTCCTTATGAAACCATCCCTGTTCTCTTCTCCACATACTTCTAGTACAATATTCTGTTACGAGCTTTACAATATTAAAACTATAATTTATTAAACATATCTAACATGAAGAATGCAAACGATTTTCATCTTAGAGAAAACAAACACCATAATAATAATAATAATAATAATAATAAAAACAGTTTTATAGTCTATAAATAAAATCTTAAAAAATGCGTTTTTATAATGGCTATCTCACATATCGAGTTTCGTAAAGTTATATACCATAGAAGTGTAGATATGGCTTTCCCGTTATCGAAAAATAATTGAATATAGCAGAGCCACCTGTAGACAAATAAGCATCCAAATTGAATCTTCATAATGTCTCATAATCACCTTCTCATATATTAAGTTTTGCTTAATGATACGCAATAGAACCTGAGATATAGCCTTCCATGTAATAGCGGAAAAGGCTGCGTAGCAGCGCCAACTGTTGAGCGGTTGACACCAAAAATTGATAGGCAATTTTGTGCAGTAGTTCCAGAGATATAACTTTCTCTTAAATTAAGCTAATTGCTGTAAATCAGCGCCACCTGTTAAACGTTAATCATTCAAATTGAATCAGCATAATGTTTCATAATGACCTTTTCACATATAAAGTTTTGTTTGATTATATTCAATAGAACCTGAGATATAGCCTACCCTTAAATTGCGAAAATCGTTGTGTAGCAACGTCATCTGTTGAGCGGTTGACACCAAAAGTTGAAAGGCACTAATTTATGTCAAGGTGCATCGACATATAAGTTTATATACAATTCTGCGCAGTAGTTTCGAAGATACAGTCGCCACAAATTTTTTGTCGCACACACACAGACGGACAGAATACGTATAAATCTATATACAATTCGGAGCAATATGTCCGGTGATAAAAGTTTTACCACACACACAAAGACAGACATTTTCTAAAAATGGTCAAATCGTGTTCTAGATCTCTCAAACGTGCAAATCGAAAACCGGAAGTCAAAATATTTACGAATTCAATACTTTCTTCTATTGAATTAAATAAATATGAATAAAAAAGTGAAAGAAAATAATATCACAGAAAAAACTTACATCGCAATTGGAGAAGAGTTTTGAGATAAAGAAAAAAAATATCCATGGTTTGCGTAGAGTTAAAAGATTTGTTCAATAAATCAAATAATAAATTAAACATGCAAAATTCATTGTTTCATTTACAGAAATGTCATATTTTAAAAATTCATTTAAAAATAGTGTATAATAAAGTATGTTATATCGCAGAAAACAAAGCTTGAATAAGCAAATGATTTTGCAGAATTTATTAATCCATGAAACAAAGCTTAATAAAAAAAAAAAAAAGAAAGAAAGAAAATGAAAGGAAGAAAAGAAAAAAAAAATATTTTTACGATAAAATCTTTCTTTACTATGGGGTATTTAAGTACGCTAGGAAAAAAATCCTAAATTCGCATACGTAATTATGCACTTATTTGCATATTTTGTAGTTACCAATTCAACTCAAATGCATAGATAATATAAACTATTTTTAAATGAATAAAACAGAGTCAAAAAAAAAAAAAAAAAAAAAAAAAAAGTTGTGTTTAGAAATATCTTTTTAAATTTTTATTGAAATATGTATTTAAATATATAAAATTTATTCATTATATAAAATACAAAATATGTTCATAAACTTAGAATAAATTATATACACACACCTACCTTAAGCTTTCTCTGTTTAAATGCTTGAAATTACTAGATGCAGCATTTTTACTCATATCACATTCACATCTATAATGTTAAAAAATTGTAAATAATTGTGTTTATTTTTGTATAAATTCTTTCAAAGAGGCTTAGTAAGTTGATAAAGTGCTAATTTTGTGCATTTCTAGTCGTTTTAGCGTTGTAATAGCCTTATTTTCCCTTAAAAACGCATTAAAAAGCCCCAATAAGGCAGGTAATGGATTTGGCGCCAAATTTGGCGCCAAATTTGGCGGGTTTTTTCCACCTTGGCGATTTTTTGTCGATCTTCGCGAGAAAATCCTTATAAGGGATATGCCAAATATGGAAGCTCTAATCTCAATGACTGATGAGATACGGAAATTTCTGGAACATTCCACACTTTTCTACAGGGGTATATAAGGACGTTTTCCCGCCAAGGCCTGTCAGTTCAGTTCAGTTTTCAGCCAGCTTCGCTAGTACTTGCATTGCTTTGAGCCTCTCTGAAAGAGACTTGTTTCAAGTGTTATTGCTATACAGTTTGTACTGTGGATTCGCTATTGACAGCTATTGTTTAAGCTGTGTTTACTGGTTGAATTGAAGCTGATACTTGGTTTATAGACCTGTATTTTTCTGGAACTTTCTGTGAATAAATTACTGAACTTTTGTAAGTTTTGCCTTTCATTCTCGGACAACTCACGAACCCCCAAGTACGCAACAATAATATGAAAAAACTATTTTTGAACAGTTTTAAACTATTATAATATTAATGTATAATTTTGAATTAAAACTATATAATATAAATAATATTTTTATACAATACTAACCAGTCTCCCCACTTTTGCTGGTTATATTTAAATGAATTCTTAAAAAAAAAAAAAAAAAAAAAAAAAAAAAAAAACTGAAAACATGTAAAAAACTTGGTTTGGATAGCAACTTTTACAAATTCACCATGCTGTGTGCGAGTCCCACTGCCTGCGGCAGAGATATACACGAGTGCGTGCACGGAAAGAGACTTAATCAAGCATAAATATCGGCAAAGTCCAAAATAACTTCGGTTGTGCCGTTCCCACTTGCATTATCGAGTCCCATTACCCAGTGCATGCGGTACCATCATACCAACGCACTATCTTCTCTTTCTGTCCATTTTACTTTTACAAGCATTATTTTTACAATCTGTCGAATTACTTTTACAATATATTTTACTTTTACAATCAGGAAAGAATGTTCAACCAGTCCCCAGACTTAAAAACCAACCCGCACGCTAAAAATTGCCTTCCTCATATAATTTGGAACAATGCTAGGAAACACGTGTTTTACTCCTTCACCCCTAAAGGATGAAAAGGGGATGATTTTGCAGAATCTTATTATAGTTTGTGCTAATGGGGGGGGAGGGGGAGGTATGTCTCAAAATAACTTTATACTGTGTGCTAGGTAAATATAACCATCTAGCACACCAATAGTGCCTTCCTGTTATAATTTGAAATAGAGTTACAATAGGGAAAACGTTTTTGTTCTCCAACTTCTAAAGGAGGGGTGGAAGAGAAATTTGACAAATTAACTTTATATGGCCTATAATTTGAACATATCAGATTTAAAGATTAAAAATTTCCTTCCTGAGATAGGCCTGGAAATCTCCTCCCCCTTCTGATTTGTTTAATACTCATCGTATTGAGGATCTAAATCTCTGAAGTAACGTTTAAACCAAGTGTTATGCTTCTAGGTGCAGGGGTTTGGGCTAGGCGATTATAAATCTGTCAAAGATTCATTCAGGAGAAATTATTTAAAAAATATAATTTTTTTAATTTGTGGATATGTGTAGCTGTATTTTATGTTTTCAAAAGTTAAATGCACAAGATACGACCAAGTTTTAAATTTTAAAATAATTTAAAATCAAATATGCATTAAAATCATAATTTAACATTTAAATTAACATAAAAAAACATTACATAAAAATATGAAAGTAATTACTTTTCCATTATCATGCTTATCAAATTAGCAAAAAAAAAATTCTTTACGCTGATCATATTTCTGGAAGGTTAATGGATCATTTGGGACCATTAAAAAAACACTCATTTTATTTATTTATTTATTTTTTTTTTCATTAAAACATTCTTTTTATTTTAATCGCTATCAGTATTGATAAGAGATTCTGCGATGCGGAAAACATACCTCTTAAAATGTTACAAAGTTTTTCATTAATTATAGAAGTTTATGAAGATCTCAGGTCCAAGATTAGAAGTGCTGATTCTGCATGATTAAAATTATTTTAAAGTTAAGAGTATTAATAAAATTTCTCTCATGGTTATATTATTGCGAAAATAAAAAACATAATAATATTAATAATAATAATAATAATAATCATTATTCTAAGTTTCCACTGATCTTTGCTTGCTTCCACATTTTGCCACTTTTTTATTATTTAACATTGTTAATAAGATTTTCAATAACATAATTTGAAAACCTATGTTTTTATGGAATATATTATTCATTGCAATATATTATAGAGGTTTTTAAACGTCTTCATTTATAAATTGTTTCTCAAACACAGTTTCGCACATCATTATTCAGAGTAAGAATTTTAGCAATTGTGTTCGAATAAATATTAAATTTTACTGAATGTATTTTGTAAGGTATTTATAACGTCACCCTAAAAAAATAAAATCATGGCCGATAAAATATTTTTAGCTAATTATAAAGTAATTGTATGCAACGTAATGCATTATAATTAAAAGTAAAATTAAGAAAGTTAGCCATTCATTAACCTATAGTGGTCGTGCATTGAACAGGGAGCAGCCCCCGCTCATCACTCTTGGAGCGATCTTCAGCGATTTTAAGGGGACTACTCGCAGTTTATTTAAAAACTCAAAAAAAAAAAAAAAAAAAAAAAAAAGTACATTATTCGCCAGGCTTTAGCCTAGAGCCGACAGTGGGCAATTATTGAGCTGGTGAATCTTTCTATTTACCAATGGCACTTGCAAATTGAGCATATAGGCAAAAAGGAAAGAAAAAAGCAGAGACTATTAATCAGTAAGATTTGATAGGTCCATTAAGAGAGTGAAAATTTTATTAAGTTTTATGAAGAGATTCTTACGCGTGACTATATTGTCTATCAAGTTTTGAGGTCTAGGAGAAGGATTTCGAAGGTGAAAAGAAGAGGTGGGCCTACATGTGAAATAATAGTGGGATGGAGTTCCCTCCTCTCCACAAGGACACAGAGGTGAACGTCGGCAGTGAAATCTTTTGAGGTATGCAGGAAAGGGACCGTGTCCCGTAAGAAAAGATGTGACGGGTGGAGTTCGGTTCCAGGAATTTGATATTACTTGAGGAATTAAATTGTAAGTGTACCTCCCTTTCTCGGAGATATCCTATAAGGCCTGTCAATTCTGGAGGTGGAGAGTTTTGAATTTAAATTTTACATGAGATGGAGGTGCAAGAAGATGAAAATGAATATTGGTGTTCTCAGTTGCAGCTTTAGCTAAAGTGTCTGCCATTTCATTGCCGACGACACCCCTGTGGTCAAAAACGTGCGCCAGGGAAAGGAAATTTTTAAGTTTTGCAATTTTAATTATTATTTCTAAAACTTGAGGGTGCTTGGTCCTGTGACAGTGGTCGTGCACTGCGCATTTCACATTTCGCGTCATGAAGTTATACTAATTTTTCCCCCTTTATAGTTAAAATAGAGAAACTCTATTTACTGACGTTGGCCATTTATTCATTATTATAGTAAAATCACTGCATTTTCTTCATCAGTGGATTGTAATATAGTATATTTTATTAAACCGTTGCCATTTTATTAGAACATCTATATTAGACTGTTGCTATACACGTTGGGAAAATTAATGTTTCGCCCTTAAGAGTTTAGAAAAAGGTCACATTTTACGCAAGTAAGGCCTTAATTATAAAAATATTATCGATCAAAATTATTTTTTTTTCCCATATTGTTTTATTAAATACTAGCAAAGTCCCGGTTTTGGACGAACTGAATTCCGAATGCGGGAAAAAATTCAAAATCAAACTCGAAATGTACAAAACTTGGCCTGATGCTGCGAGCTTATAGATCAAAGTTTGTTAACGAAACCATTTTTTTAATCCATGAAATCAATGAAGGTAGTGAATCAACGAAGGCTTTTCTCACTTCGCTGGTCACTATATTTAAAGGAAACTCTTTTCTAAATCACTTTACAAACAAAAATAAAATTTAAAGAAATCATGAAATTGATTTAAAGCCCGCTTTGGTTTCTCGTTGGTTTATATATTTTTTTTCTTTCTTTTCTTTTCGTTTTCCTTTCCTTTCCATATTTACTGAATTCGATTCATTGTTTTTTAATATCACGTGATTGAGCAGACGACAATTTTATTTATTTAACGTTCATTTATATTTCCTTTAATTTTTGGAACTCTCGTGCAATTTTATCTATTTTTTTTTTTTTTACTCAATTTTCAATTTTCATTTTTTCATGTGCATGAGTAAAATATTTTATTTTTTTATTTATTTTTTTTTTTTTTTTTCACGTAAAAGCATATTTCATTTTATGTTTGAAAAAAAAAAAAAAAGATTTTTTTTTTTCTTTTTAGCAACAATTAAAATTTTAAATGCCCACATTTAAAGCTTTTACCAGGTTATTGTTTTCACATCTATATATTAATTTGAAGCGTGTTTTTGTCTGCCTCCACTAAATTGAGAGAACCGCTGGGTGTAAAAATTTGGTTGAGGTGTCTGAAAAAAGGCCTTGGTCTGTAGATGTGTTATGAAAAGAGAAAAATAAAAAAAGTTGAACGGTTCCCCCCCTGGGGGGGCAGGGGTTAAACACACGTTGGAAAGCATAACTCAGCTCCAAATTACTTCACGGTGTAGACATTGTACATGGGGGAACTAGACTCGAATACAAAAAAATCAATATCTACGATTTTGGAATTTTCAATTTTAAAGGGGGGGAAAGGGGGAAAGTAGATTTAAAGGGGGCGGAAGGGGGGGAATTAGTTTGAGAGGGAAATCCGTTCTAGACCCACACACCAGCACCTCATTTTAAAGGTCTTGAAATTTCATGTTGATTGGGGATGTTTGTATACAATATAAGGCGCCCCCTGGTGGTAAAAAATGGAACTAGGTTATTTTGTAGTAGGCCCTATCATGTTGCACCTTATTTTAAAGGTCTTGGTATTTCCTGACCATTGATGTTGTTCGTACAGAACACACTGTGCCCCCTGGTGGTGGAAAGTGCAACTAAAGGATTTTGCAGTTGGCACCACCATGTGACATTTGAAAGATCTTGGAAATTCAAGGCGATTGTTGATAAAGGTCTTGAAATTTCATGTCGATTGGAGATGATTGTATCAATATAGAGCGCCCCCTGGTGGTTAAAAATGGAACTAGGTGATTTTGCCGTAGACCCTATCATATTACATCTATTTTTAAAGGTCTTGATATTTCCTGACCGTTGGTGTTGTTCGTATAGAACACGCTGTGCCCTCTGGCGGTGGAAATTGTAACTAAAAGATTTTGCAGTTGACACCACCATGTGGCACATTATTTGAAAGGTCTTGGAAATTCAATGCGATTGGTGATGTTCGTATACAACATACTGCGCTCCTGGTGGAGAAAAGTGGATTTTGCAGCGCGTGCGTAGCATGCCTGGTATACGGTGCTGCAGCCACAGGCAGCGGTTACACGAGTCAGAGGTTCGTTCGGTTCAAGGTTAATTTTTGAGAATTTTTTCATGTTATTAGCGGCCTGCATTTACGGGGTCACGAACCCGAGTTCCGTTCTGTTTGAGGTTTTTTGTTTTTGTTTTTTTTGGTTACAGATTATTATTATTATTATTATTATTATTATTATTATTATTTGTGATATTTTCATTTAAATATGGAAATTCAAACAAAATCGAGTTAAATATATAAAACCATACAAATTTAAGGTGCATTTAAGGTTATTATCATAGATCCGGGCGATGCTGGGCAAGTTCGTTCCGTTCCAGGTTAATTTTTTGTAATTTTTTCATGATATTAGCTGCCCGCGTATGCGCTGCCGCAGGCACCGGGGTCACAAGGCAGAATTTAGTTCGGTTCGAGGTAATTTTTTTGTTACAGCTGATTATTTTTTTTTCGCAATGCTTTTAGTAAAAAATAGAAATTCAAACAAAATCGAGTTAAAGATATAAAATCATACAAATTTAAGTTTCATTTAATGTTATTATCACGGGCCCGGGCATTGCCAGGCGGGATCGTTCGGTTCCAGGTTAATTTTTGGGAATTTTTTTCATGTTGTTAGCGGCCCGCGTATGCGCTGCCACAGGCACCGGGGTCACAAAGCAGAGTTTCGTTACGCTCGAGGTAACTGTTTTGTTACAGATGATTATTTTTTCGTGATGCTTTCATTTAAAAACAGAAATTCAAACAAAATAGAGTTAAAGGTATAAAATAATACAAATTTAAGGTTCATTTAAGGTATCATGGGCCCGGGCATCGCCGGACGGTTCAGCTAACATATAGTCTTAGTATTAAACGAAATCAAAAATAAAAGAGAGCATCTGTTTATTTGGAGTCAGTCTGACGCCACATTGACAGTACTTTGTAGAAAGTGATTTCATATATAGTATTTCTATTTATAATCGTTTTTCCGACTTTCTTTTTACTTTCCGAACACTATAGTGAGGAAAGTATTGTAATCATGTCAAAAATCCGAATTCGAGATTTTGATGTTTCTATACGTTTTGAGGTCCCCTGAGTCCGTTTTCACTATTTTTACGATGATGTAGGTATGTGTGTGTGTATGTGTGTATGTGTGTATGTTTGTGAACACGCTAGCGTCTAAAGGCTTTGTTCGATTAACCTGAAAGTTGGTACGTATATTGTAAGTCACCATAGTACGAACCCTATAGATTTTGGTGAATCTAGCACTTATAGTTTTTTTACAGGGACACAAAGAAAAATTCTTTATCATTATGGCCTATGGGAGCAAAATCTTAAAAGTGCGATAGCATCTAAACGCCTTATTCAATTGAGCAAACATTTTATACACATATTATAGATCACAAATACTCAATCTGTATAGATTTTGGAGAATCTAGCACTTATAGTTTTTTTACAGGGACACAAAGAAAAATTCTTTATCATTATGCCTATGGGGCCAAATTTTTAAAAATGTGTTAGCGTCTAAACGCCTTATTAATCCGAGCAAAAAATTTGTACACATGTTATAGATCACAGTTGAACTAACTGTATAGATTTTGGTGAATCTAGCAGTTACAGTTTTTTTACAGGGACACAAAGAAAAATTCTTTATCATTATGGCCTATGGGACTAAATTTTTAAAAGTACGATAGCATCTAAACGCCTTATTGAATTCAGCTGAAAATTTATATGAGTATTATAAATCACTGTTGCACTAACTATAAGCATTTTGGTGAATCTAGCATTTATAGGTTTTTACAGGGACACAACAAAAATTTCTTTATCATTATGATCTATGGGCTCAAAGTTCAGTAGCGTTAAATAAAACAACGTGTAATAGATGGAGAAAAAAACACTCTATTATGGTTTTCTCTCTTTTGTTTGTTTAGCAATTCCTCTTTCTTTATTTTATCTACAAAACTGTTAGTTACTCAATGTTCGGAAAGTCAAGTGGAGTCACTCCAGATTTTTTTAAGTGAAATGTCGTAAATTATATCAGATGTTTTAACATGAAATGCATTTAAATAATGATGCGACGATTTTTGAAACATTACGGTCAATAAAGTGATCGTCGAATTCGACGGGTTCCAGCTAGTTTTAATTAATTTTTAAAAATCTAATCAAAATTTCGTTACAAATAATGTACTAAATGAAAGGGGCATTTTTTCTGAATCCGTTGGTTTAATTGACTTATCGATTGGACAATTAGATTTTTTTTTAAAATTAACTAAAGTATGAAAAGCTGGTGACATTTTTGAAAAATTAACTAAAATATGGAAAGCTGGTGGCAACAACACACAGACAAACAGAAGAAAATCTCTCTTAGCCAACCAACTTGCGTCCAGCCACGGATTTACAGGAAAAAACTCTCTTACCCATTTATGTATAGAGAGATAATAATATATGTATTATCCATTAATTCTTAATAAAATAATAATAATAATAATAATAATAATAATAATAAGTAATAGCTTAGACCACGTTTTTAAAATCAGTACTTAATAAATGAATAAATAAAAAGTAAATATATATATATATATATACTACTGCTTACATTTATTGATTGGCAAACTATGTCAAGTTGAAGGTGAATGAGATATTAACAGATGTTATGTGTAGAGTAGAACTCATCAATTATTCTTGAATAAACCCTATTCGGAAATATCTGAAAAGAGCGAGAAGGAGGAGAAAAAAGGATTTAATTCTCTCTCTATGTGAATCTGTGAACGAATTTTAATTGACTAGTTTATTTTGTACATAAATCCAATATTCTGATAACGATTGCTGTTACTATTATAATAAGAAATATTTAGAAATGCCCGAAATAAAATTTTGAGGTTTTTCTCTTTTGGCAACCGTTCCTCTACCGATTATATAGATAATCACCTTAGAAACTGTCAAAATCATTTTCTGTGTGGGCTATTTTTATTTAAAAAGGAAAGAAAATAAGTGACTGCAAGGAATACATACCCCTATATATCGGATATTTACTGTTGTAGACGTGGAAAGCAATTTGTTAATCATGTCAAAGTAATCTGATAATCATGTCAAAGTAAATTTCTTTTTCCATAACATGTCTTATTAAAGCCTTGTAACAAGAATATATTGGATTTAGCGTATAGCCCCAAAAGCGATTGTTGGACTGCTTCAGTGTCAAAGCATACACCTAAATGTAATGTGAGAAAATAAATAAAAAAAAGAAAGAAAAGGAAAAATAAAAAACAACAACTTCTGTACTCCTTGTCGTGAAGGTTATTTACTAATCAAATATAATTAAAATTTCGAATATAATCGAAATTAATTGAATTGAATATTTTACAACATCAGTTTACTTTTACAGGAAGACTGCTGTCGATCAGATATGTTTACAACATTATTAAAATGTCTATCTAATGGACAAATTTCGTTTTATTGAATAATATGCTTTTTCGGTTGCTTTATTAAACAAAATTTTTGTTTATTTGAAGACTATGTCCTTCCCGTTCTCGCAAAATTTTGCAGTGTAGCAGCGCCACCTATCTACCGATATGCAGCCAGATTGAATCAGCTATGTGTCTTATAAATGCCTTTTCACATATCAAGTTTTGTTAGATTATACGCAATAGAATCTGAAACATAACTTTCCCATAAAATGCGGAAATCACTGTATAAGAGCGCCACTTGTTTAGCGATTGAAACCGAAAGTTGTTAGCCACTAATTCATGTAAAGGTGCAACTACATATAAATGTATATGCAATTCTATGCAGTAGCTAATGAGATACAGTTATAAAAAAATTGTCTCACTCACACACACACAAAGACTCGAACATGACGAGGTTGCGCAAAGGACAATGATAGCGCTTAACAGTGACAGTACATGTAACAGGACTGAAAGCCCCCGTCTCCTCGAAAAAATATGGCCCTATGATAAATGATGACGTAAACCCACACAAGACAGTGACCTTTGCAGAATGAAATGGTACTGGTCGATTTGCGAGTGGATTTTCTGTTGCCCATATTCAGCAATTCTGTGTATTGATATATCTTTTTAGATTAAAATGGGCTTCGTCTGACCACAAAATTTTCCACGACCATTCACTGTCCACTTCCATGCGGACAAGAAATTCTAAAGCAAAAGTCTCTCTTGCGGGAAACAACTCCTGCACACGGCTAACTTTGTATGGAGAGCAATGCAAGATGTTTCGTAAAATATTATGCACCATACTCAAAGGTCTGAAAAAATGCTCGGGTAATTCTCTGTTGCACGTTTGCACACCATCGCTCGACTCCTCGTGCACTTCTGTGGCGCAACTTCTTCAACTTACGTTCGATCAATTATTTTTCTCGCTCTAACAGATTGCACACAAATAAACCCGTCTTATTGAATTTCTCCAGACCCAAGGCAGCCATCGAAAAAACGTTTTTTTTCACACCCTTGAGTGTCCGGACCGTCTAAGTGTCCGGACCGTCTGGTGCAGAGTCATTCTAAGATTCTAAGATCCTAAGACGGAAGGTGGCCGCTCACCACTATGCAGCGGTTTTGAGCGATTTTAACCTTTAGAGAGGGGCTCCGATGGCACTGTGGTGATTCAAGAGAGCCCGTGTCTAAAGGTTAAACCTCCTCCGGTGTTTATTGCATAAACATAAAAAAAAAAGGTTACAGAGGTTTCACACGACAGAGGGCGACAAGGAACAAGAATATGAAAAGAAGAACGGAGCCTTGATCCCTCGCATGGAAAAGCTTGTGAAGAAAAATTATATGGACCTCCAAGAGAAAAGTTGGTAACTGCCTTGGAAGATTGAAAAATTAGTTGGTCAAATTGGAAAGATGCATTAAGAAGTTATAGATTCTAGTTAGTTTCTGACGTAGGGGAAGCCGGATAACGATATTAAAAAGCCAGTCGTTAGGTTTATTAGGTGGGTTAAGGATACGCCAATCAAGAGTTAGTGGGCATGAGAAAAAGTAATGATTTGCATTACCCTCAGCGCCGCACTCACATTGTGGAGTGTGCGAGCAATAAAACTTGTAAAGATGTGATTTGAACGGGCCATGGCCCGTTAAGAAGGCTGTTATGGCTGGGGAAAGGTCAAAGTTAAAATTTGATACTTTTGGGAGGAGGTTAAACGTAAATCTACCTTTAGGAGATGTATCCCAGTATAGCTGCCATTCTTTCTTTAGTTGTTCATGTAAAAAAGCTTTACAAACAGAGCGCGGTCCTTCATTCATACAGTCATGGCGAACATCTCAGAAGCGAAATGAGGAAAGGAATTTTTATAACAACTGCAATGAATCGTGCGCATGACAGGCATTTTCATTTACCTATTTCAACGCTTGCAGCGCTATCTATTGCTAAAATTTGGAACTTTTTTTTATGCCATAGACTTTATTCCTTCTTCATTAACATTCCGCTCAAATTTTACGTCATTCTGATCAGCGGTTTTTTTTTTTTTTTTTTTTATAGCGTTTTGAAACATAAACTTTAATTATGATTACTTTGTATTGTATATATATATATATATACATATATATATAATACATGCAATTGATTATTTATATAATCAATTTCAGTCTTTACCATTTCACAGCACCTCTCCTAGGTGATTCCAATCTGCCCTGTTTTCTGCATTTTTTTTTTTTTTCATTCTGCTCTTCCAAACTTCAAAATTTTATTTCTACAACGACACTGTGGCTCTTACCTCGGTCTTTTTTTCTTTCGTTATCCAAAATAGATTTTAGTCTTCCATTTATCATCGTTTCTTCTAGGTCGGTGGACAGGAAATCTCCATTTTGACGTCTTTGCTCGTTAAATGTTAATAATGAATTTGAATCAAAAAAAAAAAAAAAAAAAAAAAAACACCATAGAACTGACATTACACACAAACAAGTAATAAGTAAAACACTTTGAATAAACACAATAAAATGCAAGAAACTCGTAACAATAGAGAATTTGCACTTTTTCTGATTTTATTCATATATAATAGAATATGAAAAGGTGAGACAATAAATACAAACATTTTCTTTATTTGAAATCTAATTACTGATTTATAAAAATTTTAACATCGTACTATTTACTCTATCGAGAAAACGCAGTATAAAATATCGTGACGTCACTCTTTATTTCAACAAACGGGCGTAATCGTTGTTTACAATCGATTTTGTGCTTTGCTTTGTTTCTTGAGTTAGTGAAATAGGTTTTGTATTTTATAATAATGACGGATAGTAAAAATTCATAGTATAAATATTGTGTTGTACCACTCTGCTCTAATATAACGGCTAAATGCTTCTCAAAAGCTATTCTTTAGCGTTCCACAGGATCATATTAAACGAAAACATTGGGCAACAGCCATGAAAAGAAAACAATTGAAAATAATGATAAGGAAAAATGATGATAATGGTATTAAATGATTATACTCGTAAAATGAAAAAGAAATGCTCAGAAATCATATAAATGATTGATAATTACGAAAGTTAAAACAAATTGCTGTTTGTTAACTAGGCTAACAAAATGTAAACATTGAAGCATCATAAAGTGCGACGTCTGACAGCGTTTTGAAGTCACATGATTTTTGGTTAATTTTAAAGTTATTTTTGAAATTATTGAGAATTTTTTTTGCATTTTTAATAAACTTTTTGAAATTTATGAGCCTAAAAAAAACAGAAAAATAAGATTTTGTTCAAATCCCCCATGTGTGCAAATTGTCTATTGTTACGCATCAAAAAGAAACACGACCCTTTGCCAGGTGCACAAAGTAGGCACGAGTGCTTCCAGCAAAGCGACAAAGCTTTAAACTTAACCACTTCACTGGTCATTGTATTGTGCGGAAAGCTACGTTTTCACCCGAGTTATCGCCTGATGGCCGGAATAGCTGTATGTCAAAGACATTTCAATTTTCACCCTATACTTAAAAAATTTGCTATTTTCTCATTTTAAAAGATGGAGTACAATAAAATCTCATTAAAACAATCTGGTGGGTAAAAACCGCACGATTTCCTTTTACCACTAATAATGGTATTTCTTACACATTTTCGTGATAATGTAGTCAAAAGAGAAAATATTAAATCAGAAATCTAACAATTTTCCTAATAAAAAAAAAAAAAAAAAAGAAAGTCTCGTAAAACAGGAGACAGTTCACATAGCGTGTTAAAAAATAAATAAATAAATAAAATAAAATGAAATAAATCGGTGGAGACTTTTTTTGTGACCTCACTTCCAAGATCTTAAACTGACCTTCCTAATCTGGATGACTGACAATTTTCCTGTAATAACCAAGTAAAACATGCGAAGGAATATCTAAAATGCAGTTTACGTAGCAATTTTCAAGAAAGTCGTTAGATATTTTTTGTGATACCGATTTTTGGTCTCACTTCTGTTTATTAGTAAAATTCATGTGCTGACAGGAGAAAAAGACTTACATATGGAAGGATATCTAAAATGGAGTTAACTTAGCGAGTTAAAAAAAAAAAAAAAAAATGTTCACTCATTTTTAAAGGAACGCACATGCAAGACTTCACATAGACTAAATTTACAGGACGCCTATCAATTTTCTTGAACTAACAAATTAATACATGACAAAGGACATCTAGTAGGGTGTTTATATAGCAATTTTGAAGAAATTCGTTACAGTTGTTTTCAGGATTCTGATAAATTTCCCCATTTCCAGATTTCAATTTCAAAATCATCTGCACGCAAGTCCTCTGTCAATTCTGAGGTTTCGTTTTTCGATCTTTGTTAATTTAGGAGAAACGATAGTTACTTGATTCTCCACAAACATACAAACTCACATACAAACTGCTCAATTGTAAAAAAAAAAAAAAAACCTTTTCATACTCAGTAGACCTTAAAACGTATAATTCAGATTGAAAATCCATATAGAAATTTTGACAGATTACTCCCATTACCTACGGTAATCGTGTAATGGAAGTAAAAAATGCTCTTCATAACTTTGTTGAAAAACATCGATTTGTAACTTCTTTCTTTATTATTTTTCTTTATTATTATACTTCTCTTAATTATTCTACAATTAATATTTAACGTTCTGTTATCGTTGTAAATACGAAGAAAAAAAACATTGTGAATTATAGGTCCATATATATATATATATATATATATATATATAAACTCTTTTATTTTAATATTCACAGACAGTTATTTTATGAAATGGGACACACAATTTCATCAAAATTTAAGATAAATATAACACCTCATTTAACTTATTTACTCTGCATTCACTTAAATATATTTCGTAGAATATTTTGCTCCAGTATATATATTTAGTTTAGTATCTCATGGTTGTGTCGTAGCGCTTAATAGTTTTCTTTTTTTTCTTTTTCTTTTTTTTTTCTTTTAGAAATTAGAAAATTTAAAAGAAGATCAAGACGAAAATAAATTTCATTTTTTTTTTCCAATGGGAAATGAATATGCAAAAACTTTATCTTCAAATTTAATATAACACGCATGTAGAATTTGAGAAATCATTCGAGTAGTTTGAAATTTGAATTTCCGGGAAAGATGCCAAGGAAAGGCAATGCTATATTTATTTCACGACACATGTGACCTAGTTATAATTTCCATTGTAATATGTTTTAAATAATGTATATGAGTATAACATATCGAATTAATCTATCAATAAAGATAAATTCACTTAAATTAGTCAAAAATTAAAATAATTAACAAGTCATTAAAAGTAATCAATACGTTATAAATTTCACTGACCATTTATTAAAGTTATCTGAATTATCCAACATTTACTCTACACGTATTGAAATAAGTATGTTGTGTCTGTCACATTTATATACATATATATGTGTATTTCCTTATACAAATTCACACCGTAAAAAATAAATAAAATAAATTATTATCTTTAATATTAATTTACAGTCATGTATGCAGACATTTTATACCATTAAAATAATTTAATAAAAACGTAATTGTTTAATCAATATAAAAACAACACCTAAACATGTTTAGAATATAATAACATAGGTCTGCGATGAAATTTTTTCTTTCAAGGTGATGTATGTTTAAGATAAATCTATATATTTGTATTTTGTAATAAATCTATCTTTGTGATTAATCTGATTTAAAAATATTAAAAATTTCCATCCTCTGCGGTTTTGATAAAAAGTGGGAAATTTTTAGCTTCAAGCTCCAATTTTTCAATTCTCATTTACGTTCTTTCCCAGAAAATCTATGTAATGAGAGTGCAGAACACACAAGGAGAACTATTTCATCAACACATCAAATAAATGTAGCGGGTATATCAGCGATTTTTTTTTTTTTATGCTGAATAGAGGATTTCTTCTCTCAAGATCCTCAAGTTGAGCACAAGAGAAAAAAACTCTAATGGGAGCTTCAATGGAAGAAAACACATTTGAATGATAATGGGTAAGTAGTAGTCGATTTAAATGTATTTTATATATAAATGGTTTCGAATTTCTTGTAGCCTCTGTGGTAATTATTCCTAT
Source organism: Salticus scenicus (assembly GCA_963930645.1). NCBI lineage: Eukaryota > Metazoa > Arthropoda > Arachnida > Araneae > Salticidae > Salticus > Salticus scenicus. The sequence goes on along the minus strand of OZ005653.1, from coordinate 110,994,075 downwards.
ATCCATCCTTTCTTTGTGAAAAACCTTTACGTGATAGGTAGAAAAGAAACGCTTTTCTAAATTTAACGAAAAACTTATTATTATTATTATTATTATTATTATTATTTTCTTTAAATAGTTTTTGGGAAACTTTGATATACTTAATATTTATACATTTCACCAGTATTGTATATATATTCGTTACAAACATTTCGATTTTTATGTGTTTATTCACAGAATTTGGATGATTAATAGTGTAATTTCACGCTAACACATTACATAATAAATTATGTTTATATATTTTAAGTATGTTGCTATCAGAAATATAGTTAAAATTGTAAATATTGCGATTGATATGATTATGAAAGAATGAAATATTTTCTCATTATCGCTTTATGAGCATATTTATGCATTAAACATTAACTTATCGGGTGGCTCTGTTAATAATGAATCGAATAAATTAGAAAAAATCAGAACTATGTTCTAATCTGCTCATTTGAGCCTAAAATATCTAGGAAAATGCATTTGAGGGTACGTATAATATATATATATATATATATATATATATATTTAAGTTATGTCAGTAATAAGGATAATTAACGAGACATTTTTGTATTTTCTTTCTGAAGATAATCTGGTTGTTTTAACTATATTTCAGATAGACAACATAGTTAAAACATATAAACATAATTTTGTATTTAATGTGTAACGTGAAATTACCCTTTTAGATGAACATTAATCATCTAAATTATGTGAATAAATAAATAAAATTCGAGATGGTTATAACGAACATCTATACGATGACGAATGTTAAGAGGATGGTGGAGGTTAAAAATCATTCTTTGAAATTACTGCCTTACAATTGTGAAAGTTAGCATAATCAGTCATTGGAAGGCATATTAAGTTTATCAAAATTTCTCAAAAACTGTTTAAATGAAAAAAATAATAATAAAATTCAAAAAAGTTTATTGTTATTATTTTAATGCTTCATGCAATTTAGATTTTTAAAGTATCTCCTCGATTTTAAGTTACACAGGCCTGCAAAACTGATTTTTTTCCTCTTTGTTGAATGTCTCTAATGTGTTTTTGATACGCTAAATTCAGAAGAGCTTGTATTTTCTACCTATCACGTATTTTTTTGTTTTTCTACAGAGAAAGAAGGAATATGGGAATATTTACCAAAGAAACTAGCCTGAAACATTTAAAAAAAATGAAATTGTAATTATTTTTTTAATAGATTTAAGAAATTTAAATATGTTTAATATTGATGCAATTCATTGCACACGAATACAAACTTTCATGATTCTAAAGCAATAATTTCAAAGATCAATTTTCAATGGCTATCGGCGTCCACTTTCCCCTTAACAAGTTATAGAAATTCTAAACTATTTAGGGATTGAATAATCTATTTTACTTCATTTAAGTATTAAAATAAAAGTACATCATTTTCCATTTTTAGAAAGGAAATTAAAAAATACTTTGTATGTATGATTTTTAAATAAATCTATATCATTTCACATCTTTAAGTTAATATTTACATTGAATAAAAAGTTAACTTTAAAAACTTTAAACTTATTTTCATAGAGTTTACATTAGGATAACAAATATATATGTAAATATACAACTGTTATATGTAGGTAATTAGGCCTAATTAAAAGTCTAAATGTAGTATAATAAATATATTTTAAAGTTGAATGAATAAAATTGCACCTAGTTCAATGACATTTCAAGAAATTTCTAAAAACTTTCCATGACAAGTAGGTGGAATCATATAAAAATAATAGACTTTCGACTAATTTATAGGTTATCTTGAAATGACAGGGAAAGTGCATTGAGTGGTCTCTATCTAACATAAATAAAATTACGACAGTTAGCCAAAGCGCATATTGAGACGCCGGCGTACAGCGCAGTTCAGGTGACATTGCTCCGGAAGAAACTTCGTAAAGCAGCGTGACTGCATATTGCCATGCAGTATTTCATCACGTTTCACGTTTGTTGACGTACCGAATGACCGTTTCGTATTCCGTAATTTTCCATTTTGACATGGCGGAGAATATGGATTTAAGTTCTGAATCAAATCCTGATACAGAAATAGATGCGTACTTATTACTTTATTGTGGGTCGAAAAAAAAAGGTTCTGGACAAGCAATTCCATGAAAGATAGAGAAAAATTCCCATATTGTTTTGATTTGCAAAAATTTGCGTGACGCTCGAAACTGTGTTCCGAACACAAGTGACACTCGGACCAATGTTAGAAAAACCTGCGCGTGGACAAATTTGCGCTGTTGCTGTCTTTTCAATGCTTCACAAAAGCGAGGGACGTGGAAATTTCTCCGCGCGTGATGACTGCGTCTCAGTGTGCGCTGGCCCTTATTGACGTAACTGTACTATACAGTTTGAAGTGCTCTTCATTTATTTTCTTTCCAATTCTGTAACAAAACTACCGATTTTATGTCATTTTAATCAGAGTTCTTTTAAATACTTTTTGACGATAATTTGTCTCTGACTAGATAAGGTTTTCTCCCCAACATATGCATCAAGAAGTATAAAGAGACTGATTTTCGTACCAACTATTGGAATTATATTGGTAGCCGTTAATCGTACACGGGCACTCCGCTTAACGCGCGGATTCGCTACCACTGAGCTACCCTGGCTGATAGCCAGCTTGGCATTTCTTACATAATAGTCGTTAGCAAGGTCACCGAGTCTGCAAACGCAGATATATCAGGTGATAATATTAATTGTGGCGCAACTCCAATAGGATAGAAAAATTCAGTTTGGAAATTTTTATTCATCAACCTTGACAAACCATTCTGCCGGGGTTCGATTCCAGGCTCTGATATATTTCGCATAGCTGGTATGAAGTTCCAGTTATGACTCCAGTTTATCTGAAACAAATTACCAAGGTTGATGAATAAAAATTTCTAAAATGTAAAGAGAGTTCATACAAAATAAAGACATACTAAAACAAGTTAAAAACATCACGAATCTGTATACAAGGGATAATAAAACATTAATTGTAAATACTCGTTATTAAAATTTAATCCGGCAATAATTGTAACTTATTTTGCATACTGAATATTTTCTCTTAGCTTTTAGTAGTATGCATTGCTTGTTTTTTTTTTTTTTTTTTCATCTTTATAATTTTTTTTTATTCATTTTCATGTTTAGTAGCAAATAATCTGTACAAATTTGTTACTTTTTTTAATTTAGAATTTTGTTCTTGAAAAGTAACTTTTCTATAAAAATAAAAAAGACTTTTAACATACAAACACTTTAAAATAATTTAAATAAAATTACGAGACATCCAAAAGCATAATATGAATCGAATTCATTATTTTATAGTTATAAAAGAAAATATAAGATGAATGAAAATGATACAATTACGGATTTTTATGGTTTTACAAGTTTATAGAAAATGTTCTGACTTTTGGCCCGAGAACGATCTCATGATTTTTAGAAAATTTCCAACGGCATATAAATAAGATTGTTTGTTTATTAATTTGTGATTGTGTGGTCTTATATTTTTCAGTTGCACTAGATCAGGGATAAAACTGAATAAATTCAAAATAAATATTATGTTAAGATTCATCATAACTCAATTTGGTGTCTATAAATTTTTCGCAAAACCGTCCAAAAGTGACACTATTATGCAGCGATATTATGCAGCACTATTATGCAGCAAAAAGGCTACATCTGATATATGTATAATTTTACAACTTCGAAATGTCAGAAGGACATAAAAAATATACACTTTAAACGTTACAGAACAATTAGTCTGAAATTAACTTCATAATTTTTCCACACAAAAAAATGAGCAAATAAACATACATAGGAATATATTAAAAACATATATATTGGCACATACGTGGAATAGGATTATGACTATTATAATAAATACCAACGAATTTACCACACTATAATTTACAATCTATCTATCTATTTATAATTAAACTTGAACATCTTCACGCAGCATAAAATCAATGGAAACACTACCAGTTTCAAAAGGACATAGCCTTTCTTCTTCAGATGCAAAATATGTGCTACTGCTTTGAAGTCAAGAGCAAGAGAATAATTTATTTATTATTCTTTATATTTTTTTCTTTAATTTATTATATCTATCTATCTATCTATCTATCTATCTATATATATATATATATATATACTATATAATTTGAATTGCTTAGTACCATTCTAACACTCATCAGACAAAAGATAGATGAAGATACCAGCATAAAATAAATTTTAATTGAGATTTAGTTCGATATATATATACATACATATATATATATATATATATATATATATATATATATATATATATATATATATATATATATATATATATATATATATATATTAAATTAAAGATAAATGATAAATTTAATTTGCATAAAATAGGCGCACTGAATTTTTCTACAGAAATATAAATTACTGTATTTAAATTATGATAAGTGAAAAAGGAAAACTGAAAGTGGAATGTATAAACAACCAAAAAAAAAAAAAAAAAAAAAACTTTTAACAGTGTTAATAAACAAGAAAAGGGTTAATTTCAACAATATTCAAGCCAAAATGTCAACAAAGCTGTGCCTTCTTCATTAGCAGGTATGAATTTTAAAAATTAATACGTTTTGATAAAGAAGACAAAGCAATTGCAAAAAAAAAAAAAAAAAAAAAAAACAATGGTTCATACTTATTTAAAAAAACAAACAATCAAACAAACAAACATTGATCACTGCGTGAGAACTATAACTGTCAACATGAGTCTGTGAATGTGAACGTAATATTATAAATAAAGAAACGCAATATTGCGTGACTGTATCTTTAAATTAAACACAGGGTATTTTTCTGAATTTGAGTATTTATAATGTTTTCATGTTTTAGTAAACATTTGAAATCCTTTGTAGGGTCTAAAACATATAAAACAACAAAAAGTTTGTTTTCAATTAAGATTTCTTTTTTTTTTTAATGCAATAATTGTTCTACCGAGTAACATTCCTGTGTTTCCGATTTAACTGATAAAAAAAAAAAAAAAAATGATCATTTTAGTTTAGTTTTAAAAATTATTTTATAAATTTATATATTTAAGTACCTGATTTACAAAATATCATTTAAACACATATTAAAGATTACTTTATTGATCTATATACATAAAGAAAAGTATCTCTCTGTGTGTTCGTATATCTGTATGTGTGTATGTGTGTATGTGTGTCTGTCCGCGCCCTAGTGCTCAAGCTACTAATCGCAGAGCAACAAAACTTGGTAGATAAATAGCTGGGACCATGCAAGTGTTTACCTCATGGAGTTTTTTTTTTAAATTCAAATTTTAATTCTTTTAATTATTATTATTATTTCCTTTTTTATCCATTGACTTTTCTGTTTTATTTTTCTAAAAGTTATTCTTTCACTTCAATCATCTGCATATCTTAGCAACGGCTATCACACTATTTACTGTTTATTTATTTGTTTATTTCATTCGAAGAGGAATTTTTCTTCATTTTTTTTTAATTTGTTATATTTATTAAAATCAAATGATATTGCGACAGAAAAAAATAAGCAGATTATATATTAAATAAAAACAGTATATTTATAATAGAAACGTTTATGTAATTTTTTTATAATATAACACATTTTTATTTTTTATTTATTTAATTAAATCCTTTAAAAGGGAAATATCTTTCCCTCTTTTTTTTTTTTAAATTTATTTAGATTTTGGAAATTATTTAGATATTGTATATATGATTAAATTTAGTAAAACTTAAATTTAATTAAAATTTATATAAAATACATGGGCAGAAAATAAAATATTTAACAGTTGCTAAGATACAGTCTTTTTAAAATTGTAGTACTTTAGTAATAGCAGCTTCCGCTATTGCCGATAAATACCCAAATTTAATTGTCCGGAAAAGACATTTTGCAGGCAGTGGGTACCTAGACATAATTTAGCTCGGGTGGGAAAAGCGATGCCGTATGCAGCGGTTACTTAAGACGAGTTTTGGGGTGATTTTAATGTTATTATTATTATTTTTTTAATAAAGTGATATAATAGAAAATAGTGATTCAATACTTTTGAAAAACCATTTAAATACTTTGACCAGCGAAGCGGGCGTAGCTTGGTAGTACTTCAACATATGCAGAGAAATATTGTAGTACAAAATGTTTTAGTAATTTGAGAAATCGGTAAAGATATTCATTTATTAACTTTTCTTTTCTTTTCTTTTTTTTTTTTAATGATGACATCGAACGTCCGGTTATTTAATAAATTTAAAAATGAAATTTGACAGTCGAGAGATGTAATCTGCACTTTTTTGTGAATGCTGTTATGTTTATTCACTGACATTAACGGTTTACGGTAGAGTGCAAAGGTAACATCTGGTTTACATTCCGTTGCGATATGATGACTTTTCCCTCCCTGAATGTACACTTTTACGAACAAAAACTGAAATTGTTGAAGTCAAGAATCACGTATCTCTTTTCATAGAATCACATTTTAAAAATATCAAAGACAATGGAAGTTAAAGAATAATATATCAAACTATATTCACAATTAAATCTCAATAAATATTTTAAAATATAGACATTTATTTTTTATACTAATTAAATGCAATTTTGCATGCAACGTTTTTTTTTTTCTTTCTTCCGCATTGTGTTCTTTCGGAACTATTTTTTTAAGCAGAAACGAATTGGGATAGTCTGAAATATATGTATAATAAAATATGAGCGTTATTAGCAAAAACTTTTCTCCCTAACATAAACACGCCTAATTTTTATCCATTTTGTACACACTATTCCAAATATTTTTCGCTTTTGTTTAAAATAAAAAGAGACGATAGTTGCACTGCTAAATTTGATTATATCGCATATATATATACACATACAGTACATCCAAAAACTCTTGGCCTCGATTATAATTCCTTATTTTTCTTAAAATTACCTGAAATTTGTATGCTTATAAGTAGAATCAAAATTTAAAGAAAAACATTTTCAGAAATTTTATTCTTTAAAACTTTATACGCTCATTTACAAAAATGATCTCGTGTGACATTCACATGAATTTCTCTTACCCTGCATTTCATTACTAAAAGGATTGCACAATAAGTGTTAAGATCAATAGCGTAATATAATAATTTAAAGTGTATTTTTAAAAAAATCCAAAATATTTTTACGAACAGTTTTGTTTGACATGCAATTCTGTGTCTGGAAGGCTACCGCCTTTCAATCCTCCGTTCAATTATAGTGCATAAAATTATTATTCTTATTTTTAAAGGTGTTATTAATTTTCCTTTAAACTTACTAACTTTGTTTAAATTTTTAAGTAGACACTTAACACGGACGTAAAAATACTAAATTTGAATTTCCTGCAGTTATTTGTTTTTAAATTAAACTAATTACATATATACATAGATACCAACTGCTAAAAATTGGACTTTCGTAATCATGTTACGTCAAAATGTGATAACGTACAAAAGATCCGAGTTGAAAATTCAAAAAATACTTTCTTTACAGCATGCTTATAAAAAATTAATTTTGCTTCCAGTTGTAGTCGACATAGTAAAATGTAGCAAAATACATCCATCGATTACATTTAATAGAATAGAGAGTTTAGCATAATTTTAGTTCGTCGCGTGTGTTAGCTATAGTCAATATGCACTTTTAAGAATACTCTATATTTAAAATTAGCCAACTTGAAAGACATGCAACTCAAAAGAAATTAAATTTCAGCAGTTTCCATGTACAGCGTATGTCCAAGTACTTTAGGTAGCCCTGTGAACGAATGATGAATGATTTCAATATTACAATCTACACAAAACATGCTTTTATGCATATATATATTAATTCCGTCTTGTTTAAGGCAGCCAATAGATCTTAAGGTGAACTTATATGCAATATCCCCCACAGATGTAATGTATTTAAATTATGGGTGGCCCTGTACACGAACTTGCTTGATCTCAACAAAATGTTCAGTGTACAATATACTATAATGTACTATATAATACACAATACATGTGTATTATATAGTACAATGTACTATATAATACACATTGAGAATACTGAGTTTGGATTTTCTGCTACTGTTTGTTCTTGAGATATGCAGATAACAGACAGACGCACACGCAGACAAACCGCTAAAAACATGATTTTCGGATTCAGGGGACCTGAAAATGTGCAAAAATAACAGAAACTTTCTTTTCAAAATTTGACTTTTTCTACCATACATATGGGTCAGAGAAAGTAAATATAGCTTAATAAAAAAATGACCCCAATTTCTTAATATTTGTGCTAAACATTTTACAGACATTGATGCCCTAGTCAACTAAAACGTATAAAACATGAAGTCAAAATAAATTTAATACAGAGGTGAAACGAAGGACAACGAAATACTAGAAAAACTACTTATTATATTGCATAAGTATTTTCTGTCTTACATGAAAATATATGTTGTGTATATATAATTTTTTTTATTAAAATCACACAATCAACTGTGGAAGAAAATCATATTTATTGAAATTTTATTTTTCCGACTGAGTGAAAATAATGCCTGGAGCGGGACACGAACCCCGGATCTTTGACTAACAAGGTCAAGGCTCTACCAATTGAGCTATCCAGGCCAACACCCCTGTCAGCATTACCTCACTCAGACAACCTTTAGGCAGAAACATCTCTGGTCTATCATGTAGATAGCTCGACAGAAAATAAGCCGCAGGAAATGGAAAACACCATTAGATAATGGGAGAAAGAAATACAATTTTTTTTTATTAAAATCACACAATCAACTGTGGAAGAAAATCATATTTATTGAAATTTTATTTTTCCGACTGAGTGAAAATAATGCCTGGAGACGGGGTCCCGCGCCAGGCATTATTTTCACTCAGTGGGAAAAATAAAATTTCAATATATATAAATTACTTATACCTTATTTTAACTTTTAAATTCAGTATATTATATTTTTATTGTTCGTGTATTAATTAAATTCTAAGCCTGTCTGTAACCCCCTTATCGGGAAAACATAAAATACAAAATATCACATGATTTTCGCATATATATATATATATATTATTTATTCAAAATACTAAATTCTTTTTGCCCAACAAACATTTTATTCATATTTAAAATATGGTTATTCAAAAATCTAACTTCAAAATTTAGTCACACAATTTTATACTTTGATTGAAAGATTAAATTGAATAAAATGACATTCCTGCGACTGAGGTTAATTCCAAAAGAAGTAGTTGACAATAAAGTTCAATCTTCTTAAAATGAAATACTGCAGTTTTATTAAATTATCTTGTGAATTGGATTTAAAGATGATAATAGGATTTTTATAATGTAGATTTTTATAGAATAGCTTCTTTATAAATTTTGAATATAAATTGAGTAATCTTGTAGATTAAAAAAATAAATAAAATAATAATAATAATACAAAATAAGGAAATAATAATAATATTTACAGTTTTTTTTTTTTTTTTGTGTGTAATATATGACAGATTTGTAGAAGAATTGATTGACAGAAAGATTTAAAAAAAAAAAAAAAATGTAAAGTTTAAAAAATACAACAAAATATAATAGAACGACTGAAAGTGTTGAATAATTGTGGAAATTATGACAAAAAATTAATTAGAAAATAAAATGGCTTGTTAGCTTTTATATACGATATTATATACATACACACACACACACACACACACATACACACACACACACACACACACACACACACACACACACATATATATATATATATGGTTAAGTTTATCATGAATATGGTACTTTCTTTCGTTAGAAATGTGTTTAAGATACTTGTTTAATCACTTATACACTACAAAATAAAACAAAAATAAAGTTTCAAAATCATGAATTTTTATGAATATTTATATCGTATGTAATTCGAAATCATCAGAAATCATTAAAATCATGTGCATATATATAATATTTACGAACATATGCCATTACAACATTAGTTAATCGATTAGATTTAAAATAATACATCACTTAATAAACAAAATTTGTTAAATCTGATGTTTTAATTTTTATGACAAGAAACGGAATTTTTTGAATTATATTTTAAGTAAAAAGAGAAACACGACAACATGAAAAAAAAAAAAAAAAACGCATTAAAATTTAAACAAAGCAAGTATTGTTGTTGTTGTTGTGGCTTATTCATCAAGGTCTAGGCTTCCTGGTCTGCAAGTTAGACTATATCCAGGAGGTCGTTGATCACCAAAAAGTCATAAACACCCTAACAACACACTTGTCCATAATGCGTCCTAAAGATGTCCATAGGATGTCCGTAGCTATCATTTTCATCCATAGGACATCCTGAGGATGTCATTTGGAGAATATGTGCTGTTAGGGCAATAGGAGGTGTAGTTTTAAGGTCTTCATGTAAGAGCATCTTGCAGTGGACGAGATGTTCTGGTTGAAGATCTTGCTGACTTGCACTTGGTGCGTTAACAATAAGATTTCTGTCCATCAATATATGTAAGGCTCCCAATATGTCCACTCATTTGCCTGCTGATGGCGGTATAGACAGCTCTATGATTCCCAATTCTGAGGTTGAAAACAGATACAGAGGGGATAATCATTACATTAGCATAGTTATATAGAAATATGATATAACTGCTATTCGGCTTTAAATTATATAAATATTTGGATCATTTAAAAGAAAAATAATTCTTAAAATATTTTAGGTATGTTTCTTACATACTTCATAAATTATAAAAATAGTAATAATTACCTAAACACTTCATTTTTCTTTTTCAAAATATCAAGAATTTCTGAAAAATTTTTGAAGCGACAAAATATGAGTATGCTATTTTTTAAAATGTTAACTACAAGAAATAATATTTTTCTAATATTTACACTATTTTTTGATAACTTACAGTGATATTCTAAAGATATTTTTAATTTCACTGTATTTTTCATAAATTTTTAATAACTTCTCCTTTTCAGAGACAAAAAAAAAAAAAAAAAAAAAGCTTCCTTTTATGAATTTTTTCTCGCGTGAGAATTCTGCCAGAAACGATTGATTTCTAACTTTTCTTTTATTCCTTATTAATACTACATGCAATATTTTATTTTAAGTCTATGTTATATTGTAAATAAAAAATACATTGAGAATTATGTATCTGATAATACAAGTCATGTAATATTTAATTTTGTGAGGTAATATATGAAAAATTATGTTATAAAATCGAAATGTATAAAATGTAAAAACATGTTCTGTTTTCAGTTTTAGAGAGTGTTATTTTATGAAATATAGTACGCAATTTCATCAGAACGGAAAATGAATATCTGACTCTGTTTCCTCTTTTTACTTTGCATCACTTAAAAACATTTCGTAAAATAGTTTGTACAAATAGACATATTTTATATCAAAATCTCCTAGATAATGCAAAATACGTGATATTTTTTATTAAAATATAGAAAATTTAAAAAGAACTCAAAAACGAAAATAAATTTCATTTCCCCTAGTGAAAAATAATGTGTAAAAATTTTATCTTGAAATTTAATATAACAGACATATGGAATATGAAAGTTCATCCGAATAGTTTGGAGTTTAAATTTCCTGTGAAAGATGCCAGGAAACTACCGTGCAATATTTTTTTAGAGTATAAATTGGACCTAGTTGTAATTTAAAAATTATTATATATATATATATATATATATATATATATATATATATATATATATATATATATATATATATATATATATATTATATATATATATATATTAAATAAAATACATATAATAATATAAATGACATGTTTTATTAATCTATCAGGGAAGATAATTTGTATTATTATTATTATTATTATTATTATTATTTTTAGAGATTGATATGAAATTAAGCGCAAAAAAGGAAATCTAATTTAGTACGAAAGGATTTACTTTATTTTTCTGTATAAAGCCACGAAGTAACTGTGTTTCATTCACTAGCATCGGTTACTATATTCATTTATGATTATTTCTTTGGTATAGCTTTACCATAGGAGACTTTCATGGGTTTTAAATTTTTATTGTCATTTTGGGGATGAATTAAAATTGCTATCTTAATTAGGTATGTATCTTGGTGAGAAAGTTTCGAGCTACCACGGTGCCAAATATAAAATTTTACCAACGGGTTCCATACTGAAGCGGTTCCTCCTCTTTAGCTCGATGTTTTTTCAATTTTATTTTAATTATTAAAAAATACATATTTTCACGTTCATTTTTGTTTTTTGACATAAAAAACGAATATATTTACTTATTTATTTATTATAATTGGCATCAATTTATTTTTCTTTTTAAAAATTTTAAAGTAAAAATGAGATTTTGTTTAAACCTTTTGCAGTAATTAAAGTATAGCGTTAATTATATTTTGCCCTGATTAGTAAGTGTACCAATTTTAGATAAAATAAAATACTCCGGAATGAAAATCCAAAAGATACAATTACAAACTTTTAGTTTTAACACTAGAAGCGCCAAAACAGTCTTTTTGACTGTTTTAGTTCCCTGAAATTTTGTTTAGTCCGCCTCATCGTGAAAGCGCACTAATTCGCCAAAGCTTGTAGACTGGAGTAAAGTTTATTGTATTGTTGATTGATTTACTGAGTAGGTTTCAACGTGACGTTAATATTATGCAATGGTCGATTGACAACGATCTGGGACTTACGTTTATCGGTGGTCTGGAGATATGCTTTCACATTTGGTCTTTCCTAGGATGGATGTTTATTTCATGAATGAAAAAATATTACGTATGATTTGAAAGTGTTAAAAACGTATTTTGGGTAGGGTGACCAAATGTCCCAGATTTCTTCTGACAATCTTCATTTTTGGATTTTTGTGCCCAGAAAAAATATTATTTCTTGGAACCCTATTTTTCATGTTTTATTTTTATTTGTCCTCACTTACAATTTCGCTATTTAAAACATGTTTCTTAAACCTAGTCATACATCTGATCTTTTTTTCCTCCAGAATATGCTTATTGTGGCGAGTAATTTCTAGTGATAGAAAGATCTTCGTGAAAGATTTAAATTTTACTATGACTTCCCTATGAGGGAATCGCAAACCGTCGCCAATTGATCACTATGCAGAGCTAGTGCGACGTGATGTTAAACGATTAAACCCATTTAACCAACATTAACAATGAAAAGTATTACATGCCCAGCCATTTGTGAAAAATATGACAGTAATGGCTAGTCATTTAAAATATTTAGAGAATTCTGCTTAAAAATTTAACAGAAATGTGTATAATCCTATTTTTATTTATTTATTTATTGCGAAGATAAGGTGTTAGGCGATTATTCAGAATGTTGCTAGACTGTGGGTATTGAAAAAACTTAAATGTGTCTTAGACATAGTTATCACATTTTCTGTCGATTTATACACATTTTTCTAATTACGGCAATGTAAAACCATCTAAAATCACGCACAATTTAACAGTCATTTACTATTCATTTATTGATCCTTATATTGAAAATAAAAATACTTTTTATACGCCGAATGTTAAATTTATCGTAGTTACTTTTCCTTTCCTTTCTATTTTCTGGTTCAAACGAAAAAAATTAAACTCCATTGCATTTGAATAATCAAATGCACCTTTCTGAAATCTAGCGAAGCTAAGCAATATTTAGGAGATTTTTGCATAAACATTTGCATTTGCATAAAATTATGTTAATTGGCATTTTGTATAGCAAAACTTTACAATTATTGTTTTCTATTACAAAAATCCAATATAAAGCTACTTATCTGAGTAGAGTAGTTTTTTTTACGTCTCTCTAGTGCTACGCTATGAGTAGTTAGTGAATGTCTACGATTCATCCCCTATTGAGTCATTTTCGACGGAAGGAATATTTTGACAGGAGTATTGCTCATCTGTACTTTCTTCAGAATCGCTAGTGCTATTTATTTCATCAGAATTTTAAGAAAGGTTATAAATCATATAATCAATATTATCTTTTTCACCCTTAGATTCATTGTGTGATAAAACATACAACATTTGTAATGTTTCCTGGCGACTATAATAACTTCATCTTCGATCATTCATTAGAGCTCAATTGAAAGAAAACAATGTGTGGAAGAAAAGTAAATCCTGATTCAACTATCACCAACTGACTCCAAACTTTAGATTCATCATTCGTTACACATATTCACAGAAAAATCGAATTTGCATATTTTTAAATTCTTGTTTTTTTTTTTTTTTTTTTTTTTTTTTTTTCACAAAATTCGTTCCGATTAGTAATTTTGCCTTCGTTATGAATCCGCATAATACTTTCCTGAATGGTTAATTAACACCCTTCCTGCAACAAACCAATTCCTCTTTGATTCCTAATTAAACTACTGTAGTTTGAGGCTGAGTGGGTTTTACGTCGCAATAGTGGTACGCTAGGAATAAATGACGATGGTCTGTGAGTCATCCCAAAGAGTAGTCCGCGTTTTGTTTTATTCGCCAGAAAACACGAACTCTTACGTAAGCATTGAAAGGTTGCAATTCTGTACGAGATACGGAACGTCATCATGTTGGCGATCATTGGAGAAGCACGCCAAGTGGCAGATTCTACTGGATTTTTTTCCGAACGAGAAATCTCGGCGCTTCTAGTGTTAAATACTTTGAGCAAAAACAAAATTTTTTGCACGTTTATTGAAGGTAATAGGCAGAAATTGGTAAAAACAAAAATTCGTAGCCCAAAATAAGTAGTACGAACTGCCGTACTAAATAATGACAGTAATGAATCCATAATATTTTATACTATCTTCCCACTTTAAATTATTAGAAATGTATAGCATTTCACATGTACATCTCTGAACTAGTATGTTTTTGCCATGAGAAAATTTTGTAGACGCTTTATCCCACGAACCGATAGACAGATTTTAATTAAAAATGATATTTGTTTGGATCTTCACATATTTTCCTGCTGGAAAACTCTTAGGGCATATTATACAATGATTTCCTCCTAATTAAGTACAGACTATATTTCCGCTTCGATAGAATTTCAATAGAGGAAAATTTGGTTGTGAAAGGGGTGTTATATTAAGAATATGCTAAATTTTATTTTTGGCGCATATTGGTCATCAGTTGACACTTCAGTGCTGCAGCTTAATCTTGTCTGTATGCTGCCAATATCTCAGTTTCTGTCACATATAAATGCACCAAAATTGTTATTTAATATATATTTGAAATTGTGATAATTCAATTGGGATATATATCAGCAGATAGAGATCGCTGCTACTATTTTCTGTGACTTTTATGAAGGATACATGTGTGAACATATATTGGTGAAATTTGCAACAATTTGCATTTATAAAATGGTAATTGCAAGAAACTAAGTTGATAATATTTTACATGTTAACTGTTATTTGATGCTGTTATATAGAATGATACCGAAGAAAATTATGTAATTATTATTTTTAATGATTAAAAATCATTTACTTAGTTATATATTACATTTCAACGAATTTCAAAAATACACGATTTTTCAAAATTATTGGATTTAATTTGTATGATAGAACCTGTACATATTTAATTAAACAGAACATACAATTATTATTACTATTAATTTTATTAATGAAATTACTAAAATTTTATTTTTAAAGGTAAACCTTCACTTAATGTAGGCATTTAATCTATGTAATTTTTTCTGGAATAATATCAATATCAAGTCGAAATTTAGTAAAGTCCGTTATTCGATTTGCTCCTTTAATATTTCTGTCTAAATAAGTAATTAATTTATTGGTTAAGCTTTCAAAACCTCTGATTCACAAAATTTAAATCTCATATTAAGAGCCAGTTTTTTTATGAATTAGACAGGCTTCGTTAGTTCACATAGTTAATATATTTGTCAACATATTTGACTATTTTAAATTCTGTTAAAAGTTTCAGGATATGTTCTTTAAGTCAATTTAATAGACACATTAAATATATGTCTATCTCTCTCTCTCTCTCTCTCTCTCTCTCTCTATATATATATATATATATATATATATATTTATATATATATATATAGATAGATAGATAGATAGATATTTCTCACGTAAAACTAGAATACCATGTATAATTTTTGGGAAAACATACCAATTTACGTCAAGCAATACTTTTTGACCCATTATTGAACCATGGTATTGACAATTATTTAATCAACTTTTGCATTAATTGTTAAGACATAAATACACACGTTTCACTCAATTGTACAAAAAACAAAGGTAATTAAATTTCAAAATACCAAAAACGAGTAAGATATGTGTAATTGACTTTTTACGCAAAGAAAATTGTATCACCTTGAAATTGCGAAAACCAATAATTTCATGAATTTGAAGGTCATTTACTTCTTGCGACAGGTGTAGTCAGGTATGTAAATAATTATTTGAAAAAGAAGCCTTAAGTAATGTAGAAAGAGGATCACAAATCTATGGAAACTTCTTAAACTTTTATTAATATAAACCCCTAATATTAATTTTAATATTTACACTATTCATAATTTATAGCAATATTTTAAATATATTCTGAATTTTACAGTATGTTCCATAAATTATTAATAACTTCTCCTTTTCAAAGACGAAATAAAATGAAATCTTCTTTTTTTTAAGAAATTGTTTTCGCGTGATAATTCTACCAGAAACGATTGATTTCTAACTTTTCTTTACTCATTATTAATACTACATGTAATATTGTATTTTAAATCTATGTTATATTGCAAATAAAAAAAAATATACATATACTTTGATAATTATATATCTGATAATACAAGTCATGTAATATATAATTTTGTGGGGTGATATATGAATAATTATGTAACAAAACCGAAATGTATAAAATATAAAAACCGGTTCCATTTTCAGTTTTAAAGAGTGTTACTTTAGGAAATATAGTACGTAATTTCATCAAAACGGAAAATGAATATCTCACTCTGTTTCTTCTTTTTACTTTGCATCACTTAAAAACATTTCGTAAAATAGTTTGTACGAATAAACATATTTTACTTCAAAATCTTATAGATAATGCAAAATACGTGATATTTTTTATTAAAATACAGAAAATTTAAAAAGAACTCAAAAACGAAAATAAATTGCATTTCCCCTAGTGAAAAATTATGTGTAGAAATTTTATCTCGAAATTTAATATAACAGACATATGGAATATGAAAGTTCATCCGAAAAGTTTGGAATTTAAATTTCCTGGGAAAGATGCCAGGAAACTGCCATACAATATTTTTTTAGAGTATATATTTGACCTATTTATGATTTAAAACTTATTATATATATATATATATATATATATATATATATATATATATATATATATGTAATAAAATACATATAAGAATACAAATGACACTTTTTATTAAACTATCAGGGAAGATAATCATTTGTATTAAATAAATCTGAAAATAAAAATTTTGAATTTTTTTTTTGTTTAATAAGGGATTGATATAAAATTCTGCGCAAAAAACGAAATCTAATTTAATACGAAAGGACTTATTTTAATCTATTTTTCTGTATAAAGCCACGAAGTAACTGTGTTTCATTCACTAGCATCGGTTACTATATTCATTTATTATTATTTCTTTGGTATAGCTTTACCATAGGAGACTTTCATGGGTTTTAAATTTTTATTGTCATTTTGGGGATGAATTAAAATTGCTATCTTAATTAGGTAAGTATCTTAAGTATCTTGTTGAGAAAGTTTCGAGCTACTACGGTGCCAAATGTCAAATTTTACCAACGGGTTCAATACTGAAGATGTTCCTCTTTTTTAGCACGATTTTGTTTTTCAATTTTATTTTAATTATTAAAAAATACTTATTTGTATGTTCATTTTTGTTTTTTGACATAAAAAGAAATATATTTACTTATTTATTTATCATGCTTGCAATCAATTTATTATTCTTTTTAAAATTTTTGAAGTTAAAATGAGATTTTGTTTAAAAATTTTGCAGTAATTAAAATATAGCATTTGTTATATTTTGTCCTGATTAGTAGGTGTACCAATTTTGGTTAAACTAAAATACTCCGGAATGAAAATCCAGACACATACAATTACAATATTTTAGTTTTAAATACTTTGAGCAAAAACAAAAATGTTTGCATGTTTATTCAGGGTAATAGGCAGAAATTGGTAAAAACAAAAATTCGCAACTCAAAAGAAAAAGACCTGCCGTACTAAAACATAAAAATAATGAATCCATAATATTTTATACTATCTTCTCATTTTAAATTATTTGAAATATATAGCATTTCACATGTACATCTCTGAACTAGTATGTTTTTGCCCTGAGAAAGTTTGTAGACGCTGTATACCATGAACCGATAGACAGATTTGAATTAAACATGATATTTGGTTGTACCTTCACATATTTTCATGCTGGAAAACTGTTTTGGCATATAATACAACTTTTCCTCCTAATTAAGTAAACCATTGTTATTTAAATCAGAAAAATATTTCACCTTCTCTAGTCAATATCTTAACTTCAATTATGCCAATCCTTTATCTCATTAACTTGCAGTCATCCGTACTCTTTTCCATCGTTCAAATCATTATTGCAGTAATTCTAAATTTTTAAACATTGAACTATCCAAACTTTTTTTTCCGATTTAAAAAACAATGTTCCCCCCCCCCTCGTTTTATTAAAAGAATTTATAAAGAAGAGTTCTAATTTTCATCTAAATCAGTTTATCCTAAAGTTAAAAATTCTACTCACCGTACTACTATCCCTTATTATAAAGGAATTTCCGAAAATATCTCTAAATTGCTTAGAACAGTTAATATCTCTACTAGCTTTAAACCTCAACTCCGTATTAGTAACTTTCTCTCAAACTTTAAACCCGCTATTTCACCCCCCCCCTCTTAAACGTCTAGTTGTAATCTATAGTATCCCCTGTAAAAAATTTGTTTCTACATATATCGGTGAAACTGGCAGAGCAGATTAAATTAGTTTATATGAACATAAACGGTCATCTAAAACAGGAGATTTAAGATAGAAACTCGTAATTTATTCTCTCAATTGTGATCATATTCCTGATTTTGACAACTTTAAATTTTAGCCTCTAATGTAAATATATATGAATCCCTTATTTTTCTAAAGGGCGTATTTACTAAAATGCAACATTCTGCCTTGAATGAGGATAAAGCTATTCCTCCTGAATATATAATCTTGTTATGATGTATTATGAATTTTTATAAATGCTGTGCTTGTATGTTTGACACTGAGAAGGGCTAGTGTTCTAGCCGAAACGTCTGTCGTGTTTTTTAATTAAATGTATTTTTAAAGTTTTAAATTTTTTGTATTCATTTTCTCATTTTGAATGCTACATTGGTTTTAATATATTAATGAGACGTATAAATTATGTTTAATTATATTAATATATATGTATATATATATATGAAAATATGGATGCGTGCTTCAATAATTTTGCTGCCGACTGCATATCGATAGCATATAAAAACTTCCCGCTGTAGAAAAACGAAACCAGATAGAGAAATATTAAAGATATTTCTTTTATTTCAATCCGTAACTTAAAATCACAAGGTTTAATTGCAAAGTATACCATGTTTTGTAAATTTTTATTTTCTTTTCTCAGACAAACAGGTTTATATTTCGATTTTACAGTACGAAACAATGCGCAAATTTCTGCATTTGAATTTAATATAATTTTTTGTTCTTTTTTGTTCTTTCTTTCTTTTTTTTTTTTTTTTTTTTTTGTTGTTGTCTCTTTGTTATGAATGTAATTATTTCTTTTTTACTATCGAAATGTAATATATATTGGGGTTGATTAAACTTCGGCTATAAACAATATCCCCTAACTTAAACGGCGAAATGCCACCAAATATGGAAACTGGTAAATTCGTTAGATGTGTAGAAAGAATTTAAAGATATGTTCAATCATTGTTCCCCATTCGGTGCTTTACATTAATCAGTAGCAAATATAGCAAATTAAAAAAAACCAACATTGAGTAAAAACAAATGAATAAATTTTTACATTAATTGTACATTCTGAATGAATTATTTTCTTTATCATATTTTCCACTTTCGCGTGTAAAACGCTAATGAATGCAAATTTTTGAAATAATTTTCATTTAATTCCTTCAGTCTATCGCATAAGTAATAACAATTGATTTTACATATGTGTTTATGTAATTTGAGTGTTTTATTCGATTTTTTCCTTTAAAGATTAAAAAAAAAAAAAAAAAAAAAAAAAAAAAAAAAAGATAAAAAAAAATGCGTAACGTGTAATAGAATTAAATTGTTTACAACATTCTAATTATGAAATCTATCTAAAACATACTGTCTTAGAGTCAAAACGGACACATATTTCTGAATACTAACAAAAATAAAATATTTTAAATTAATTTTCGATAGAAGTTATTTACGTATATTTTAAAAGCAATAAAGATGGAGAAAAGGCATGAATTATATCGTCTCTAAGGACTACGAAACACGTCAAATTAATGCAAATAAGTAATGGATGTGAAAAAAATATTCATAAACAATATAAAAAAAAAAGTAAAAAAAAAAAAAAAAACAATAATACACTTAGAAAACAAATTCTGTAACTCTCATCTAAAAACTAAATTGTGGCTCTAGTATACATTAGTTCCATGTCAGTCTCATAAATTCTAGTTCTATTTCAAGCGAGTTCTAAATAATTCTAGAGCGTTTTCCTATATTATCGTGACCAAACTTACTAAAAATCTCAGCAAATAAATGCGAACAAATTAGTCGAGGTCTTGTATCTATAATCTTGGTATATGACTCAATTCTAGAAAATCATGCGATAATTTATCGTAATACAAATGTCTCATAATATCCATAAAATTCATAATATTGTTTCCCCATCTAGAAAAGCACAGACTAGAAAATTCTCGGTTACTTCATCAATTAAGGTTATATTTTTACCGCATATGCATAGCTTGGAAATCATTATTTGAAGTTTGAGGATTCAGAAAATGACAACTTATACGTTCTAGATAAATGCGGTGTATCTTTTTTTTTTTTTTTCTCTATGTATAAAATAAGCTATGTTTTTTTTCTATAAATATGAAAATTTCATTATTTTTTTACTAATAAAACAACAGAGCTGAAACTACCTTTAAAAATATAGCATTTTATATCCGTTTAAACATATAATTTTTAAAAATAAAATTATTCTTTTGTTAAAGAATATGCATACTTCTTTAAAACTTTAAGCTCAAATGAGCATCTTAGACGATAATTCTCTTTTCAGAATGAGGTCGATTCATCATTACCACACCCAGGCGATAAGTTAATGTTTAATGCATGAATATGCTCATAAAGGGATAATGAGAAAATATTTCATTCTTTCATAATGCATATCGATCTTTAGATTTACCGCCAAATTATAAATATGTCGGATACTTGTATTTAGAAAGAATTTTAAAGAATGGTTTTCCTTATATTTTTATCGGGTGGCATATTATGTTGCTAAATATAGCAAATTATATACAGGTGCTGCAAAAAACAATGTGAAGACTTTCACTTTTTTTACGTTTTGTCAAATATCTTGAAAAATATTTACCATGTTGTTCTTCAATTTTGGGAATAAGGAAAATATGTCTTTCTTTATATTTTTTAGCAAAGATTTTGTCACGAAGGTCCTTAGCAGACGAACAACAAATCCAATAAAATGAAAAGTATTTAAAACAAACCTGCATATGGAAAAGCTTCGATTAATCTGCAAATATTAGATTTGGTTATAAATGTCATATTTTATACGTGTGTAGAATTTTGTGAGGATATTTTGAATATTTAAAGAGTTATTAATATTTTGTTAAAAAATGCAAAAATTGTCGGAAGTTTTTACCTCCAAAGGTTTTTCTTAATATTTCATGAAACTTTCGGAAAACATGACAACATATGCTTAAATGTTTACACTATAGATTGAAACAAATAGTTTTAATAATTAACTACGTGTGGAAAGTTGTAATAAATAATTTATTCCTTCGCATGCGCGTACTGTAGCACAAAAAATATATAAATAAATAAATAAATGACATTGTTTAGTTACTCAACTGTATAGATCACCTTATAAAAAGAATACAGTTGAATATCATAAAAATTCATGCAGATATCGGTGATTAAATGAGTGTTTTTCAGCTGTTTTCTAAAAAGGTCTTTACGATAAGGGGTTATTCACAAATGGAAATTTGTATCAGAAAAAAAAAAAAAATATTTCTTTTCAAAAAATTCATTTTTTTCTTCTTTTTTATAAGTATGTAGCACATACCTAAAAAAAATGCAAATATTATATTATTGTGTAACATAGTTTTTTCTGATACAAACTTTCTTTTATGAATATCTTATCGTAAGACCATTTAAGAAAACAGCTGAAAAATAACTTATTTTATCACCGATATTTCTAAGAATTTTTGCGGTATTTAACTGGATGATTTTTACAAGATGATCTATATAGTTGGGTATCAAACTATGTCAAAGTATTTTTGTTGTAGTCCACGCATGCGCAGTAATAAATTATATAATACAACTGTCCGTATTTCTTTGAATGTTAAATATATTTCCTTTAAACTATTCTATAACGACTTAAGCAAGTGCTGTCATGTTTTTCGAAAGTTTCAAGAAATGGGAAGAAAGAACTATATAATAAAAACTTGCAATATATATATATATATATATATATTGCATTTTTTAACAAAATATTAATAACTCCCTACATATTCACGATATCCTCAAAAAACGCTACACACGTTTAAATGAAACATTTACAACCATATCCTATAATTTGCAGATGAATCTAAGCTTTTCCATATATAGGGTAATCGCAAATATTTTTAATTTTATTGTATAAGTTGGTCATCCCCTAAGGGTCCTCATGACAAGCTCTTTTCTGAAAAATATGAGAAATGACAAGTTTTCCTCATTCCCAATTATTTTATTTATTTATTTATTTATTTTTTAAGATATTCTACAAAACGTAAAAAAGCGAAAGTGTTCACATTATTTTGTCCAACACCTGCATATACAAGAGTATATGGGTAAAAATACCTAATTATACGTAATTATTAATATAAATACATTTTTTCATGTAAAATGGTAAAGAAAATTGAGTTTACTTAAAAGATAAACAATAATGTTCTTCAAAGCATCTTTAAAATTAACCTTCTTTTTTATTTTAATAGATGATATATCAAAAGGATAAATATATGTTAAAGTAACAGTTGTCAACTTAAAATAAATGTCTGTTTAAATAGTACGGAATTAAAAAAAAAAAAAAAAAAAAAAAAAAAAAAACACCTCTGATTCTTGTTTAAAAAAAAAAAAAAAAAAAAAAAAAAAAAAAAAAAAAAACTACAGGAAAGCTGAATTATATGTGGTTTGAATGAACATAAAAAATTTCCTTCTTTACATATCATTGCTGGCTAAATGAGGATACAAAATACGTCATAAGTAGCTTTTGTACTTTATTTGATTATCTAAATCTGTAATACTACATTCAAGATCTATGAATAAATGTTTACTAAATTAAATTTTTATAAAAATTGTTATGAATAAGCTTTACTCTTTTAAGATAACTTTAATCTTTATTGCAGGGTAACTCTAGGATAGATGTCCGTAGTTTTTAAATATTTAAACAAAAATTCTTAGAATGCAAATGCAAGAAATATTTATGCATATTTAAAATTCTATACACATACTCATCATATTTTCGACAAAAAATAATTAAATTTTGAGAGAAAAATTGGAAATCAGCTTGGAATTAAAATGTTAGATAGATATTTCTCTTTTATTCCGAGTTGAGATGGACATCCAATACAAGTATATCAAAATTTATTAGTGTTATACATATGTAAATAATCTTAACACATTGCAAGTATTAAATTAAATATATTTTATTTATATTGATCAAGTATTTAATAAAACTAAAATTCGATATCCATTTTATCTAGAAGCAGTAAGCATTGTGTATTATCTAGCTTCTGCATCTATATTTAATTTAGAAAATATTTTAAATCCGAAATTTATCCCAACAAATATATTTAATATTAAGATTTAAAATATGGTGACTCAATATTTCATTTTCAACTTTACATGATTTTATACTTTGTTTAAATATTAAATTGAATAACATGAAAATTTTGCGACGGAGAAATAATTTTCATTCATTTAATAAGCTGCATTGTAGAAGAGTCATTGTTGATTTTTCATTGTTGAAGCTATTCTGAGGTTATATTTTAGAAATGAATTCTTAACCTTGAAACTCGCATAAGAGCGGGCATGCGCAAATAGGATATGGGATCGGTGAGGTGGCGCTGTTGTCGATGTGTAGAGTGCAAAAAACAGTCGATCTGCTAAGAAGGGTAGTTGTTGTGTGGCGTTAAAGTGAGGAGTTTCGTTTCCGTCGCTCTAAAGCATGTTTTCAAAAGGTGATCAGCGTCGTGGCTTAAAATCGAAGTTGCCCGTGGCAAAAATGCAACAGAATGCTAATATCGAGGATTAGTCGAAGCCCCTGTGGCACAAATGCTTTACCGTATAGGACAGTAGCACGATGGGTTCAAGCATTTTGTTCGGGTCGGAATGAGACTGCGTATTTGCAACAACAAACATGTTTTAGAGCGATGGAAACGAAACTCCTCACTTCAACGCCACACAACAACTACCCTTCTTAGCAGATCGACTGTTTTTTTGCACTCTACACATCGACAACAGCGCCACCTCAACGCTCCCATATCCTATTTGCGCATGCCCGCCCTTCTGCGAGTTTCAAGGTTAAGTTGCCACTATTTAATTTACAACCCTCCTATATATATATATATATGCTTAAAGATAGTTTTTTTTTCAACTTTTATACGATTGATAATGTGTTCTTGTATCTTATATTAAAAAGAGTGGGTCACACATGAAGAAGATTAAAAATAAGAGCCAAATTTATATAAGGAAAAGTTATTTCTTGCAAGAAATTGCAAAAAAAAAAAAAAAACCTTCATATGGTATCTAATTTCTCACAACGACATCGTAATGCAACGAGTAAAATAATATAACAAATGTAATGAATATGTAATGTAGCGAATGTTTACATTTTCAAAACAGCGTTTTATAAACTCACATTTTTTTTTTCCAATTTTTTTAAAAATGTTAAAATAATAATAATAATAATAATAAAATCCATAAAGCATACCGGCAATTTTTTTCAGATACATATATTCTAAACATTATTTATTTCCAGGAAATTCAATAAAAATGAAAGCCAGATCCAACATATAATTTATATACTTAGACTACAACATATTTATATTTTTTAGGGTTTAATTTAAGTACTTAAGGGATTTTTAACATATGCTATGATATTTAGACTGAAAATAATATTTAACAGTTTTTATATAATATCCTTTTACAGTGAAAAATCTTGCTTTTAATAAATACAGAAATTAGTACAGATTTTTTTGGCAGGATGGAAGGGGTGTAATATAGTTGGTTGTAAACATAAATTTACGTGTGTTTTTAGCAAATGAAAATGATAACTTTGTAATTAACCAAATTATAATGGAAGGGAGGTTTAAAATTTTTTACTTAACATGTATATTCGAAACTTGTAATATTTCCAAAATCATATTTTATAGTGTATATATACAGTCGGTAACAAAATTCTCCGAACACTAACAAAAATTCCTATATAAAAAAAGTACACTTAATACAGTTTTGTTAAATAAATCCTTGTCGAATTATGTTCTTTGTCAGTCTAAAGACAGGATTTGACAACGATTTATTTAACAAAACTTTTACATAGGATGTACTTTTTTTACATAGGAATTTTTGCTAGTGTTCGGAGACTTTTGTTACCGACTGTGTATATATATATACATATATATGTATACATTACCTACGTATCTCAAACTGTTAAAGAAATAAAGTGATCTTTAACATTTTAAAACACCCTGTATAGAAATACTCAATCTCAGACATTATTGAAAGAATATTTAATCAACCAGTTATAAAATTAATACAACAGAGGCGTATATATTTTTTGAAAACTATTAGTTTGTTTCAAATACGATAAAAAATAGCAATTTACATTCCTAAAACATTACGTAATAACAGAAAATTTATTGAAAAATGAAAAGAATTTCTCACAGATTTAATTCAAGATATTGCACTCATTATTTCCTTAAAAATATGAGTTCAAATTTAAAAATACCAAAATATGTTTAATTTAAGAAAAAATATTTTACGATATCCTTACTTTCAAAAGACCCAGTAAACCGTAAAATGTATACAATATTTAAACAACGTGTCTTCACTAATGTAAAATTAGTTTGATTTAATATGAATCCTCTTGAGATGAAGTGAATGCCTGAATAAGTTTCTAATAAATCTGGTTTTGAATTATCTGAATTAGGTTGTAATTTAAGAACTTTGCGAGGAATATTAATAATTTAATTTGATAAAATATTTAATATGAATTTATAGAATGTGTGTAATGCTTTATTTGACACAGGGTACACTTAAATTTAATCAAAATGAATTTTAGACTTCAAATTTCTCGAAAAATTCATTTATACAAGAAGATTTCAACATTTTTTAATTGCGACATTTTATCATAAATGAGTTTTATTTTATTAATTTCTGAACAGTAATCATTTACTTCAATTTAACCTTATTTACTGAAAAAAAAAGTTTGTTTTTTTCATTCTTTGAATTCACTAAAAATACGTATTGGTTTCATAAAGAATTCGACTTAAGGTTTTCGACGGATTTACACGTTTTGAGATGCCTAGAACAAGATTTGACTATTTTGAGAAAATGACTGTCTGTGAGTGTGAAAAAGAAGCGACTGCATCACCGGATCTACTGCACAGAATTGTATATATGCACATTGACCTAAGTTAGTGCCTACTAACTTTTAGTGCGAACCGCTCAAAAGGTGGCGCTGTTATATAACAATTTTTGCAATTTATTTATTTTTCTCATTCCCTTTATTACAAGAAATAAAAATATCTCTCAAATGCATAAATAAAAATATGATTTAACATTTATAATTTTTTTGTTTTCGAATTTTTCGAAATAATTATTTTATGAAATGTAATTTCAATCTATATAAAGACATATATTTAAAAGAATAACTTTAAAAATACAATTTTATTCCGTATAAATTAATTTAAATTTTTTTATTTAAATTTTAAATTTAAAAAATAATGTCAATCAAATATCGACCAGTTAATAGTTGACCAGTTATGAAAAGGAAAAAAAAAAAAAAAATCGAATCTATGCATAGTTACATTTTGCTCTTATTTAAATTATATTCATTTTTTTCATTAGAAAACGTCAGAGTATATATATATATATATATATATATATATATATATATATCACTCAATTGAAAGATCCTTCTTTTTTATGTTGTCAAAAAGTTTCGCAATCCTAAACGAATTTAATTTAAGTAAGAAATATTATTCTTTTTTCAAATAAATTAAAGTAATTTAAATCTTTCATGCTTACTAATTGGCCATTGCGGGTTTTTGTGGTGAATTATTCATCTGTTTATTTTTCGTTCTTATTCCTTTCATTATTCTCATAATATATACTAACAGGTTTAGCCCGCTTTGCTGGCTACTATACTTAAAGACATCTCTTTTTCATATCATTAAAAATAAATAAATAAATAAATAAAAATGAAATGAAATTACTCAAAAGCTTGCTTCGGGTACCTGCTGTCTTCGGCAGTGACTTACTCATTTTCACAGTCTCCGAATCCTGTCCCTATTGCCTGCGACAATAGCTTAACAGTGAGCATTCATTTGGGTGCGTATTAGATGACAGCGTCGAAATGGACAGTACCCAAAAAATGACGTACCCCTTTTATATTTAATCCCAGTTACATATGAACCACACTATAAGTGGTGTACGTAATACTTGCTTTCACTTTATTTCCTATATTCATTTGCTTTATTCGATCAACCGTAAAATGACAGCAGTTTCACGTCAAATATAATATTACAATATGCTATAATCGGCTACGACTGTCGCATGAGACAATTGAATTTTTGTGGTTACATATATTCATGGTTAGTTAATAGCAGTTGGTATATATAAAAATAGATAAATAAATATGTAAACCTGACCATGGTAGAACCTTTGTATAGTTCCCCTTGACAACTTAATTTTTTGTCGCCATTTTAGACAAAAATACATACTTTATGCGATTATTGCTTCTGTTTTTAGCTATTGCATAGTTTCTATCGTGGGCTTTGAGCGCGGCGACCGAATCAAGAAATTCCGTAACGAAAAAAAACCTAACACAGTTCGGCAGACTTCGGCAGACTTCGGCACTTCAAAACGTAATTTCACAAAATCCTTCATTTCTCAAACAAAAAAAGAGATATCCGTAAAATTTTTGCTTTAAAATATAGCTAATAGAAATGTCTAAAAATCGGTTTCTGGAATTTTTGAAATTCGGTCCCCAAGGGGGGGCGGGGGGGGGGGGCAAAACGTGATTTCGCATAATCCTATATATCTCAAACAAAAAAAAAAAAAAAAACAGATAAACGTGAAAATTTTGCTCTAAAATATAGCTAATGCAACTATCTAAAAACCAGTTTCTTGAATTTTAAAAATTCAGCCAGTGGGGGGGGGGGGGGCTATGGAGCAAAAACAAATAGAAATACAGTTAGACTGTTCAAAATTGGTACAGATAGGTTTTAAAGGCCTGCAAGTCGAATGGGGATATTTTCGATTGCGTAAAGTTATTGGGAGGGGAGGGGGGCAAAAAAATAAAAATAGTGTCAGATCGTTCAGAATTGGTACATAGAGGTTTTCGATACTTACAAATCGATTGCGGATATTTTTGAATTCGTGAAATTATTAGGAGGGGCGGGTAGGCGGGTGGGGCGGTAAGGAGGGCTATCGGGTAAAAACAAACAGAAATACAGTTAGTCCGTTCAAAATTGGTACAGATAGGTTTAAGAGGCCTGCAAGTCGAATGGGGATATTTTCGATTGTGTAAAGATATTACGAGGGGCGAGAAGGGGGGCAAAAAAATAATAATAGTGTCAGATCGTTCAAAATTGGTACATAGAGGTTTTCGATACTTACAAATCGATTGCGGATGATTTTGAATTTGTAAAATTATTAGGAGGGGCGGGTAGGGGGATGGGGCGATAAGGGGGGCTATGGGGCAAAAACAAATAGAAATACAGTTAGGCCGTTCAAAATTGGTACAGATAGGTTTAAGAGGCCTGCAAGTCGGATGGGGATATATTCGATTGTGTAAAGTTATTAGGAGGGGCGAGAAGGGAGAGGGGAGGGGGGCAAAAAAATAAAAATAGTGTCAGATTGTTCAAAATTGGTACATAGAGGTTTTCGATACTTACAAATCGATTGCGGATGATTTTGAATTTGTAAAATTATTAGGAGGGGCGTGTAGGGGGTTGGGTGGTGGGGGCTATGGGGCAAAACAAATAGAAATACAGTTAGGCCGTTCAAAATTGGTACAGATAGGTTTAAGAGGCCTGCAAGTCGGATGGGGATATATTCGATTGTGTAAAGTTATTAGGAGGGGCGAGAAGGGAGAGGGGAGGGGGGCAAAAAAATAAAAATAGTGTCAGATTGTTCAAAATTGGTACATAGAGGTTTTCGATACTTACAAATCGATTGCGGATGATTTTGAATTTGTAAAATTATTAGGAGGGGCGGTAAGGGTAGGTTATGGGCAAAAAAAAAAAATAGAAATACAGTTAGGCCATTGCAAATTGGTACAGATAGGTTTTAGAGGCCTGCAAATCGAATGGGGATATTTTTGAAAGTGCAAAGTTATTAGAAGGGCCGGGGAGGGGGGGCAGAGGAAATAGAGTTAGATCATTCAAATTTGGTACATCGAGGTTTTCGATACATACAAATCGATTGTGGCTATTTTTGAATTTTTAAAATTATTGGGAAGGGCGGGAAAGCGTGGAGGGAGCGGAAGGGTAAAAAATAAAATAAATAAATAATTATAATTGCACAAGTTGATAAAAAATGCTATGCAATAGCTTTACCGCGGCAGTCCCCGAGTGCCACACGTATTTTTTTTTTCTTTCTATTTTTTTTTTCTTATTAAATATTTTATAATTTATTTATGCAGGGTGGTCCAAAAGTCTCCCCCCCCTCCTAACTCGAAAATGAGTTGGAATTATGAAGAATTGCGAAACACGTGTTCTATGAATTCGAGAGGGACCTCTTTTGGTGTAAAAATTTGGGCCCGGGGGCTAGGGGGCCGCTAGGAAGGGCAACTTTAAAATTTCATATGGGAAGGTATGTCTTGTAATACATCCCTGTAAACATCTCTTAAAAACAATGAATTTGATATGAATAGTTTCACTTTACGATGATTATTAAAGGAGATACTTGAGTTTGTAGACTTTTGAACTGTGGATTTCACACTTACGTATCCCCTTTAATAATCATTGCACTACAAAACTATTTATATCAAATTCATTGTACTGAACAGAGATTTCCAGGGATGCAGCACAAGCTATATTTTCCAGCTTGAAATTTTGAAGTTGCCTTCACTAGCGGCACTACTACTACCCCCTTGCCCGAGCCCAAACTTTTTTGGGCAAAGTATGTTTTGTGATACGTCACTGGAAACATCTTTTCAAGACAATGAAATTTATATAAACGATTTTGTCGTGCAACGATTATTAACGGGGATACATAAGAATAAAACTCACATTTCAATTTTTTAAAACTCTAATATCTCCCTTAATAATCGTCGTAAGGTAAAACTATTTATATCAAATCCATTGTTTTGAAGAAACGTTTTCAGGGATATGTCACAGGATATACCCTCCTATTTAAAATTTTAAAGTTGCCCTTTCTAGCTGCCCCCTAGCTCCCTCGGGACAAAAGTTTCTTCACCAAAAGTTTTTTCACCTCTCAAATTCATTGAACATGTGTTTCGCCATTTTTCACAATTGTGACTCATTTTCGAGCTAGGAGATGGGTGTGGGACTTTTGTAACGCCCTGTATTTTTGATGCGCTACTTGGCATAAAGTGACTGTTGCGAAATTAGAGTGTTTGGCGAAAAATGTGATAACTACTTCAGTATCCAAATTAAAAAAAAAAAAATACCCAGGATTATGCATAAGTAAAGTTCTTTAATATAATGGTGATTTAGCTTTTGTGCCAAGCGTGATTCATCCGTGACAAAAGCAATATTATAGCTATTATTTAAAAGCTATTTAAACAACAACAAAAAAAAAAATAAAGAAAAGAAAAGAAAAAAAAATAATATAACTTCGAAGTATACTAAAAAAGGTTATGGGACAAAATTAGGAAGAAACATGCTAAATTATTATTGTTATTACTTTACTAGCAAACCTGAGAGAAATCTTCGCACTTGATTTCTTTTCTTATTCCCTTGTAAAATTTGAAACTTATAAATATTATACCAATTTTACCACCTAATTAAAATTTTAACTTACCAGAAGCTAAATTATTATTAGATTTAATATAGTATTGTGCAATAGTAAAGCCAAAATTATTGAAAGAAAGGTGATAAGGGGTGTTTAGGGGAGGAATTCAATTATTTATTTTTTTTTTTGAATTTGCAAATCAAATCATCCATAAATTTAAATGACCATTTACGTATAGTGGGACTTTACGTTAAATAGTGAATACTTTACAAGCGTTGTGAATTAATGAATCTGATTTATTTGTTTAGGAAATATATACACATATATAAAAACACAGACATTTTATACAACCTATAAAGAAAATCTATGAGTATCAAAACATATGTAATTAGTGAAAAATAATAGAAACAATATTTTAAACTTTTCAATTATACTCTATTAAATGATATATGAAACACAGATAAGGGGAAATGATTTGGTTTTCCCGATTATTCTAAATTATAGTGATAAGGAGGAGAGGAACTATTCTTTGACTTATATTTATGTTATTCATAGGCATATAGCTCACCATAAAAATATCTAATACCTATGACATACCTGTATGATTTAATATTTGATATTCTCACACACATGTAGCTCTTTTACCGAGTGTATTGGTGCTTATTTAAACCTGGCATTTAGCACAAATACTTTATTACATTTTTCACCAACATATGGCCTCTTTCTTTTAAGTGTGTGAGTGTTGTTTTAACCTTAATTTTATAGAAAATACTTTTGAACATATTTCACACACATATAGCTTGTGAGGGCGTTAGTGATGGTTTAAATTTTCCGCACACATATAGCTTTTCTCCTGAGTGCGTTGGTGATGATTTAGGTCGCTCTCCTGAGAAAATACTTTCGAACACTTTTAACTACCAAATGATTCTTCTTGATTAATTAATAGATATTTATCAGAAAACTTCACACACATACGGTTTTTTTTCTCGATATATTGGTGCGAGTGAGCAAATATGATTTTATACCACATTTATCAGGAAATACTCTTGAACATTCTTTGCAAACATATGGCTTTTTCCCTGTGAAGGTGTAAATATAATTTCAGATAAACTTTTAGAGCATACTTCACACACACACCGCGTTATTAATGAATGAATGGGTGTTGATTCAGGTCGCTCTCTTGAGAAAATCCTTTGGAACATTTTTCACACACACATGGCTTTTCTGCTGATGGACGCACAGATGAGTACCACGATGTTTTCTTCTAAAACGACTCTTCAGGACATTTTCCACTCATAAAGGGATCATCTTGGTTAATACTTTGATGCATCATTTCATTTCGAGCAGTTGTAATATAGTGATCTCTTAGCAAAGGCTTGAGAGCATATTCAAGTAGTTCCAGAATAGCAATATCACTGATGTCTATCCCTGTTGAATCTTTTTCCATCATTGGCATGAAGTGCTGTTTTTTCCTCAGCTATCTTTTTCCACAAATAGAACTTTAATTTACATGATATAAATATACTATTTTGATGTTATCTATGCAAATGCTCTAATAAGTTCATTTTTCTTTTCTTTTTATGTTTATACGGAAACCATTTTCCTTCCTTTCAATCACCCGCCGACGCTAGTAACGAACTTTTTTTTACACACGTTGCCAACAGATAAAAAAGAACATTAAAGACAAGGAATACAGTTGGAGGATCAAACTCAATGGTCTTAAACCATGGATAAAGTGCTATATTCAGTGACCCAAAGGGTTTGTTTTGGTTGGCAAATTAAATATGTAAAATTAACGATTTTACATCTCCTCCCTTGAGAGGGAAAAAAAAAGAAAAAAAAATTACAAAAGTACACTTTTATAGATAGCAAAATTTCTCCAACTGTATACCTTATATGTATATTACTAAATGAATGGAAATCACAATGTCAAAATACATGTTAAATATTTTCATTGTTTATGTTTCAATATAATCAACTGTGGTAGACACAAGACACAAAGAGATATGTACAACTGATATTTCATGTTTCAATATTTCAATTATTATCTTTTAAACATTAAAAACACAGTGTACGAGTATATCATTTTAAGAATACAACGAGAGGAAAAGAAAAAAAATTATTTTGATCCAAAGTCCTTTCCCTTTTTTTTTTTTTTTTTTTTTTACAATATCAATTCACTGAAAACCAAAAATTTCCTCCCAGTAATTCGGACCAGCCTGCAAAAACTGAGAAAATGAGTAGCTGACGTCTCAGCCATCAATAAGAAATTACTAGTAAACAATACATTGAATTGCAGTCTAACTTAATGTATATAAAAAATATAATTTTCTAACATCAATGCGCATTTGATGTTTTGGGAAAAAAAATACTTTGGTGTCAAACAATTTTCCTAAACTCATGTATTTTAAATCTATAAATTTACATTTAAATTTGCTCTTGCTTGAATAGTTTGCTGACATGCAACTTTATCTCTTTTTCTCTACCATCTTGAATGTGTTTAATTAAATAATTCCCATTCCTGAACTTTTTTAGAATGATATGGGGACCTGAGTATTTTGGCTGTAAAGCAGTTGCACCTTTAAATATGGGAACAAAAACTTTATCGCCTATCTCAAATTTCGGTCTATTTCTACCACCTATGTATTTTTTATGAATAGAAAAATATTTTTTTTCATTTTCAATTACACATTTTTTAAATTATTCTTGTTGCTGTTTAATTTCCTCTAGATACTGTGAAAAATGTGCTGCGTATCTGGGATTTGAACGGGATTCTATGGGTGTATTTAAGCGTCTACCGAAAAATAGTTCAGCTGGAGTGTATTGAGTTACTACATTTATGGAATTATTGTAGTGTAGTTTGAAAAAATATAAACTATCTGACCATTCTATAATCTTATCAGATATGGAGGAAATACATTGTTTCATAGTTCTGTGAGCTCTTTCTATAACACTGTTTCCCTGTGGGATAATATATAGAACTCTTACGGTGTTGAATGTTCAATGATTTAAGAAAATTTTGAAACTGTTTAGAAAAGAAACTCTTCCCATTATCTGACAAAAGGATTTTTGGTATTCCAAAATTTGAAAAATATATATTTAATTGCTTTATTATAGTTGAAGAATTACAATTGTGAATAGGATAAGCTTCTAAAAACCTAGAATAATAATCGACCACAGTGAGTATATAGAATTTATTATCATGTGACCTAGGCAACTTTCCTACCAAATCTACCGCTATGAACTCTCCAGGTGCCCAGTGACTTTTCGGTATCATGTCTGTAACAGTTTTTCTTTTAGATTTATTTTCCAAACACTTTTGACAGTTATTACAAAATTTTTTTGTGTCATTATACATTCCTCTCCAGTAGTATTTCCTTGAGAGATTTTCATAGGTTTTTTTAACACCAAAATGAGGAGCATGAGCTGCTTTTAAACAATCTGTAATTAACGCCTTAGGAATAATGATTTTATTTAAAATTTGCTTTTTTTTTTCTCTTTTTATGCCCTGGTTTAAGTTTAATCATTGTTAATTGTGTGTTTGGATCTATAAAATATTGACTCTTTAATGTTTTGTCATTTTCAGAAATTTTTTTCACTATTGATGAGATTAAGCTGTCTTGTTGTTGGAGTTTTACAATGTTTTCATACGAAAGATTATTATCAACAGCAAACATATTTGTGTTATTTACTACAGTTATTTCCTCAAATACTCTAGTTAAAAAATCCGCAGGATTTTTAAAACCAGGAATATGTTCAATTGTATAGTGAAAATCCTGTAGGAAAAGTAGCCACCTAGCCACTATATCCGGTTGCTTATCTAATTGTATGTGGTACGTGAGAGGCTTAGCATCAGTTAAAATAACAAAATTTTTCCCATAAAGATGTTCTCTAAAATGCTTTACAGCAAGGAAAATAGCATATAGCTTTCTTCGAATGGATGGATATCTAGACTCAGCTCGTGTAAATAATTTAGAAAAAATTCAACTGGATAAAATTGGTTATTGTGCTTCTGCATGAT
Source organism: Salticus scenicus (assembly GCA_963930645.1). NCBI lineage: Eukaryota > Metazoa > Arthropoda > Arachnida > Araneae > Salticidae > Salticus > Salticus scenicus. Next base: position 110,958,735 of record OZ005653.1, on the reverse strand, counting down.
AATACCACAGGCAGCTTTTCTGCTTGCATCTGTGACGAGATAGAGTGTTTGATTTGGCTCAATGTTTTTTAAAATTGGTTTGGTAAAAATTACTTCTTGCAGTTTGTCAAAAGCAGCTTGACATTCCTGCGACCAAATAAACTTAACATTTTTTCTTGTTAACCTAATAATTGGTTCTGCAATTTCAGAAAAATTGTATATTAGATGCCTAAAATAATTTATCATTCCAATGTAAGTTTGCACTTGTTTGACATTTTTTGGTATAGGAAATTTGGAAATTTTGACTATATTTTCTTCAGATGGTGAAAACCCATTTTTGTTAACATTGAAACCAAGGTATGTTATCTGTTTTTGACAAATTTGAAGTTTATGCGGATCTAAGGTGAGGTTGAATTTTGCCAGTCTATCAAAAACTTTTTGTAATATTTCTTTTATCTGAGTGATGTTATCACCAGCAATTATTATGTCATCTAGGAAAAATTGTACATTGGGTCCAATAATATCTTGTAAACATTTCGAAATTAATACATGAAAATATGACGTACTGTTTTTTGAACCAAAAGGTAATCTCTTAAATTGATAATTCCCTAGTTCCGAGCAAAAGGCCAATTTGTGTTTATCCTCATCCTTCAGTTTAATCTGGAAAAATGCAGATTTCAAATCCAAAACACAGTATAATTCCTTACCAGCAATACTATGAAGAATATCTGATATTTTGGGTAAACAAATTTTATATGATTCTGTTATACTGTTGATTAATCTTAGATCGACTACCATGCGAAAGGATAATTTGTTTGGATCGCCCCCCGAAATAGCTTTCTTTCTAACAAATAGCACTGGAAAACTATAATTCGAAGATGATGGCTCTATAATGCCTGCATCCAAGAGTTTCGAAATTTCTTGACATGCAAATTCCTTGGCAATCTTTGGTATTGGGTAAGGGCGAGTTTGAATTGGGAAATTATGCAATAGATTAAATTCTGGTATAACTGCATCAGTCTCTCCTAGTGTTTTATAGCTTTTGGAAAAAACATGAGAATTGCTTAATAAAAATTCAAGCATGTCTCTGCTCTGTTGGGGAGTAAGATGATCAGTTTTAAAATCATTTTCAGTAATTTCCTGTTTGCGAAGTTCATGAATCTCTTTTAATGTTAAGTTATTAATTTGGAAAATCTTTTCTTTATCAGGATTTGATACAGTAAAATTGTCTAAAGATTCAAACACTCCTAATTTGGAAATTTTTCTTAGTACCACTTTGTCATCAGTCATATTTTCAACAAGGACACAAAATGAGTTGTCATTCGATATTGTGTTAATGGGGTGAGTTAAGAATTTTTTCAACAATGGGGTGAGTTAAGAATTTTTTCTAATTTTCATTTTATTTGTCTGATTTAAATTATTATCATTTATTTATATTTTAAGATTTAAAAGTTTTGGCAATTCGGCAGTTTAATATATATATATATATATATATATATATATATATATACGGCACAACTAAATTAATGTACTACCACTAATTTAATTACTTCCGGCCTTTAATCGATCTATTAATTTTCATTATTTACTAACTTTCCAAAATCCAAAAATCCAACTTTCAAGTTTAACAAAAGGTTTCAAAATAAAATTCATGGTTGACGACCCAGTTTTGATACTTCCGCAGGCTGTACAGTTTTACTATAGGACTCCGATTACTCCTTTTAAACTTTTGCCGGCGTATTGGCGATGACATTTTATTTATTTGTTTTGCCAGAATTTTTTGTTTATATATATATATATATATGTAATTCCTATTTTGATTGTACTTTTTTGAATGCGTTTTTTAGTAAATTTACTATTATAATTAATATTCTGTTTATATATTTAAAGTATTGCTAGGTTTAAAATGACCCTTCGAAAATTTCTAACGAAGCAACTTTTAAAAATACTTTTTTTCACAAAATGGTCTCACAAGACAAGTGTAATTTTACCATGTTTTTATTAAGTTCGACTCTGTTTTTGCTTGTTTGCCCTGTAAAAATTTTTCAATCGATTTTTAACTGACGAACTAAACATTTGAAACTTTCAGAATAGCTCAGAACCTAATGACAACACAATACTTGGAAGCCCGATTTTCGAATTTTTATTAGTTTTCTTTTAATTAATTAAAATATGAAAATTATGACTTCCTAATAGCTATAAAAATAGTCATTAAAATATTAGCTACAATTTAATGTTTGCCAAAAAAAAAAAAAAAAAAAAAAATGTACGGGTTTAATATCTTTCGATATAAAAATAAATACATTTAATTAAACGTGAACGTTAAAGAATTGTAAAAAGTTAAATTATGCATCTCACAAAAATTGACGTCATTATCAATTTAAAAACTTTATACACATTGATAAAATGCAGATGTAGTTCTATAGCTATGATTCAACCGAAAATTTAAAAACAGGTTACATACAAAGTTTTTTATCTTATAATAATAATAGTTTGATCGTTAATTTTCCACGTTATTATAAACTTCTGTTCTTGTTTGTAAGGTTCTTGTTACAAGTCTTTCAATCGATTTTTAACTAACTTCCTTGCTAGCTAGAAATTTGAAAATTTCAGAATAGCTCGGAAAATACTTCGAAGCCCTATTTTCGAATTTTTGATTAGTTTTCTTTAAATTTATTAAGATATGAAACTAATAACCTACTAATAGCTTTAAAAATAGCTATTAAAGTATTATCTATAATTTAATTGTTGAAAAAAAAAAAAAAAAAAATGCGAGTTCATTTTCTTTTTACATAAAAAATTGATGTCACTACCTCTTTAAAAATTTTATGCACATTGAGAAAGTGGTAATGTAGTTCTATAGCTAAGATTCAACAGAAAATTTAAAAACATGGTATATATATATATATATATATATATATTCTCATAGTTATTTTCTTATTAGACCATTAAGGTGACACAGCCTGCTTAAATATTGTCCATTTATGTATATATATATATATATATATCCTTGCGTATTTTATTAATTACATCATTATCGTGTCATTTCAAAAAAATTAATTGTAACTGGTCCACGTTAGAGAAATTTCATATAGGTTTTAAAGTTATAAAAACATCATATTTTCATATGCATAGGCAAATTTATTATATATATATATATAGTCTTTTTTTTTTCTTCTTCTTTTTTTTTTCGCGTGAAAGCAGATTTTATTTTATGTTAAAATAAACTAGCTCGTAAAATTTTTTTGGATACAATTGAAATTTTAAATGCTAATTTTAAAGCAACGCAAGCGAAGTGATGGCGTCACTGCCAGAATTCATATTTATGTCTTAAACTGTTAAATAATTCCATTTTTCCTGAGAAAAACATAAGTTCATTTCATGTTTTCTATCTATAATAAGTAGTTTACACCATAAATCGCATAGACTTCATTGGGCAGATTTCGAGAACAGTGAAATATACATACATACAAATATTGCTCACTTAATAGTATAAAACACTCATGTCCATAAATTAAGGACAATTCAGATTCACACGGAAATCGAACTTTAATGCAAAAATTTCACCTGTAGAAATACCACACACATTTTTAAGAATAATATGAAAATTATATTAAGACATCAGATGACGCAGATGTGATGTTACAATGACGAAAGTGTAAGAAGAGGGTAAATAAGGAATGGGAGCAAAGAAGGAAAATTGTTCACAAGCGTTCTGCATGCCGCTCAGTGCCACAACCGAATAGTTATGACACAGAGGGAGCATGCAGATATTTTTTTAAGTGTTAAAATTCTCGGCCGACTAGAATGAGGGCGTACTCAGATAGAGATATCGAGGGAACTTGGAATCGCCTTAAGTGCCATCTCTAGTCTTTTGCAACGATTCCAAAATGATGGAAATGCCAGTCGACGTTACTGTACTGGTCGGCCCCGAGTTACAATGCCGAATGACGACCGGTGTTTGGGAATAACTGCCAAAATAAGCAGAAAAAGTACACCAGCAGACCTGTCTCGTCAGATGTCTGCAGTCACGTGTACCACAGTTTCAAGGCAAACCGTGTATAGACGTTTGGGAGATATTCATCTATTTTCTCGCAGGCCTGTTAGATGTGCTCCGTTCACGGCAATGCACTGTTGCCAGCGGCTATCTTGGAGTAGAGAACATGCAATGTGGACAGCGGCACAGTGGGCTTATGTGATGTTTACCGACGATTCCAGGTTTAACTTTCAGTGTTATTCACACCAGACTTTCATATGTAGAATGTCAGGTACCCGTTACCACCAAAATAACTCCATTGAACGACACCGTTACTGTGGGGGGGAGTGCACGTTTGGAGGGGGGTCATATTGGACACCAGAACAGATGTACATGTTCAAATCGGAACCATGACAGGCCAGATTTATCGGGACATCATTCAGGAACAACATGCACGTTTGTTTAGGGGTGCCAGGGGCACAGAATTTGTGTTTATGAATGACAATGCGAGTCCTCAACGTGCAAACATTGTACACGGATGCCTACAATCTGAAGCTATCACCCGCATAGAATGGCCAGCATTCTCACTTGACTAGAATCCGATATAGCATGTGTAGGACATGCTTTTCCGACGAGTTGTAGCCCGTCAACCACCTCCTACGTGTGGACCGGAACATTGGAGAGCATTGCTTACGGAGTGGAGTAATCTTCCCCAAGATCAGATCGATAATTTAATACTCAGCATTTCTGGGCGTTGTAAGGACTGTATTTCAACATCTGAGAGACATACAATGTATTAAGCATCATACCAACCATGTAATGTTAAGTTTTTTGTAAGGGAGATATTTTTTGTAAATGCTTCAAGGAGCAAAAAATTTTTTTTTATAAATGTTATCCTACATAAACCACCTTTTTTCGTTCTTGATCTTTTGTTTAATAAATGGGCTTTATGAATAAGTCCTGTTTGTTTTGCATCTGAACCTTTATTTGCCACAGTTAGCATTATCCTTAATTTATGAACATGAGTGTATATATATATATATATATATATATATATAAAATATGTGTGTGTGCAACATTATACCTTCAAATGTTACCTAAAATTAATAAACAGGAATAAATACAAATTAATGAATTTGATGAGCCAGGATTTCGTACATCTTTACTGAACCGTACCTTACTCCCAAGTTCAAATATAGTATAGCCAGTATAGTCTTCCTCTACATGTACATGTACATTCTAGCTTTACTCTCACTTTTTATAACTTTATATGGTAATGTTAGATGGACAAAGGGCCGAATCTTACGGAATCATCTTTTTCGACGCGTGACAAAGCTGATGCAATATGGAAACCAGAATGGAATATTTAGTTAAAATTACAAAAACTTGATAAATAATACTGATTAAATTGGTAAAACTAAACGCATTTTGTGGAAAAAATTAATCTCGCAGAGGGAATTTATTTTTCCGTAATATATATATATATATATATATATATATTTAAACCAGATGAAAATTTAATCCCAAAACACATGAGGGCCTTCATCAGGGGAGCTCCCCCATGTTTCTCTACCCAATTTTTCTGCTTGTTGCGACTGAATTTAAGTTGCTCGAAAACTTTGAGCTACCATATATCCACTCGATAGAAAAGTATGAATCAGTAAAATTTTGTTGAAACCAAACCATGCTTAAACTAAAGAGCGTGGTCGAAAACATAGGGTAATGTTGGGGGGCTCACACATGGGCCAAAATAAGACACTTGAAAATTAATCCTTTTATCAGAATAAACTAAACATAAATACCAGTCCAGAAAACGTTGCACAGTGCCAGAGTGCCTTCAGGTCAAGCCCCGCCTCTGTCGAATTTTGATTTTATTAGTATTATTTATTTATTTATTTAAAACATAATATCAATATTTGGTTCAGCTTAAAATTACCAAATCATGGTAAATGGATAACCATCGGGTGGTTGCAACATAATTGAGTACAAAGTTTAAGTTCAATCTAACACCAAATTTTTAACAGTGTACACTTTTAATACGATTGACTTGAAACTTTAAGAAAATATCCTAAACAAATTGTACTAATAGGTAAAAAAGAAATAATAATAAAATAAAATAAAATAAATAAATAAACAACTTTTTTTTTTTCGAAATTTTAAAACTCATGTAGCTCTTTAAGTAGGAAATAAACAAACCTAATAAGGGGAATTTCCAAAGGCTCTCTCCCCTTGATTCTTAATTATGATTTACCTGAAACTTTTTGAAAATATTATAGACATGTTTTATTATTAGTTTAAAAAAAGTTATTTTTTGAAATTTTGAATATCATGTCAACCCATAAACCTTATATATAAATAAACGAGTTTCCTTGTTAAGATTTAGACTGAGAGACAATTGTTTTACAAAACTAAATACACAAATTCATCTAAGCGGAAAACATTTATCTGACTATTTTTTTCTGTATTTACTCTGCATCACTTAAAGCTATTTTATAGAATATATCTTTCAAATATATTTATTTATTCCAGAATCCAACAGTAAAAGCATAGCACTTGGTACTTTTCGTTAGAATATAGGAAATTTAAATAGATACTCCAAAAGGAAAATGAATTCTCTTTTCCTCAGTAGAAAAAAAAAAGTGAACCAATTTTTGCTTCAAATTTAATGTAACAGGCGTAAGAAATATGAGAGTTTATCCAAGTAGTTTGGAATTTAATATTCCTCTGAAAAATGCCATAGAACTACAGTGCCTGATTTTCTTAACCTATAAATTTGATCTTGTTGCCTATCTAAACTTTTTTTGTTTTAAACTAAAGTATACAGAACATTAAAAGTAACATATTTTATCATTCCTGTAGTACAGAGATGATGAATTAAATGACATTATAATGTAATTGTTTAAAGAAACATTTTTTTTAGTTTCTGCTATTCATTTATATTAAATTTTTCGTTGATTATCAACGATTTCAAACAAAATTTATTCATTGCAAAATTTAATATCGAACTAAGTCCAAAATTACGATGGCTTTAAATCCCGAAATGTATCTGTCAGATACAACGCGCTCGATGGTATAATATTTGAAGAGCACCCGACAGAGTCTTAAGAATTTATTTCTAATATTTCCTGCTACTTTTCTTGTAATTAAAAGATTTTGGTTCGTATTATAGCACTGCTGGATAAAGCAAAATTTCTAAAATTATTTCGTTTCATCTAGGAATCATGTTTTAAACTTTAAATAAGGTTTTGTACGCAGAGAACAGTGAATAAATTTCGAAACGTTAATTTTTGTTACTTGCAGACGATTGCAAGGATTTTTCTATTGTTATATCATAGTAAAATTTTGACCGCATGATGAAATCGTAGCTGTTTTTTCTTCACAAATTATTATTTTCTTGTAGTATGAGCCCGTTAAAAAAAATCACTAAAACAAATGGTCTTTAATAAGAATGATATTTTCATAAACTCCATTTATACATGTGATTTCTTTAATTGTTATGAATTTTCAAAGCTTTTACAAACTTATGGATCAATATATATATATATATATATATATATATATATATACGATACTTTTCTTAAAAAGCATCGATCCTTATTCTTTTCACGTAAACCAATGAGGCAGAAGAGATTTTCTTCAGTGTAGATGTAGGTTGAATACTCATACGTAATCGTGAACATTTCTTCACCCACAGAAATCGTCATAAGTGAAGACGTGTATTGAGTGGTCGTCGAATTTTAGTTCTTGTAAAGTGAGAAAAAAAAAAAAAAAAAAAACTTAAACAGCGATAATTCATCAAATTTTACCAAACGCTTGGCGTTACCTTAACGGAAACCATTCGTAAGCTTCAAAAGGCTTTCTGGACACCTTACGCATAAAAGTGTGGTACAAACGCTTCAAAGAGGGCCGCACACCATTAGACATGTAGACCGTGTTCCCTGACTTCCGCAGTGTGGTACACCAGGAGTACGCACCACAAGGCCAAATTGTAATGACTGTAATTCATAGTTTTTCTCTTAATCAGATAAAAAAACAACTTGAATAAAAGATATTACCTACACCATACGCAGACTAATGAACGAATTAGGATACAACAAAAGACAAAAATTAACTCTTAAGAACTTTCTGAAACAGTGTCACAAACAAGCATGTCTTCAAAGGGCGAAACAGCATTGTTATTTTCTCTGATGAAAATAAATAAATAAATAAATAAAAATGGAATTCAGGTGTTCCAAATGGGTTCTCATTTTACTAGCTTGACTACAGGAAAAACAGAGGAGCTTATTTACTAGGGAAGAATGTGGTATCATAGTTTGCTCATTGTACGGGGTTCGTTCTTCGCTACAATGGACAAGACTCTTTTTAGTTCTTAAATGGCAGATGAATATCAAAGAAGTGCCAAGAAACTATTATCTTTATGAGCATTTTTTGCCGTTTCATCAACACCTAGATGTTCCTAAATGGCATTTCAGCAAGACAACGAAAGTAGGGTTCAATACACACAAACACACACACAAAAAAAAGGCTTAGATTTTTTACAAAAGAACGGCTTAAAAAAATTGCACAAAATACAATTTAAAGTTTACAAATGAATGTCATAGATTTCAGAATATCGGTAAGAGGAACCGGCCAGCACTCATTGGAGATCTTAATTCGATAGAGAACATAGGGGAATACTCTCAAATTACGCCTACAAGAATGGGAAGCAGTATTACATAGTGCAAGAGCTCAAATCAGCGACTATGGCAGCCTTGTACAGACTCAATCCAAAAACCTTCCATAATCTCGTATTATGAATGTAAAATCGCATATTTCATCTCATCGGGTGCAATGAAAACACTATAGATTACTAAAGGAATTATGTGCTTTGTGAAATTGCTTCTATTTTGCTTCTGTGGATCACAATAGCGACATCACAATTTTAAATTAAAAAAAATATATATATATATTATCTTCCTTTCAATAAGTCGTTTTCGAATTCGAAATACGCATTTTTATAGATTATATACAGTAAAGCCTTCGAATCATACCAGTATATACTTTATATTTTGTTAAACAAATTTAGTTTGTTCATAAACTTTTGCGGCGCACAGCACAAATATGAAACAAGGATAAACATAATAATTTAAAAATACTATCATAACTACCAAAATATCATATTCAAAAATACATAATTTAATAAAAATAAGATAAATAAAGCTAAAATATATGAAATAACATTTAAAAGAATGCAAATATCGCTTGCAATGTCATCAGGGTTATTTAAAATTGTTAGAGTGAACAATTTTATGTCTGTTATGCTGAAAAATTCATCATTAGTACAAAAGTATGTTACCAAATATATATATATATATATATATATATATATATATATATTGATATTGATATTGATATGCATCACTTAACCACAAGAAACTGAAAGTTGCGTTTATTCAGCATTTTATTATTCTAACATTCGTCCAATTTTCTTTAGCGTTATGATCGTGCATTGTAATAAAACTTACTTTACAGGGGAAACTTTAGAATTAATTTCAACTAAAGAATTTTTAATGGGATTTTCTTTAAGTTATTACTCACTATTAATTTAAAATATTAAAATAATAATTTGAAATCTAACCTCTTCTTATCCTTTCATATATATATATATATATATATATATATATATATATACTTGAGAATGAAAAGGGAATTTAAACTTTAAAAAATACAGAAATAGAACTGACAAGATAAAAATACATTACCAATTCTAGACCATGTGACACTAGCAAACGCTAAAATGCATTAACATATAAAGCAAAATGCAATAGAAAGATTAAAGATAAAGAATATGATACAAAAAATTTATTGAAAAATAAACTAATACTAGTTAATGTCTAAAATTGAATATTTTAAAATGAAATATTGAAGTTAATTTAATTGAAAAAAATGTAATAAATTAGAAAATATATTAACTATTAATATTCAGATATATAAAATGCACAGTGAGCTGAAATAATAACTAATAAAACATTTTTGCAAAATCATCTGATTAGTACGGAGGACTATTACGCTTAATCTACGAATTTTTACAATACCAGTTTTACGATAGTTGGACATTTATCGAAATCAAAAAGGTATCGAAAACATAATTTAATAATTTGAAAGCGATGTTATAATTTGAAAAAAAAAAATAAAAAAGAAATAAAAAAAAAGAAAAAACTAATAGTGCTCCATACTAAACTAAATTCTGCTTTTGCCAGAATTTCCTCAATATCGTTTTTATTATTGTTATTATTATAATTTATTTTCCTTTTAAAAGAAAAAGAAAAGAAAGTTAATAATAATCAATATCGAAACAGACGGTATCGAAAAAGTTTTTTTTTTTTTTTTTTTTTTTTTTTCTTTTGAGCGGGAGAAGAGTAAGAAAGTCGAAATGTTTATATTTTATTAATATTTATTCCAAAGCCGCTAGTAGGAAATGCTGATCGTCTGCTTTTAATTTTGTTATTTTTTATACATACATATATATATATATATATATATATATATTCTATAAGAAGAATTTATCGATTTGTAAAGATTTCCGACTCTCACGGATTTGCACGATTCGATATTCCCTGAATTTTGTTAGGTATTTTTAGATAATATTTATCTTTGTGTCTGTATATATGCCTGCGTATTTGTGTATATGACGAAACTATTTCAAAGCTCTATATCGAAACTAATGCAGATAATTTTGAGTATGTACTTGCATTGACATGAATCGATGTCTATAACTCTTCTTACATGTCGACCAAAATATCTCGCTGCTATGTTTAAATTTTCTCCGTTTTAAAGAAAGGTTGAATCTTAGCGTTTGTACTGTATAAATACTCCAAAAATGAAAAGTAAGATGTCTCTTACATAAAAGTATTGAGTTCATATAAAATTATTTAATTCATTTTGGTCAATATGCGGCCTTGATAAACTGCAATTTTCCCGATTTATGGGAAGGCTATATTTCAGCCTATCCAGCGTATAATTAAATCAAATTTGTGGCATGTGTATAAAGAAAAAATTTTCAGACTGAATTTAAGTGCATGTTGATCGAAAAAAGCACTACCGTGACGCATTTTCTTATAAAAAAGTTTTATTTTAGCTGCTATTGTACTTAAATAAACCAAATTTCACAAGCAAAGTGATTTTTTTTTAATGAAAAAGCATACTTATTTACTTCGTGTGTATATCGGGTGATAGATGGTGCTGTTATTCAGAAAATTAAGTTTTTATACCGTTTTCTGAAAATTCGTCATATTGGTATATTAGAATCATGGCATACAGGTTTTTACAATAATGAAGGCTTTTCTTTTTCTTTCTTTCTTTTTTTTTTTTTTTTTTTGCCATTTAAATAATAGTTTTTACTAAATATTCATTGTTTTATTTTATTTTTATTTTTTACTCTGCGTTGAGTGTCTCTAACCTGCTTTGACATGTTGTATTTAGAAATGCTTATTTTTCTTCTTATCATGTAGCTTTTTTTTTTTTTTTTTTTTACAAAGTTAGTGTTGAGGTCGGAAAAAATCATACAGAGACTATAGCAAATTCAAAACATCAAATATATAACTAACAATGAATTAGGCTCTTATTTACACATTACATTTTATTTTATTTATTTATTTTTTTTTTTTTACATGGATGCTTCCTTTTGAGCGTTTTCTGCTGTGCACAGTGGAAGGCCTTGAGGAGTGGGGACTCTTTAAGCAGTGTCCAACTATACTCTGATAACATGCTAATGCTCCATTTTTCGTGATACATCCTCTACATTTCTTTGATGTCTTGACGAAATATCTCTCCTTGTTCTTCATTCGCAATATACATATTTTCCGGGAAATAATTTATATGGGAGTTAAAAGGAGGATTTTTAAGTAAAATAAAAAAAGAAAATCCATTTTTTGGTAAAAGTTGATGTGATGGAAATGTTTTATCCTAAATCAGCATCTAAAATACACCAAAAAAACACGCCACCTTAAAAAAAAAAAAAAAAAAAAAAAAAAAAAAAAAAAAAAAATCATCGCAGGCCTGTGTAATCTAAGACTACACAGTGGTGGTCAAAATTATAAGTACAAAGAAAAAATCGCCAAATCTTCGCTTCAGTTCACCGGAAAATTATACAAATTTTACGACTGAGAAACAGTTATAAATGAAGCACATTTAATTAGCTTTTATAGAAATATATGAGATATTGCTATCCATAAAATATATTTTGGATTTAAGTAGACTTGTGACATGTACGAAATTATAAGGACAATTGTATTTGTGTGTTCTAAAAATTAAAATTTGCATGTTTTGAGCTCGTCACACGGCACTCCCAGATAATATAAAAGCTTAGCAAGCGATTAGAAACATCGTATTGTACTTTTGCAATCATGTTGGTAGAGACTAAATTTTCGGGTTTGAGAAAGGGGAAGTGATTGCTTTCTTAAGTTCAGGACTTACTACATATCAAATTGCGACAAAGCTGAATAGATAAAGAAAAATAATTTTGTCTTAAAAATGCCGGCAACTATGGACAATAAATACTTATAAATAGGCCTTTTCATGTTTCTGTGCGTAAGAAAATAATGATCATAAGGCGTAATTTCTGAATAAAACATTATCGACGGAAATGTGTAAACTACGTTTTATTCAAAAAGGTAAAAGGTAGGTTTTAAAAAACACTTGTCACGACCGCCTCTTACAAAAGTTCATAAGACACTAAAGGGAGCATTCACCACCAAAAAATTTACTATGGGAAATAACTGGGATGATATCTTTTCTGACGAGGAAATTTAATTAGAAAGACCTGATTCATTATCCCACTCCCCCACACCCCATTAATGCGTTTATTCGGCAAACGTCCCCCTCAGTCTCTTATGAACTTTCGTACAAGGTGGTCATGGAAAGTGTTTTTCCATAACGGACTTTTTTTTTCTTTTTGTAGAACACGTCGAACAGTTCGAAAACTGCGTTGTAAGTTTAATTCTCGTCTAATTTCATACAGCATTTTTTTTTTTAATTACGCCTTGTTATCATTCATTATTTGCGCACAGAAACAGAAAATGGACTGTTTGTGTGTATTTGCTATCTACATTTGCTGGTATCTTAAACAAAAATTACAAATGATCGTTTTCAATCTATTCAGTTTTGAAGCAATTTAACGTGCAGTAATACCTAGACTTTTGAAAGCAACTCTTTCTCAAACTTCAAAAGTTTAATACCTAGCGACATGACTGCAAAGTTCGATTGCGATGCTCCCAATCGCTTACTAATCATTTACATCGTCTGGGAATAATGTGTGCTAAAAAAAAAAAAAAAAAAAAAAAAACATACAGAATTTTCTTTTTAGAGTACACAAAACTGGTTGTCCTTATAAATTTGTCCATGTTACATGGCTGTCTAAATCCAAAATGCATTTTATGAGTATCGGTTTCTCATATATTTCAATAAAAACTAATTAAAATCTAGTTGGCACAGGTGGATACTGCTCAGTTCCCCATCATATGTATGTTCTCATAAATTACTAGTACAAGACATATTATATTTATGTTAAGAGAAATGAATGTTATCAAGCACTTGACATAGTGACAGAATGAAATCTCCGCCTAATAGGCTACCCACCGCTCAGTTCGATTTATTTATATTATTCTAATCTATTTATTTTATTGGGGCCAATTTTTTAGTTTAATTTTCATGCTACCGTTTCCAATGCAACAATCCCCAAAATGCATATTTATATGGAATATTGCCCAAATTTGCAATGTTGATAAAATCTCAAATTTCGAAAATCTTACGAAATTTTGCTATTAGAAAAATTTTCCTGTTAGAATATTTATAGTCAATGATGTCCAAACAAGTATCATAAATGTTATTTTGAAGTTATTTGATAGATTTATGATCCTCAAAACAGACGTTTATGCTCAATTTTGCCCTGTTCTGCGATGTTAAATAAATCGTAAATTCCAAATAACATAAGAAATTTTTAAATTAAAAATTTGTAGTCAGGGTTGTTCATGCCAGTATCCTAAATAATATTTCCAAAGTGTTTTTGGACATCTTTACGATGAAAATATCCTTCAAAAACCTTCAAATATCCTTCAAATGGACGTTTATGCGAAATTTTCCCCTATTCTGCCATAAGTAAATCGCAAATTTCCAATAACTTACGAAATTTTAAAATTGGAAAATTTATAGTCAAGAATGTTTATGCCAGGAATTTGCATAAAATTTTAAAAGTAGTCTAACTCATTTTCTATAAAAATATCCCTCAAAACCGACGTTTATGCGAGATTTTGTTGTATTCTTCCATGTTGAAAAATTCGTAAATTCCGAATAATTTGCGAAATTTTTAAAGTAGCATGTTTATAGTTAATGATGTCCATCCGGGAATCAAAACTGATATTTAAAAGCTGTTCTTACATCTTTATGAAACACATATTTTTTTTTTATACACGTTTAAGTGAAATTCTGCCCTGTTCTCCCATGTTAAGGAAATCATCAATTTCGAATAACTTCTGAAGTTTTTCAATTTTAATATTATAAACGAATAGGGTTATTGCCACTGTCATAAATAACATTTAAAAACTGGTCCGACCTTTCTGCGATTATTTGTTCGTGAGATATCATGTACACAAACTAACAATCTAACGGACTAACGGACTAAAAAACTTCCAGACACTCTTCAGACGGGCACTATACCCATTTTGATATTTTTAGATTCCTCACACCTAAAAATGTGTAAAAAAAATTAGTAAAAATAAAGAGGTTGAACGTTTTCATGATTACCTAAGTTTTTCATACCTATAGTATGGTGGGGAACAAAAAGCTTCATTTATCACTGATTTTCAGTGAAAATATTTGCAAAATTTTACAGCCAACTATATCTAAGATTTGCCATTTTTTCTGTAGTCTTTTTAATTTTGATCATCACAGTATATTGAGTAATTTGATTTATATGAATAATTAATAGAACAAATTATAAACGAATGGAAAATTATGCAGTTAAATTAAACGATATAAGAAAGTTAGTAACATTCTACGATTATTTAATTTTTTGAAACTCTATATGTACAGAAGGATCATTGAATGAAATCTTAGACCGTCAGAAAACTCAAATAATCAACTAGAGAAAATTAAAATTAAAAAATATTTTACTATTGTTTTGTTAAATTATAGTAGCTCCCTATGCTGTATTGAATGGAATGTGTATATACTTCCACTATTTATGTTTCTAAAATTATTTTTGAAATATTGTAACCTTCTTGACATTACTTGATAAGGGCTATATAATGATAAACAAATAAATAGATAAATATATGGATAAATAGACTGATAAATAGAAGTCTTTCAAAAATCGCAATTTGCTCAGAGTTTTAACATCGAAGTATAATGACATTTCCTTGAGTTTAAAGAATAATTATCTGTTGGAATAAAGATAACATGAAAATAAATTAATTAAAATTAAATAAAATTTTATAGTACAATACATAAGCAATTTTTTAAAGAATTACACACAATACTTTATGTGTAACTATCACTTCTGATTCTGGTTATACAGATTTCTTTTTCTAAAAAGTATTCGTTTCTTAACTATCCCTTCGGATATTTATAAGCACTTTATTACTAACCGACGATCAATCAGTGCTTTTCGTATCACCAGTTTCCTTATCCAGAACTAAAACAATTTATCGACTACTGTTACCCAGAAAAAGGCTGATCTAGAACTTTCTTCTAACAGATAATATTTAGCTACCAAAGCAGTTTCAAAGTATTTTCTGATAAAACACAGAAATAATACATAGACGCTCATTTTTTAGCATATGAATTAGACGTCAGCGCAAAATGATCTGCTTTTCTTTTTCGGATTTCTACATCATAAATTAAACATATCGAGGCTAACATTTTCCATTTGTCAGCTTCAAAGAAGAAATAAGTAGTGTATCTTGTAAAGGGTTTTTGCTGTATGTTAAGGAAATTACTTTGAGAAATTTATTTTCCTTTTGCTGAGCGATAAAAAATTCAATTTTTCTCATTATTAATCAAAAATCTAGCATTTTCTGAAAAATAGTTTTTGTAATTTGTCGTTATTATTATTTTTTTTTTTTCAGTGCATATTTGAAACTAGAATTTGGTTAAACGCCATAAGCAAGGTGTAATTCTGATTTTATTACGTAAAAAAAAAAAAAAAATTAAAAAAGCGTGTACTAGTTTAACGATTGTGAATTTCCTGAATGTGAAAACGGAATTTTAATAATTACAAGATAAAAAAAGAAAAAAAAAAAAAAACTTTTTATACACCACGTTTTTAAATTTTCTGTTGAATCATATAAACTTGACACATTTTCCGAATAATTAAAAATGCATTGTCATCATGTTCTGAGCTATTCTAAACGTTTCAAATGTTTAGCTAGTCGGGAAGTTAGCTAAAAATCGATTGCAAGATTTGTACTGGACAAACAAGAGAACGAGTTGAAAGCGATGTAAAGAAACGTTCATTTTAAAAATAAAATATTAATCTATTTAGAACAATATATATATATTAACATCATGAACTACATTTGCACTTTATCAATGTGTAGAAAATTTTTAAAGTTATAATGACGTCAATTTTTGTGAGATACCTTATTTAACATTTTATAATTTTTTAATGTTCACGTTAAATTCAACGTATTTATTTTTATGTCAAAAGAAAATAAACTAGTATTATTTATTTATTTATTTATTTTTTGGGGCAACAATTAAATTACATATAATATTTAAATGACTAATTTTAAAGCTATTAGGAGGATATTATTTTCATATTTTAATTAAGTAAAAAAAAAACTAATCAAATATTCAAAAATCGGGCTTCGAGGTATAGCGTTGTCATCGTGTTCTGAGCTATTCTAAAAGTTTCAAATGTCTAGCTAGTCGGGAAGTTTGTTAAAAATCGATTGCAAGATTTGTACTGGACAAACAAACAAGAAAGCGAGTTAATAAAAACATGGTAAGAAATACATTTGGTAACGAGTAATTGTAAAACAAATTTTCCCATACAATAATATGGGTCTTGACCGTCGGCAAGATTGTGTATCGCCCGCTCTTAATGAACTTCAGCGAATAATTTCGGTTGAGAGTCAAAGAGTAATTTATTGTTTATAGTATAGTTCTTGAGTATATGAAAATAAAGCTAATGGCGTAATATTTAGCTAAAAGTAACCAACCATTATTAATACAGAAATTAAAAATATAAATTAGGAGAAAAAAATAGTTTTATGAAAATTAAAAAGTTGAAATAAATTGAGAAAAATGATTGAATTAATGCTTAAAACTCAATCTTCTTTCATTATTAAAAAAAAAAAAAAAAAAAAAAAAAAAAAAAAAAAATATTAAATATAATTTTAGAATGATTTAACTGTTGAAACGGTACACAGATATGCACTTTTTTTTTTTTTTTTTTTTTTTGTTATCACTAAAATGTATAAGTGTATGTGGAAATGAAACACCTGGACTATAGAGATAAGCATATGACATTGATTTTTCTATGATGAAACAAATTAGCTAAAAATGAGTTATACGATAAAACTCAGAAATATTCGTTAATTGTTAAATGTATTATAAAATCAAGTTATTAGAAGAATTTTAATAATCACTCATACTCAAACATAACATTAATTTTCCTTACTTCTTCGTCTTTAAAATAATAATAATAATAATAATAATAACTAGCAGGCTTTGCCCGCTTCGCTGGACATTAAACTTAAATGAGTTGTGAAAATGCCATATCTTTATTAATAACCTAAGTTCTCGCTGTAATTGGTAGAGGTTTTCTCGCTCCCAATGTGAGGGGTCTGAGTCCCCACTGTCTTCGGCACAACTTACCCACTTCTTACTTCCCCACCCTCAGCGGGTGAGTTCGAAGGTTTGCAAAATCCCACTAATGTACATAATGCGTACACTGTATCAATATCCACACACCAAAATTCGCCAATCTAAGATAATTCAAAGCGAATTCAAACGGAAAATCATGTTTTTACACATGTTTATTGCCCTCCGACTCCGAGAAGGGGGGGGGATTTCGAATTTCGTGAAATGCAGTTACAATAAGTGCCGGATGTATACAAACAATTTACACACCAGATTTCGTGACCACAGAAGTCTTTAATAGACAGTATTATAAATAAATAAATACAAAAAGCACAGCTTAAGTATCGTAACCCTTTGGTGACTTTAAATATTTTAAGCCATTTTTGCGATGAACTGAATTGGCTATGTCAATTGTGCAATTAAAGATCGTGGCGAGAAACGTCCGAGCTACTTCGGTGCCGAATTTCAAATTTTGCCAAAGGGATCCAATACTAAAGCTGTTCTATATCGAATCTGGGTTGAAAACGGAAAAAGGGTAAAATAAATTAGAAATATCAGACCTATATTTATAAATTTGATACCAAATGAAAGGGCCGATTTTTTCTGAACCCAGGGGTGCAAACAGATTTTCGATGCGACAATTAGATTTTTAAAAAATAACTAAAGTATGGAATTTAAGTGGCAAAGGAAAAGCGGAAAAGGGGAAAAATAAATCAGAAATATTAGACCTATCGTTACAAATTTAGTACCAAATGAAAGGGGTGATTTTTCTGAATCCTGGGGTGTAAACAGTTTTTCGATACGACAATTAGATTTTTTAAAATTAACTAAAGTACGAAACTTAGATGGCAACACTTCATTTCAATCTTTTCATAATTTATAGTGCGAATCACGCGAATAAAAAAGTCTTTAACTTAAGAATTTATTTTTATACTAGCAGGCTTTGCCCGCTTCGCTGGACGTTAAACTTAAATGATTTGTCAAAATGCCATATCTTTATTAATAACCTAAGTTCTCGCTGTGATTGGTAGAGGTTTTCTCGCTCCCAATGTTAGGAGTCTGGGTTTCCACTGTCTTCGGCACAACTTACCCACTTCTTACTTCCCCACCCTCAGCGGGTGAGTTCGAAGTTTTGCAAAATCCCACTAATGTACATAATGCGTACACTTAATCAATATCCACACACCAAAATTCGCCATTCTAAGATAATTCAAAGCGAATTCAAACGGAAAAACATGTTTTTACACATGTTTATTGCCCTCCGACTCCGAGAAGGGGGGGGGGGATTTCGAATTTCGTGAAATGCAGTTACAATAAGTGCCGGATGCATACAAACAATTTACGCACCAAATTTCGTGACCACAGAAGTCTTTAATAGACAGTATTATAAATAAAAAAAAATAAATAAAAAATAAAAATTATACAGACACGACATTATTTCATTATTTAAAACATGAAAATCTGACATTGACAGATTTTAATTTAGTGACAGAGGCCTACTGCTAAACTTGTTAATATCGACAAATTCTTCTTTAGTTAATTCGTGACGATCTAAATTCCATGATAAAGTTTTCATTAAATCAAACCAATGTGTTTCAGCTGCAGATATTGTAACAAATAACGTTGGAAGTCCAAACTGTCTTATAGCCGCAAAACAACGTTTTTTCTCTTTTTCCCAATGAGGGGGAGGTGTGCCTTGGGGGGGACTCATGTCAAAGGTGTGCCTTGGGGGGGACTCATGTCAAAGTTGTACCTTGGGGGGGACTCATGTCAAAGTTGGGCCTTGGGGGAGACTCATGTCAAAGTTGGGCCTTGGGGGGGGACTCATGTCAAAGTTGTACTTTGGAGGGGACTCATGTCAAAGTTGGGCCTGGGGGGGACTCATGTCAAAGTTGGGCCTGGGGGGGGGGCTCATGTCAAAGTTGTACCTTGGGGGGGGAATCATGTCAAAGTTGGGCCTGGGGGGGACTTCATTCAATAAATCCCCATTCAATAAACCGACTGAAATAGGCCCATAGCACTATTAAGAGTGTATTATAAAAATTCGACAACGCTGTACCGACTGAAATAGGGGTATCTTGGGGGGGACTCATGTCGAAGTTGTGCCTTGGGGGGACTTCATTCAATAAATCCCCATTCAATAAACCGACTGAAATAGGCCCTTAGCACTATTAAGAGTGTATTATAAAAATTCGACAACGCTGTACCGACTGAAATAGTGGTACCTTGGGGGGGACTCGTGTCAAAGTTGTGCCTTGGGGGGGACTTCATTCAATAAATCCACATTCAATAAACCGACTGAAATAGGCCCTTAGCACTATTAAGAGTGTATTATAAAAATTCGACAACGCTGTACCGACTGAAATAGGGGTACCTTGGGGGGGGAGTCATGTCAAAGTTGGGCCTGGGGGGGGACTCATGTCAAAGTTGTGCCTTGGGGGGACTTCATTCAATAAATCCCCATTCAATAAACCGACTGAAATAGGCCTCTAGCACTAATTAAGAGTGACCTATAAAAATTCGACAACTGTACCGACTGAAATAGGCCTCTAGCACTAATAAATACAAAAAGCACAGCTTAAGTATCGGAACCTTTTGGGGACTTAAGTCATTTTTGCGATGAACTGAATTGGCTATCTCAATTGTGCAATTAAAGATCTTGGCGAGAAACGTCCGAGCTACTTCGGTGCCGAATTTCAAATTTTGCCAAAGGGATCCAATACTAAAGCTGTTCCATATCGAATCTGGGTTGAAAACGGAAAAAGGGTAAAATAAATTAGAAATATCAGACCTATATTTATAAGTTTGATACCGAATGAAAGGGGCGATTTTGCTGAATCCAGGGGTTCAAACAGGTTTTCGATGCGACAATTAGATTTTTAAAAAATAACTAAAGTATGAAATTTAAGTGGCAACGGAAAAACGGATAAAGGGAAAAATAAATTAGAAATATAGGACCTATCATTACAAATTCAGTACCAAATAAAAGAGGTGATTTTTCTGAATCCTGGGGTGTAAACAGTTTTTCGATACGACAATTAGATTTTTTAAAATTAAATAAAGTATGAAACTTAGATGGCAACACTTCATTTCAATCTTTTCATAATTTGTAGTGAAAATCACGCGAATACAAAAGTCTTTAACTTAAAAATTTATTTTTATATTTCATTTTTTCATTCAAAGCATTTTAGTGAAAAGATATTTATGGCGCATGCGCAGGCGTTTTTTACCCACAATTTAAACACTAATTATAATTTTGAAAATTTCTATATATATAATTTCAAGTTGGGTGAAGACCTAAGTTTCTGCCAAGCGCCGTTGAATTCCGTCCAGCCATTCTCGAGTGATGCCCGGACAAACGTGTTTCAGTCTTTTACCCCCTAGGGGGGAACGGGGGGGAATTTCCGAAAAGTTGATAGATATAATTTTAAGTTGGGTGAAGACCTAAATTCCTGCCAAGCGTCGTTGAATTCCGTCCAGCCGTTCTCAAGTGATGCCCGGACAAACGAGTTTTAGTCTTTTACCCCCTAGGGGGGAACGGGGGGGGAATTTCCGAAAAGTTGATAGATATAATTTTAAGTTGGGTGAAGACCTAAATTCCTGCCAAGCGTCGTTGAATTCCGTCCAGCCGTTCTCAAGTGATGCCCGGACAAACGTGTTTTAGTCTTTTACCCCCTAGGGGGGAACGGGGAGGAATTTCCGAAAAGTTGATAGATATAATTTTAAGTTGGGTGAAGACCTAAATTCCTGCCAAGCGTCGTTGAATTCCGTCCAGCCGTTCTCAAGTGATGCCCGGACAAACGTGTTTTAGTCTTTTACCCCCTAGGGGGGGAACGGGGGGGAATTTCCGAAAAGTTGATAGATATAATTTTAAGTTGGGTGAAGACCTAAATTCCTGCCAAGCGTCGTTGAATTTCGTCCAGCCGTTCCCGAGTGATGCCCGGACAAAAAAAGCGACATTCGGACACGATGACATACACACAGACACACACACACACACACACACACAGGCAAAATTTTCTGAAGTCATTTTCGGCTTTCATGGGGTGTGAAACGTGAAGATATCGCAAAATTTTTCGATTCCGACAAATTTACAGACAAAACTCTGATTTTATTAATATAGATTTTATTTTTCCATTCAAAGCGTTTTAGCGAAAAAATATTTATGCGCATGCGCAGGCGTTTTTTACCCACAATTTAATCACTAATCATAATTTTGAAAATTTCTATAGATATAATTTTAAGTTGGGTTAAGACCTAAGTTTCTGCCAAGCGCCGTTGAATTCCGTCCTGCCGTTCTTGAGTGATGCCCGGACAAACGTGTTTTAGTCTTTTACCTCCCAGGGGGGAACGGGGTGGAATTTCTGAAAAGTTGATAGATATAATTTTAAGTTGCGTGAAGACCTCAGTTTCTGCCAAGCGCCGTTGAATTCCGTCCAGCCGTTCTCGAGTGATGCCCGGACAAAAAAAGCGACGGACACGATGACACACACACACACACACACACACACACACACAGGCAAAATTTTCTGAAGTCATTTTCGGCTTCCATGGGGTGTGAAACGTGAAGATATCGCAAAATTTTTCGATTCCGACAAATTTACAGACAAAAGTCTGATTTTATTAATATAGATAATGCTGATATCAGAAAAGAAAAAAAAAATAGCCATTATCAAATGAATTATTAATTATTTTCTGTAAAAGTTCTTATGAAATTCCAAGGAAAATAATATCTTGGGTGAAAAATATTAAAATTAAATAAGTTTCTAAACACACACACATACATGAAAAAAAAATAATCTTTTCGTACGAAAAAAAAAAAAAAAAAAAAAAAAAAATTACTTTTAGGAATACTCAATTTCTCAGCAATTTCTCTAAACCGATAATTTATTAGAAGAATAAAGAGATATAATACTTTGTCGTATATTTTTTGACATCTTACACGGACTTATATCTAAAGAACAAACTTTCATTAAATTATTTATTTTAATTTATAATTGTTGCCAAGAAAATTAAACTTTAAATTTTACATCTACTTTTTAAGATAGCACGCGATCGTGTTTTATATAAAAATCAAATTATTAAATTCATATTTTTATTTATTTTTATTTCATATTATTGCACGCGCACTATTTAGTTCCTAATTCAAAATTATTAAAAAAAACGTTTTCGATATCTCTTGTAACGATACTGATTATTATTAATTTTCTTTTCTTTTTCTTTCGAAAAAAAAAAAAAAAAAAAAAAAGTTTTGATGAAATTCTGGCAAAAGCAGAATTTAGTTTAGGACGGAGGACTATTAGTTTTTTTTTCTTCCCAATTATAACATCTCTTTCAAATTATTCAATTATATTTTCGATAAATTTTAGATTTCGATAAATGTCCAACTATCGAAAAATGATTGCGACAAATGTCCAACTATCGAAAACGACAACGCAAAAACCCCTGTCTGAGACTAATAGGCCCTCAGTCCTAGGAAAAAAAAAAAAAAAAAAAAAAAAAAAAAGAAAGGAAGAAAGAAAAAGAAAAGGTCTTCTAAACTTAAAATTAATAAGCAATCTACGGTAACTCTAAATATACATATTTTTTATTGTTTTTTTTTTTTTTTTTTTTTTTTACTTTTGGTTGCTTTTCTTATAATTGTAGTATGTAGGGGGGATAAATCGATGAATTTCAAATTTTATATTCATCTAAATAAATGTTTATTGCATGTGCTTTATATGTTAATAATAATAAATGATCAAGTTTTTACTTTCTCTTACCCATAAGGTAGAGAAAGTATTGTTTTAGGCTCAAATTTTCGAACTCGAGATTTTGTTATATTTACACGTTTTGAGGTCCCCTGAATACGAAAATCATGTTTTTAGCAAATGGTCTGTGTATCTGTGTGTCTGTGTGTGTGTCTGTGTGTCTCTGTGTGTGTCTGTGTGTGTGTGTGTGTGTCTGTGTGTGTGTGTCTGTGTGTCTGTGTGTCTGACTGTTATCAGCATATCTCAAAAACAAATTATGGCAGAAAGTTCAAACTTGGTATTCTAAATGTGTATCATATAGGGATGCTACAGTAAGCTTTTCGTTAAGATCAAGCAAATGGTTCGTGTACAGGGAGAATCAAGAGAATTCTAATACATTACGTCTATGGGGGAAATTGCAGGAAATAGAGTTTAACGTCTATAGACTGCACTAAACCAAATGAAACAAATATATATTTTTTGTAATAGAGACAGTTAACTGGGAAATTTTTGTTGTGTATGTAGGAACCTCGCCTCCCCCCCTGGGGGGGAAGTCCCCCCTCGAGGGGAGTAAATTTTCATGATGGGTATCTTTCAAAAGAGCTCGAAAATACCTTTAAAACGAATGGTTGAACCATCGATCTGCGATAATTTAAAACAAAGTTATCGATTTTTTACTTTTAACGAAAATAAAACTTAGAAAAAAAATCGTACTTTTTTTTTTTTTTTTTTTTTTAATATTGAGAATAAAATGGACTTTTTTTTTTATATTTGGTGTTAAACTACTTCTCTAATATGGAAATCATCTGCCTTATCATAAAAGATAATTTTTTTAAATAATAATTTTAATAAATTATTTTTTAAAAAAAGAAATATTTTTTAATAACCGAATTAAATTCTATATAAATGTGCATTAATGAAACGGGGGGTTGAGGGGGGCTACCGCCCCCCTCACACAGAACTAATGATCATATAAAACTCTTCAGAAGCCTAATATGAATTGTTTAACATAGGTTTACATAACAGTACTCGTTATCTTACCTCTTAATCTCCAACCTGTTTTTATAGTATTAAATTTCAGGGTAATAGAAAGTCGTGTGAGTGACACACCAGATTATTTATATTATTATTATTATTATTTAAATCGAAATTCAAAAGATCTGTTTGTTTAAAAAACATTTATTGGTATTTTTATTGCACCAGAGAGATTCATTACTAGTTACATTTTATGGAAACATCGTTGTAGAAGCAA
This sequence comes from Salticus scenicus, assembly GCA_963930645.1. Taxonomy (NCBI): domain Eukaryota; kingdom Metazoa; phylum Arthropoda; class Arachnida; order Araneae; family Salticidae; genus Salticus; species Salticus scenicus. Next base: position 110,933,960 of record OZ005653.1, on the reverse strand, counting down.
AAGGAATGTGCATCAGTAAAATAAAACAAAGCTGAATTTTTTCACAAATAATGCATTTATTAACAGTAATAATGTACGATTTGTTATTAAATGTCCACTTTTTTTATTAGTTCCCCATCATACTAGAGGTATGGGGAACTTAAGTAATCGTGAAAATTTTCGACCTCGGTTTTTTACTTTTTTACACGTTTTCAGGTGTGAGGAATCCGAAAATGACAAAATTTGCATGGTGTCTGTTAGTGGATTAGTGTGTTAGTGTGTTTGTCCGTTAGTTTGTTAGACTGTGCACACGATATCTCAAGAACAAATTGTCGCAGAGAGGTCAGATCAGTTTTAAAATATTACTTTCGACACTGGCAAGAGCCCTATTCATTTGCAATACTCGAATTTAAAAACTTCAGCAGTTATTCGAAATTTACGATTTTCTTAACATGGGAGAATAGGACAAAAATTCACTTAAACGTGCATTAAATGGAAAATTTTTACTGTAAAAATGTCAAACTTGTTTTAAAATATCAGTTTTGATGCCGGAATGAACATCAGTAACTATAAATATACTACTTTGAAAATTTTGCAAGTTATTGGAAAAGTTACGAATTTCTTAACATGGCAGAATAGAGCAAAATTTCACATAAACGTCAATTTTGAGGGATATTTTCATCCGTAAAGATGTCAAACCTCTTTCGAAATATTATTTAGGATACTGGCATGAATATCATAGACTATGATTTTTCCAATTTAAAAAATTCGTAAGTTATTTGGAATTTACGATTTACTTAAAATGTCAGAATAAGGCAAAATTAAGCATAAACTTCCATTTTGAGGATCATAAATACATTAGACAACTTCAAAATTTTTATGATATTTATTTGAACATGATTTAATACAAATATTCTAATAGGAAAATTTCGTAAATTATTCTTAATTTACGATTTTATCAACATAGCGAAATTGTAAATTTTTCATATAAATATGAATTTTGAGGATTATTGCATTGGAAATAGTAGCATGAAAACTAAACAACGGAATTGACCCTGATAAAATAAATTAATAGATTAGAACAAGATAAATATATCGAAGTGAACGGTGGATAGCCTATTAGGCGGGGATTTTATTCTGTCACTGTATCATGCTTTGGTCAAATTCATTTCTTTTAACATGATTATAAAATGTCTCGGACTAGAAATTTATGAGAACATAAATATGATGGGGAACTGAGCAGAGTCCACCTATGCCAACTAGTTTCTATTGTGTGTATAGTATTAAATTTGATGAAATTAAAAAAGTAATTTTTGGTCCTTCAGGTTAATATGATGTAAATAGAACTGTTTTTTGATGACTAGAAATGACTTAAATATTTTTTAAACTTTGAACAGCAGTTATATATATCTAATATATATTTTTAGGAAGTTATTGAATCAGCAGTTTTTCAAAATTTTAATTATTATTAAAAAATAATAATAATTCGGTAAAAAAAAAAAAAAAAAAAAAAAAAAAAAAGACAAAAATTAAAATAGAGATCCTATCGTGTGATTTATTATAATATAAAAATTATAAATGTTCCAAAGTAACCGATAATTAAAATCTTCAAACAATCAATAACATTTCTGATATTGTTTGACGAAAATATTTCATAAAGTTGCGTGCTTGGCATAACGATATTTTAAACACTAGCTCCCATTCAGAGTTGGATATTTGAGACTGAACATGAAAAAAAAAAAAAAAAAACTATTTGATATTTTTAAAGTACCAATCCGCGATGAAATATACTGCCCTTAATAACAAAAGTTTAAAGTCGTATAAAATATTAACTGAATATAAAGGAAATTAAATATATGGTAGTACTATAAATGCAATATAGTTACGAAATTTTTTTTATTTTAAATTACAGTGTTATTTACCTTTATTTAAACATAAGAAAAGGAATTTAAATACTAAATTTTTTCATCGGTAAATGTAGGTAAATTAAAAAATCCATTATTAATAATAATGTTATTATTTTTTAAACGATCAAGTAATTCCAATTTCCTCTTTTATTTTTCTCTTTAGAAAAAAACTTTTCACACATTCAAAAAAAAAAAAAAAGAAAAAAAAAAAAAAATCGTTTATTTTAGATTTTTAAAAGCATGTTTATGTTTTACACCAAGTTCTTGTACAATAATAATAATAATAATAAAGAAAAAAGAAAAAAAATGTTCAGTTTTGAAACATCTTTCTAATGATGTAACATTTATGTAGATTAATTAAAAATAAATAATAAAAATACATAGCATTTCTAGAAAAACAGAAAAAATGGTTTCCAAAAGTCTCTATTTTGAAGCGGTCTAACCGGAATTGTCCTGACAGATGATGCTCATTATTATTATTAATTTTGGCGCGTTAAAAAGACGGTGCAAAATTACAGTCTTGAGAAAATAGTGTATTGCAACTTTAACCAGAAATTTAGTTGCTTTGGGAAATATTAAATTATTATGACCTTGCTCTTTCGTAACCTTAGCAAAATGAAGCTCATTAATGTAAGCTGTTATAAAATCTTATCAATTCTTTCAGGTGTTAGGCAAGGCATTGTCCTATTTAGACAAATAGCTTTATTTTCCGTTAATGAACTATTAGGTAAAAACCATAAGAAAAATAATAATTTTGAAGACTTTCGAAGTGACTGTTCATTATTCATATGATCGAATATCACTTTAATTGATTAAATTGTTTAGGGGGAGGGAGAGTACATATTGCAGTGGACAACCTTTGCAATGGCAACCTTTTTGTATGGCAAAGATCATTCATTAAAATAATCACGTGACAGTTATAATAGCCACGTGACTGTTTTTACACACTACAGTAAACCAAACTAGCCAGCATTGAATTTTCTTATCCAAGCTGCAAACTCTGCGTTCTCTTACGTAGACGATGTTTTTTCTTTATTTTGGAAAATTCTTTCTAAAATTTCTATTTCCCATTAAAAGTTTGATTGTTTTGAATATAACACATTTTATCGCAAGCAATGGTGATAGACATTTCCCAGGTAAGATTCATTTCTTTATTTATTATTATTATTTCGCACTTTTTAAATAATTATTTTTGTAAAATGCTTATAACTTCTATATTTAGTTCTTTAAATAAAAAAAAAAAATAAAAAATGCATGTGTTATCTGAACAAAAAAAAAAAAAAAAAGAAAAAAGAAAAAGTAATTTTATTTTTATTCTAATTTATGGGAATTACACTTATCTCTAAATGATTATATTTAAAAAAAAGGGGAAGGGGGCTGAAAAGCTGAAAATGTAATGTTTTGCACAAGTTTTGCTTGCTTTATTATCTTTTAATTAAAAAAAAAATAATTAACATTTTCCCAACTGTCAGCTTACGCATCTTTGCCACACTTTCTTATACTTCCGTAATAAAGCAATGTTCCCTCCACTGCAGTAATAGATCTATGAATCGAGCATTTTTCCCCCCTTAACGCACGTATGAAGTTATTCATTAATGAAAGCATATCAAATTTGCAGATTATTCCTATTGAAAGAATTGGAAATTGAATCGTATTTTTAGTTTTTACAAAAATACATTGAAGAGAATGTTGCTTTACCGTCAGTTTTTGCACATTAAGACTAATTAAACCGGAACTAATGAACCTTACCTACTATGTCTTAAATTGGATTCGAACTTAGCACCTAAAAGTCCGAGCGCTGCTAATCTTTCGGCTACCAGACAAACCTAATTCCAGTTAGAATGCATTATTTTTCAAAAGTGACATCGTCTTCGCACAACTTGGAATGAATGATGGCACATTTTTCCATATTACGGGCAATAATTATAGTTGCACAAATGCACGTACATACCCATGTAGTTGCAGAAATGCACGCTTGCGCCCGTGAGTAACTCCCAAGACGGTTTTGAGCTTACTGTAGGCGTTCTGTCACGTGGTGATCCTTCCAGCATGGATGATGTTTTTTTCTTCTTATATTGAAATAGCTCTGATTGCTTAATGTAATTATAAATTGTCTGAGAAGTTACGTTAGTAATTCTTGTGCTTATTCGAACTCTGGGAATTGATGATCCAGTTTTTTTCAGCTTAGTAAAATTTTTTCTTTGGTCTCTAAGCGAAAGTTTCTTTGGCCGGCCACTCTTTTTCTTTACGACATGGGATTCAGGAGCACGTAGAAAAGCGCTGATGCTACTTTTGCTTATTAGAAGTAGCCTACTAATTTCTCTGACTCCTTTATTAAAATTTTTCAGCGTTATAATCTGTCCTTTCTGGTAATCAGTTAGAGGAATTCCTCGTGCCATGGCGCATTCATCCCCAAGAAATTTAATTACGAAAGACCATCTTGTCAAGCACGTTAGCAATTGGCAAAATGCCAAATGTACATGTGCATGCAAAACTGGTAATCCGCAAGAAACACCCACTTAGATAATTGCAGTTTTTGACCAGTGTCCGTCTACTTTTTAAATATATATATATTGTGCAAATGTATATCTTTTCTCTTTTCTGCATTTCCCTTGATTAAAATTTTAAATAATTGAATATTTTTATTTGTCTGTCAAAAATATGAAGATTGATAAGTATAAATATGTTAAAGAATTTTAATTGACATTTCCTATTAAACAAAGACGAGGTTTTAAAAAATTGTAAAGAAGTGTCCGTCTACTTTTTTTATGCAGTGTATGTTTACTCGGAAATGGTTATAACAATATTAATAAAAGTTTGGGATAAGTGCTTTTTAGAGCCCTAAAACAATTGGAACATCCATAGCTTCAAGAAAATTAATGTTAACCCTTTAACTGCCAATCGCAACATGTAGTAAAAATTGAGTTTACTCAGAAATAGATATAACGATTTTGATTAATGTTTAAAGTTAAGTGTCTTTTTTTTTTTTTTTTTTTTTTTGTAACAGAACTAAAACTTTTGGACATATCCTCATCTTCAGGAAAATTTGCGTTAAGCCTTTAACGGCCAGTCGCAAAATATAATAGAAATTAGGTTTACTCGGAAATGAATTTAACGATTTTTATAAAAGTTTGGAGTTAAGTGTTCTTTAGAGAACTAAAACAAATGGACATATCGTCATCTTCAGGAAAAATCGCGTTAACCCTTTAACGGCCAGTCGCAATTTATAGCATAAAATGTGTTAACTCGGAAGTGAATGAGACGATTTTGATTAAATTTTGGGGTTAAGTGTTTTTTTGTTTTTTTTTTTTTTTTTTTTTTTTTAGAGAGAGCTAAAACAATTGCACATATTCTCATTTTCAGGAAATTTTGCTTTAACCCTTTAACTGCCAATCGCAACATATAATAGAAATTAAGTTTACTCGGAAATAAATGTAATGATTTTGATTAAATTTTGGGGTTAAGTGTTTTTTTTAGAGATCTAAAACGATTGGACATATCTTCATCTTCATGTAAATTTGCGTTAACCCTTTAATGGCCAGTCACAACATATAGCAGAAATTGGGTTTACTCGGAAATGGAGCGCGGACAGGTGGGCAAACAGACAGGCAGAAAAACTAATTAATGTCATAATATTTTTGTCATAATAAACCTTGTTCAAAACTGACAGAAACGCATAACACGACTAAAAATGCAATTCTAGCAATTTCGAATTCTAGCCCCTAATATGAACGAAATTCGACCAAACTTGTATTCAGTTGGACCCTGACCTAAACTGGTGCTGATTAGATTTGTGAATCAATCGCTCAACAGGTGGTGCTGCCATCCTATTTTTTTTTCTAAGTACTTAACATGACAGTATAGGACAAAATTACATATAAATGTACATAATGTGAGTTATTTTTAACGTAGGAATGTAAAATTTATATGAATTATTGATAAGAGTAGTAATAAACTTGAAAAAAAAAATGTGTGCATGTAGGAGCATTGCTTTCGTCCTGGGAGGGAAGTTCCCTTCCACCGGGGCCTGTGTAAATTTTCAATGTGGATATTTTAGAAAGAACTCGTCAATATTTCTAAAACGAATGGTTGAATCATAGATCTGTATTAATTTAAAACGAAGCTACTGATTTCTTTTATTTTTAATGTTATATATATATATATATATATATATATATATATATATATATAGTCGAAGTGAATTACTTTTAACATGAACTGTTACCACAATCCCGTCAAAATGAAGATTACTTTAGTTATATGACGATCAATTACTGATAGCATGAACTACTGATAACATGAAGAGATTTTTGATCCCCCTTGATATTTACGTTAACGTGGTTCGACTGTATGTCTTTTCATGTCTGCACAAAAATGTTTTTTTTTTTTTTTTTTTTTTTTTTTTCAGCATTTATTATTATACTACTTTAAGAAAAAAATCGTCTGCATTCATCCTGGAAAATATGTTTAATAAATTATAACTTAATAAATAATTTGTATTGCGTAAACATGTATAAGATTATATATAGAAGAAAGTCTTGTGGTAATACTAGTTATAATATATTACAACAAGCGGGCTTTACCTCTGCCGCTGCTAACTACATTTAAAAGAATTTTGAAAATTCGATTGTACTTACTAATATAAAATATTAAAAAATATTAAAATTTAAAAAAAGTATTTAATTAAAAATCAAAACAGTATTTAAACCATAATACTAACAACGTAACTGATTATAAAAAGACACATTTTTCATAAATTAGTTAAATTTAACTTACTTATGAAAACTTATTCCACTTCCTTTCATAAATGTATTTGTACAATTATAAACCGCGCAGTATTTCGGCATTTTCAATATATATCAACATTCTATCCGCGTTTGTAATGATCGATAGATGGCGCTTTTTCAGCCTTTGTTGTTAGTAAATATTATAGCCACGTGTATTTATTATTGTTCTTTTTTTTATTCTACTTGATATTCGTACTATAATTTCACCGCCATTATATCATGGAAAATTGATTGTTTTTGAAAAAAAAATATTTCAGTTTATTCAAAGTTCGATCGGAAGTAGATTTTTAACCGAAGTTGAACAAATATTAACTTCAAATCATCTGATTAATTCTTTACTTCCATTAGCCGAAGCAACTGAAATTTTAAATTTGTCATTTAGAAATAAATGGAAGCTTAATTCTGGATTCCTTGGTCCTTTGGAGTTACACTGGAGCACACAACAGTATGTGTTATCTTTTTTACCGGATTTATTCATTTTTATTCAATAAATATATGTGAAACTAAACATCGGCATGCAATGGCGGCTTAATGAAAGCCGAATTAAAGCATGTTTATTGTAATTTCACCTTTGCCCACCAGAGGGCGAGCATTTCATTACAATCGCGGATTCCATTATCGTTTCCGAGTTTTATACTCTCTCATGGCTGATGCCAAAAAACTTTTTCGGCATCAAAAACCTTTAACGTTAACATGGGGGTGATAGATCTATATATATTACTATATCTATGATTATTATAGATTACCTGCAGTTATATGTCTTTTCTCTTTTTTGTTTTGTTTAAATAGTATGTTTTTGGCACAGATCAATCGCGCTTGGCATGAAAGTTAATTCATTGATAATCCTGGGTAATATTTTAAAATTTTATTGCTGAAATAGATCGGACATTTTTGACCAAGTACTCTACTTTTGTGAAAGCCACTTTAAGCCAAATAGCGCATCAAAAATATAAATATTGAAATATTGAAAAAAAAAAAGAGGAAGGTATAACTATAGTATTTCCCCAACACTGGATTTGGTGATTTTTCTTTGGCGCCGTTTTGAACGATAACGATGTCGTTCTGGATTCATTGGAATATAATATGTTAGCCCGCATGCTGTTTATTTTAGATTTATGATTTAGCTTATGATTTTCTAATTTATGATTTTTAGATTTATGATTTAGCCATAATCACCAAATCCAGTTGTGGGGAAATACTATAGATGTTCCTAAATGAAAACTAGTATGTTGTGGCCACCACAAGACTTTCTTCTATATTTTCCTATACAAATTCACTCAGTAACAATATTATAAAAAAAAAAAAAAAAAAAAAAAAAGATTTTTTTTTCTAAGTTTTTTTTCGTTAAAAGTAAAAAAAAAAAAAAAAAAAAAAAAAATTGAAACTTTGTTTTAAATTATTACAGATTTATAGTTCAACCATTCGTTTTAAAGGCATTGGCGTGACCTTTCGAAAGATACCCATCTTGGAAATGTACTACCCTCGAGGGGTGACTTTCCCCCAAGGAGGGGTGGCGAGGCTCCTACACATACAAAATTTTTTTCCCAGTTGACTATCTCTATTACACATAATTCTTGTAAATTTCATTTTGATTACTAAAAATTAATTCTCTTTACGCACATTTATACAAAATTTTGTCCCATATCACCATGTTAAAAATTTAGAAAAAGCGGGATGGCAACGCAACCTGCAAGACAATTTTTACCAAAAGTTGATAGGCACTAATTTATGTCAAGGTAAAACTACATACCAATTTGTATGAAATTCTGTGCAGAAGTTCCTGAGATACAGTTGCCACAAAATTTTGTCTCACACACACACACACAGAGAGAGACTGACCGTCATACAGACAGACATTTTATGAAAATGGTCAAATCGTGTTCTACACTCTCAAAACGAGTAAATCCATCAAAAACCCGAGGTCGAAAATTTTTACGAATCTAATACTTTCTTCTATTGAATATAGAAGAAAGTAAAAAGGAAAGGAAACAGAAACAGAAAAAATAATCGCATAAAATATGCATTTTTGTCTAAAATGGTGGTAAAAATTCAAAAGTCGACAAGGAGAGTCATATTAAGGGTATACTATGATCAGATTTATATATTTAATTATTTATTTTTCTATATACCAACTACTATTAACTAATTCAGTTACTATTATGACCTGAAAAAAATGTCTCGCAAGACATGTAGTCGATCCTAGCATATTGTAATATTATATTTGACGTGAAATTATTGTCATTTTATAGTTGATCGAATAAATTAAATAAAAATAGAAAATAACATGAAAGAAAATATTATGTACACCATGTATAGGGTTGTTCATATGTAACTGAGATTCAAATATGAAATTGCTACTTCAATTTTTTTCGATACTGTCCGATTCGAAGCTCTCATCTGATATACACCCAAATGGAAAAACGCTGTTAAGCTACTGTCACAGGCAGTAAAGACAGACAACCAAAAGTCCGCGAATAAGTGCGTCGCTCACGAAGGCAGAGGGGACAGGAAGCGGGCTTTTGAGCAATTTCATGTCTTTTTACGTTCTTCTATATTCAATAGAAGAAAGTATTGGATTCGTAAAAATTTTCGACCTCGGGTTTTTGATGAATTTACACGTTTTGAGAGATGTAGAACACGATTTGACCATTTTTAGAAAATGTCTGTCTGTCTGTCTATCTGTCAGTCTTTCTGTGTGTGTGTGTGTGTGTGACAAAATTTTGTGGCAACTGTATCTCAGGAACTACTACACAGAATTTCATACAAGTTGGTATGTAGGTGCACCTTGACATAAATGAGTTCCTATCAACTTTTGGAAAAAATTGTCTCACAGGTTGCGTTGCCATCCCGCTTTTTCTAAATTTTTAACATGGTGATATAGGACAAAATTTTATATAAATGTGCATAAAAAGAATTATTTTTTAGTAATCATTATGAAATTTACAAGAATTATTTATAATAGAGATAGTCAACTGGGAAAAAAATTTGTATGTGTATCAGCCTCGACACCCCCCCCCCGGGGGGGGAGTCCCCCCTCGAGGGGAGTAAATTTTCAAGATTGATATCCTTCGAAAGGTCTCGTTAATACCTTTAAAACGAATGGTTGAACTATAAGTCTGTGATAATTTAAAACAAAATTATCGATTTTTTTAACTTTTAACGAAAAAAAACTTAGAAAAAAAATCGTAATTTTTTTTTTTCTTTTTCTTTAACGAAATTTAACCAAACTTGGTATTTAGTTGGCCCCTGACATAAACTGGTGCTGATTAGATTTGGGGATCAATCGCTCAATAGGTGGCGCTGTGATCGTATTTTTAGTAAATTTTTAACATGACAGTATAGGACAAAATTCCGTATAAATGTACATAATGAGAGATATTCTTAACTTGTGATTGTAAAATTAATATGAATTATTGATAATAGTAGTAGTTAATTAGTAAAAAAAAATTGTGCATGTGGGGGCATCGCTTCCCCCCCCTGGAGGGAAGTACCCCCCGTGTGTGTGTGTGGGGGGGGTAAATTTTCAAGATGGGTATCTTTCGAAAGTCTCGTCAATACCTTTAAAATGAATGGTTGAACTATAAATATGTGAGAATTTAAAACAAAGTTATCGATTTTTTTTTCACTTTTATTGTTAATGAGTGAATTTGTATAGGAAAATATAGAAGAAAGTCTTGTGGTGGCCACAACATACTAGATTTTTTAAAAGTTTTATTTATGTTTATAAAGCGATATAGAAAAAAGTTTCCTTTAAATATAGTGACCAACGAAGCAAGAAAAGCCTTCGTTGATTAACTGCCTTAATTGATTTCATATTCCGTCCTCTTTGGACGGGTTTATACACTAGTATCTAATAATCATAAATTAATACCTCTCTGCTGTATTACTTCTTGTTTTACGAAACTTTCTTAACCCTCTCGCTGCGCATCCCGCGATTTCCACGGGCAACGTAGAAGTAGCAAAATTTGCGCAACCCGCGATTATCGCGGGGATGCGTTTTTGCCGTCTATTTAAGTGTGCAACCCGCTCTTTCCCCGTTCATGGTTTCATTTCGGCTTTTCTGCAATGTTTAATTGTTTATTTAGATGTCGACTAACAGATGGCGTTAGTTGTCCACGTTTCTGCGAAATATAAAAAGAATTTTTTTTTAGCATTTTGCGCGCGCTTTTCAGAGCTCAAAGATGTCTGGCAGGAAGCGTTTCGCGAGTGATATGACCTATGTTCCTGACGATATTTCCGACACTGACAGTAGTTCTGACTCTGATTCCGAGTATATTGATGATATTTATAGCGGAACTGATGAAAATTTCGAGGATTGCGAGGTCGGACTTTGCCTCGAGCCTTGTTTCGAAATTTATCATACAAAACTTCCTTTCTAATAAATGTTTTGTAAGTATTTTGCATATTTTCATTAGTATATACTTTTTACCTTTGTATTTTATAAAATAAATCATAATTTAACCAAAATTGATTTTCAAAATTTTGCTTTTATATCATTATTCTTCAATTTCAATATTCTGACAACTTTTTTCTATGATCTAATTCTATATTGAAAAAAAACTCTTTTACAAAAAATTTTTGTATATTTTAAGTCTAAAATATATGTAGATTTGAAATATGTCATAAAAAAAATACGCAATTTTTGAACCTATTTTGATAAAAAAAATACGCAGCGAGAGGGTTAAAAAGCTCACTTCGGAAAAGTTCGAAGTAAAGGAATGTCAGAAATTTTGCCACAGAAATTTTCAGTCAATTTGATCAGACATGTCGTTTCGAAATAGTGAATACTATTTAAAAAAAAAAAAAAAAAAAAAAAAAAAAAAAAAAATCCTTACTATGCTGTGGTATAGTTTTAGAAAAAAAATTAATGGGCATGTTTCTGATTCAGAGTGAAATTCCAATTCCAATATTGCAGATTGTAGTAACATTCAAAAAATATTTAACGCTGCTATTGTATTTATTTCTTACTTTTCGAAATTAATCAGAGTACTTTCATTCAATATCCAAAACATCCTTTAAAACTCACCCACCTTACAAGGAAAGATCACGACATGGAATATTCTGTACGAGACGAGCTTGCGCAGAACTGTAGTAGGGTGAAGATAACTATGACGGTAACAACATATTAAAGCAGCAGCGCATTCTAGCCAAACAATTTTGAGAAAAAAGCCTTTAAAGTGTCAGTAACTGCTTAAGTATAAATTATTTCGGCAAAGCGTCAAAGTTTCAGTAGCGTATTTGGTAGCGTGCGTGGTTACAATGTGCAAATCACCGGTTCAACGTTTTTTTATTATTATTATTATTATCATTTTATTTGTATTTCATTTTATAATTAAAACAACGATAAAACTTATTTTTAAAGTTATAGAAAACTATAAATCTTACAAACAGTAAACTATAACAGAAAAACCAACATACTTTTTTAATTCACAAAAAATAAATAATCATTTATTAAATTTTCAATTTTTGGATTTAATTATTCAAAAGCTTAAATTTTACAATCATCCATCCTTATTATCGTTCAATAGTAGCTTTAACAGCAAAATAAATAAATAAAACAAAAATTATAAATACATAAATAAATAAACAAAACTCTGAATAACAAATATAGAATTAAAGAAAAAAATATTAAAATAAATAAATAAAAATTTTAAACTTAACCTTTCTTGCTTTCATGAAGTTTTCGGACAGTATTAGTGTTTTATAGCATAAAATTGTTGCTTGTGCCTGGGGGGACTCATGTCAAAGTTGGGCCTTGAGGGGGACTCATGTCAAAGTTGGGCCTTGAGGGGGACTCATGTCAAAGGTGTGCCTTGGGGGGGGGACTCATGTCAAAGTTGCGCCTTGAGGGGACTCATGTCAAAGTTGTACCTTGGGGAGGACTCATGTCAAAGTTGTACCTTGGGGGGGACTCATGTCAAAGTTGTACCTTGGGGGGGGACTCATGTCAAAGTTGGGCCTGGGGGGACTCTAAAAGCTGTCAAAGTTATGCCTTGGGGGGCTCATGTCAAAGTTGTGCCTTGGGGAGGACTCATGTGCCTTTTGGGGACTCATGTCAAAGTTGTGCCTTGGGGGGGACTCATGTCAAAGTTGTGCTTTGGGGAGGGGACTCATGTCAAATTTGTGCCTTGGGGGGGACTCATGTCAAAGTTGTGCCTTGGGGGTGACTCATGTCAAAGTTTTACCTTGGGAGACTCATGTCAAAGTTGTGCCTTGGGGGGACTCATGTCAAAGTTGGGCCTGGGGGGTACTCATGTCAAAGTTGTGCTGTTGGGGGGACTCATGTCATAGTTGTGCCTTGGAGGGGACTCATGTCAAAGTTGTGCCTTGGGGGGGGACTCATGTCATAGTTGTGCCTTGGGGGGGGGGACTCATGTCAATGTCATTTTGAAAAGATTTTGATGAAATTCTGGCAAAAGCAGAATTTAGTTTAGGACGGAGGACTATAATTTTTTTTTCTTCCCAATTATAACATCGATTTCAAATTATTCAATTATATTTTCGATAAATTTTAGATTTCGATAAATGTCCAACTATCGAAAAATGATTTCGACAAATGTCCAACTATTGAAAACGACAACGCAAAAATCGCGGTCTGAGACTAATAGGCCCTCAGTCCTAAAAAAAAAATATTTAAGAAAATTAAATAAGTGGATTTTCTTTTAGTTTCTTCCTTTAGAAACTTAGAAAATAGTTATTATAAATTTTAAAAATATCCATTATATTAAAATAATATAAAATTCTATTAACTGTGTCATAGAGAATATGTAAGACAAATTTTATGTTTGCATGTGTTTTTCTAAGCTATGCACATAAAGAGAAATGAAAAAATATATATATTGTTCTCCTTTTAGGAACACATTAATGTATGAGTTGACACATTAATGTATGAACAATCACTTGTTTTTAGTCCATATTTACAAATTCACTTAAAATCCAGCTAATCCCAAATTCTATGTTTTATAAATATTTAAATTTTTAAGATAATCATTTAAATAATTTTTCAAGTTGTCCTATATATTTTTGTGAGATTTTGCGACAACGGATTTACAATTTATTTTGTGCTAGTGCTCATATTTCCTTAATAATTTATTATATTTATTTTTTTACTTGCAAAATAATAATTGACCACTGAGTAGCTATATTGCTACATTAAATTATCCCAAATCAACACAGCCCAACTCAAATATTAGAAAATTACACACGCCTGCAATGACTTTATTTATTTATTTATTTATTTTTTCCTTACAACATTTCATTATATGACCTTTTATAATTGGAACGTTATCCTTTGGAAATGTTCATTTTTCTCAACCAAATCATTTGCATTTGACAGGTGGTCTTCAAAAACTTTTTTATATACTTCTTAGTTTATTTTGTTAAATAGATATACACCATTAAAAGCAAAGCACTTCCATTTCGCAACAGATATTACACCAAATTGACGTATGGAATTAATATATATATATATACTTTTTTTTTCTCGTATAAAAGGTTGTCAATAATATCTCAAACATGAGAACAATTTTAGTTCCTTTTTTTCGCCAGAGTACGAAAATTGTATACGGAAATAGTACTTGGAAAAATTGACTATCCGAATTGATTACGGTTTTAGTGAACAACAAAAATTGTTTTTATGTACGAGAAATTAGGGGGTGGGGTTAACACGTTTCGCTGCAAACACGACAAATTACCATTGTTTTTATTTGTGTTGAAAATATTTTTTTCTTTCAGTTATTTAAAAATGTTTTCTTAATAATACCTATAATTTAACATATTCCTGTAGAAGTAAGTCGAAAATATTCTTCTTGCATTTATGCATGATGAAACTTTTGACTACAGTGATACTTTTTTCGTAATGTAAATCAAATAATTAGAAAAAAAAAAAAAAAAAAAAAACACGATTTGTAGAATTTCTATTCTTTTTAACTATAGCCCAACTTCTCAATCCCAATGATGACGAAGGAATTTGCCATCTGACGAATTATATTACTTGTTCCTCTCTTGGCTTTATTATAACACACACACACAAACAAACACCAAAAAAAAATATAATCTTAAAAATAATTACTTTTATCAAACCTTCTACGTTTATATCCTAAATCATAAAACTTATTTTAGAGCATAAAAGTAATCTATGAAAAACATTATTAATTTTTTTTTACTTGCAGTCGTAATGTATTGACACGGTCACATCAAATCTTTTCCCCCACTTTAAATTGTAGTGCTTATCGATTAAACTTATGCTTATTACATTAGTGTTCTAAAGGTAACAATAGACATACCAATGTTACTTAGAAGCCTATTTTTTTTTCCTCCTTTAAGATTATATGTAATCTTTTTAATTAGTCTTAAAGTTTAATACGCACTGTGTATCATACAGACCAAATTAGAAGAAATATAGATTCTGCAATAGCAATCGCGGTTTGTGGTATCAATTTGCATTTTTAAATCTTATTTTTCTTGCGATTATTATCGACTTTAAACAAGCAATAACTTTAAGGGTCTGCTCTCAAATTTAATGTCTGAAATACCAAATTCGAATTTAGGCCAATTTTATCAGCAAAAGCGTTCGAAGATTTGTGTTGTTTAATTTGAAACTCTAATAAATACAGTTATATAAATACAAAATGATTCACCACGGGAGTACTAAAACTCTACGCAAGCTCCTGCAGCACACAATTCAAATTAAAGCAATGCAGCTACATGTACTTAATTACTGGCATTATACGCATTGTTTAAGATTTTAAAATAATTAAGATTATACATTTTCATATATCCTATTTTAGTTGCAATTTCCATAAAGTTGTTTACATATTGAAATCCGACAAATTCATGTTAAAAATCTTTGATCAATGTTTTCTTTTTATTTTTCATGCCTGAAAATGTCCCTTATAACAGCATTTCTCACTTTTTGTTTGAGGTTTTATTTCTTTAATTTTATACTTTGTATCATCTTCTATCTATAATAATAAATAAAAAAAAGTCTGTCTGTCTGCCCGTCTGTCTGTCTTTTCTTCTTTACGTTCAGACCCTATTGAACGCAGAAGTACAAAAATAAACATACGGATGCGCAGGAGCCTTCCCGAGGGGCTCCTGAAAACATAATTTAAAAATTTAAATTAGTTTCGGAGATATTAATTAAAACGTCGACTCATGTCGATCGAAAAATGACCAAAAGTCCACGGCTTATTGCTTAAAAAGAGGCATTTTATCAGCAGACGATTTTAACGGCTGTCTGGAACGGAAACAAAACATCTGGAAGTCATTAATGTCATATGATCTTGAACTGGGGTTAAAAATTGCAAATTTCAAAATGCTTTAAATTTTCTTTTTCGCACACAAAACTTAATATACAACCTATGCAGCACAAAACTAACCTGCAGTTCAAATTTCAGGAATTTTGGTTAATAAACAAAGCAGTTACATTTTCATTACAAATTAAATTTTATTCTAACACGTAATCTATATTTCAATAGACGATAGGAGTTTCCATAGCAACGAAATACATTTGAAAGTACTAAAAAAGTACTTATTCTTTTTACTTCCATTACCCGACTACCGTGGTATATATAGGCTAAAAAAATACTTCTTTTTTTTTTTTTTACTTCCATTAACCGGCTACCGTAGATAATGGAATTAGAGATTTCACGTGATTTACATGTTTTAGAATGTCCTGAATCCTGATTAGGTTTCCTTTCGTATCTCAGCTACTAGTTAAAATAGTTTCATAACTAATACATCATTTGAAAGCTTTGTTGATTTGGAATTGAACAGTAGATTACAGAAATTTCTACTGCCAGATGGCGCTGTAATATTTTAAATTTCAATATTTCAAATTCTATTTAAATTATTTTTAATACATCATTCGAAAGGTATTTTAAAGTACTTTTATATTATCGAAAGTGGGATACGGGATTTCATCTGATTTACACGTTTTGAGGTCTCCTGAATCAGTTTTCTTTTCTATCTCAGCTACTAATTAAAACAATTTCATAAGTAATGCATCATTTGAAAGCTTTGTTGATTTAGAATCGAACAGTAGATTCCAGAAATTTCTACCGCCAGATGACACTGTAATATTTAAAAATTTCAATATTTCAATTTCTAATTATGATTAAATTATTTTTAATACATCATTCGAAAGATATTTTAAAGTACTTTTATATTATTGAAAGTGGGATTCGAGATTACACCTAATTTACACGTTTTGAGATGTCCTGAATCGGTTATCTTTTGTATCTCAGCTACTAATTAAAATAATTTCAAAAGTAAGACACCATTTGAAAGCTTTGTTGATCTGTAACGGAACAATAGATTACAGAAATTTCTACCGCCAGATGGCTCTGTAATATTTAGAAATTTCAATATTTGAAATTCTAATTATGATTAAATTATTTTTAATACATCATTTGAGAGATATTTTAAAGTACTTTTATATTATTGAAAGTGAGATTCAAGATTTCACCTAATTTACATGTTTTGGGGTGTCCTGAATTGGTTATCTTTTGTATCTCAGCTACTAATTAAAATAATTTAATAATTAAAATTATAAAATTAAAATTATATAATTAAAATAATTTAATTAATACACCATTTGAGAAGGAATATGCGTGCACAGCGCACGTATAGCCTCACACGTATGCGTGCATCGCGCATGGGTCTGCACTGCCTAAGGTAGTGGGGACCCGGTGTGAGATTTTACCCGATGCTAAATAATATATATTTTTTAATTCCTTTTCTTAAGAGTGAAAGCTGGTGCGACATTTTTCCCGATCAGAATTTTTTTTTCTCTTTTTTTATCACATGTTAAAAAAATTAATGCAATTTTGAGAATTCATTAATTATTGTGATTCATTTAAAAATAGTGACAAGCAAAGCAGGCGTAGCCTGCTAGTCTATAATAATAATATAATAATAAAAGAAGATGTCTCTCTGCCTGTCTGTGCATCTATACCTTCAGCCCCTACTGAACGCAGAATTACAAAATTTGACATACGGGTTCTCCAAAGCCTTCCCTTGGGGATAGTGAAAACAGAATTTGTAAATTTTATTTAGTTCCGGATATATTAATTAAAATGTTGACCTATGTCTAATAAAAAAGCGATCTCAATGACTCAGAATTCACCTCGATTGCATAAAAATAGACATTTTAACGGAGTTAAAAGCAGAAATATGTGGAAAATTAAATTAGAAACATTAGTTCGATCGTTACGAATCTGGTACCAAATGAAAGGGGCAATTTTTCCGAATCTAAGCGTACAAGCGGCTTATCAATACAGCAATTAGATTTTTTTAAATTAACTAATGAAGGAAATTTAGTTAGAAACAGGCAGGCGACTGTCTGCGATGAAAAAGGAAATGGTTGTAATCAATTAAGATATCACGTGTTTTATAGTTGGGGAAAAATTGCAATTTTCAAACTTTTTCAAATTTTCATTTACGTTACATTTAAATGAATATTCGGCTTAGACAGAATATTATAAAACTACTGTTGAATTTTCATGAAAATATATGAATAAACAAAAAAATCACATTCTTATTGGAAAAATATTAAGATTTCTTCTATATTTTACAGTATTTTAAATTGAGATATGCTGTTGAAATTTCGTAGTATTTAAATTTTAATGACCGATAATTCGATTGTGAATATTTTTGAAAGAGTAGAATTATTAGAAAGGAATTGAGGGAGGGGGAAAGAGGAAAAAAAAAGAGTTACAGCGTTTGAAATTGGTATATTTAGATTTTAAGGCAAGGTAAATCGATTGCGGATATTTTCGAGCGTAAAAATATTATTAGAGACGGATAAAGGGGCGAAGGGGCGAAGATGTAGAAAAGGAACGGGAGTTTCGGAGAAAACAATGTAAAACCCAGACCACCTTTATTCTTTAATATTTTGCAGAGTTTCGAGTTCCAATTTCTGCTCACATATCGTACTAAGGATTTTTAACGTCATATAGCCCGGAATTATGCAAGTTTCGGAGAAATCAATGGATAAGTCGGACACAGATCTTTTTATAAAAATGTTTATAATAGCTTCGTATCTCAGCCTCTAATTAACATAACTTCATAAGTAATATATAATTTAAAAAGTTATTTGAATTAGAATTGATGAGTATATGTTGCAAATCTCTGTCGTCAGAGGGAGCTTTGATATTTTAATAATTCAATATCTAGAATTCTAATTATGCTTAAATTACTTATAACACATCATTTGAAATATTACGGACTTTTATACTGATATAAGCCGTTAAATTCCGTACGGGAGTTTCAGAGAAAACCACAGAAAAGCCAGAACACCTTTATTACAATCTCTCCAATTGTAGTTATGACGCAGGCTTTCGAATTCCGATACTCCGTTCACATTCCGTATTAAGGATTTTTAACACGCAAGTTTCAAAGAAAAAACCACGAAAAAATCAGACACAAATTTTGTTATAACAATGCTTATATTACCTTTGTCTCTCAGCTTCTAATTAACCTAATTTCATAGGTAAAATATCATTTCAAAAGTCTTTTAAACTGAAATTGAGGAGTAGATATTGCAAATCTCTGTTGCCAGAGGGCGTTTTGACATTTTAATAATTCAATATCTGCAATTCTGATTATCAATAAGTTACTTATAGGGAGAAGATTGGGAGACATTAGGCCCAACCGGGTTGCGGATTTGTCACGATCAGAATGTTCAAGGTCCTTTATATGATGAGCGAACAGGCTATTTCAAATCATGAAAAGCAAAGCGGCGCCTTAGTCGCCGCAGAGCGAAAATTTGCTACAGTTAAAATTTTCAAATCTATTTGAGGTATGAGTGTGAAAGCTGTTGTAAGATCTAAAACGGATATAAGGCGACGCAGCCGCCACCGAGCTGGAATTTGCTAAAGTCAGAATTTTGAAGCATCGTAACACGGTGATCGAACAGGCTGTTTCAGATATTGAAACAGGAAGAGGGCTTCGCAGGCGCTACCGAGCGGGAACTTACTGCGATTAAACTTTTCAAAAAAGTTATTTTCACTTTATGTCAATGAGCTGTTGAAGGACCTGAAACGGAAAAAAAAGGCGCAGTAGGCGTCACCAAGCGGGAGTTTCGTAAAGTCGAACTTTTCAAGAATCGCGAACCAGCTGGTCGTCGAAGGCGGCTAGTAAATAATAAAAGAAGTAACTTCATTAACTTTTTTACCATGCACTGATAATAATATTCAAAGAATAATTTTTACATCATCTGTTTATTTTATTTTATTTCGCAAAATTCAGTATTATTCTGGTATTCGTAAATATAATTTTGCATTGGAGGCAGTATCTTATAATGATTACTAATTGAAAACTTATAGTTAAAAAAAAAAGTTGTAAAATTTTAATATCTTTAAAACTATTAAATTTCTGTGGAGTGAAATGTAATTCACACGTTATTTGTAGTAATACCATTGTAAAATTTCATGTATGTAAGAATTCACAGTTTATTTTAATTCTGGTCCAACCGATTCTTACTAATAGTTAATTTAATAATATTGAATATTAAATTAATTTATTTATAAAATGTGCATTACTTTTACTTGTATATTATATTAAATTAAATTTACGTATATATTTATTCAACAATTCACGTATATATATATATATATATATATATATATATATATATATATATATATATATATATATATATATATATATATACATATAATTATTTATTTATTTATGTATATATTTGTGTATATGTTAAATGAATATATACATTAATTTTTATAACATACAAAGTATTTCTACATGAATCAGTGCACTAAATTTTCATGTAAGTTATAAATGATAAACCTAATTCATTAAAATCTAAATAAAATCCTATTGTAGGATAATTTTCTTTTTTGTTTGAAGAAATCGATTTAAAAATTGTATCCCACTAAATATGCCCATCAATCAGGCTCAGAATCAATGTGTCAACGCTTGTATCATTAAAAGAACATTATTTTATACCCGTTCTGTGTCGATAGGCAATAAATCTCAAATATAAGATTTCGTCGCTTAATCATTCTCTAAATGATGTGAAATATTATTAGCAGTGAATTATTATAATTTATTGATTGCTTTCAAAGCTTATTATACATTTAAAAACAACTAATCAGTAATGAAATAAAGAAAAGTACAAATCACTTAGCTTTTTCTATGATGAGTAATTTATACTTATAATAATAAACTAATTACTGTAACAATTCACAGTAACACTGGGGCTTCATTAAAATGGCTTTTGATTTTGTGTGAAACATTTGAAATAAATAATTGTATGAAAGATTCTCAGGCGCATTTCGTAAAGAAAATTGCAGAGATAACACTCTATTTTAATGTATTAAAAAAAAATATATTCAAAATTTTACATAATCCCAAGTAATTATTAAAAAAGCTCTAACATGCTAACATGCTTTCAGTCTGAGACCCGACTTTTTGAGACATACGACAGGATAATTGTTCCAGGTGTTTTTTTCCCCTTTAATTCTTTACTATTATTATTATTATTTTGAAATTTGTTCTTCGGTATCAAAATTTTTGAGGATAGATCACAAGTTTTCATATGGTTTTGGAATCGAGAGAACTACCCATTTATTTTTTCCCCCAATAACGTCAATTCAAAATGTGTTGTTTAAATATAAGTTTTTCTTTGCAGTACGGAACGTAATACTATCAGGCATGAAGATTATTTTGTCTGTTCTTGGCGAGAGAACTGTATTTTTCAGACCATCTAAATAAATAGGTGAAATTGCATTTCTGTAATGTATGTACTACATGTATTACATGTAGTACACTTCTGTAATACATGTGTATTACTATTCTGTATACATTATGCAATCTTGTTGCATTCCTTATGCAAATACCGCCCGCAACAATGACTTTTGCAGAGAATTTTGGAGAATATGTTGGTATTACGTCACCTCTGCTTTCAGTCCTAAAGGTTTTTATTTATCTATTTCTAGGTTATATTATTATTAAATGATATATGGGAACTTTCTTCTCCTCCTCTTTGTCTAGAAGTAAAATATCCTTTGTTTTACTTTAATTAAGGAAACCTAACTCCGTTTGTTATAATTTTTGCTGATAAGAAAAAAAAAAAAAAAAAAAAAAAAAAAAGACAGAATTTTGAAGTCTTTTTTACCCCATTTAGTGGATTTAATATATATGTGAACTGCAGTTTGACTGGTTTTCGTACCTAATACAAGTGACTGAGAGAAGACTATTACTAATTATAAGACTATTACGTAGACTATTGCTGTATGAGAGATGATTATTAACTCCATTTATTGTATTAATTACATGCGTTAACTGTAGTTTGATTTTCTTACCTAATACAAGTGTCTGAGAGAAGACTATGTGTGTATTTCTAAAACTTTCTTTACATGCACGAAATCTTTTTACGTGCGTTTTGCATTGTGTTACAATTTATTTATTTATGTATTTATTTTACAATTTAATATTATATATGTATATATATATATATATATATATAGAGAGAGAGAGAGAGAGAGAGAGAGAGAGAAAATGTATTCAGAACTATTGTTCAAAAAACAACATGTTGGTCAGGAATACAATACAAACAAGAATCATATAGGAATTTATCGTTACAAACGCAATCCAGACACGCTACATGCCTTAAAATCAGAGACTGGCAGATACAGGACAGGTCACAAATAATGATAATTTATTCCGCAAAGATTATGTTACACAACATTTTGACTTGGCCAAACATTGATGCTACAGCGACGTTGAGCAGACTGGGTATGTTAGGATCTGTGACTTACATGCGACAACATATTACATTATGCCCATTGTAATGTCTTTCAATGTAAATTTTATTTTGTCAGTAAGGTGGACGCTACAAAGTTGGCAATCACCAGCGGACAGAACCTGCAGACGTTCCATGTGGTATGGATGTAAATCGTTTAAAATACGCCAAACGATGGATTAAGATATACATAAACGTGCTGCAATATGTCTAGTACTCGTCCATGAGTCGTTATCACATTTGACCGCAACGCTTCTTCCTAGCTACCTATATCCGTTGTTATGTCAACTTTAGCATCGATTATTTATGTTTCGAAACATATATTTTCGTTTTATCGATTATGCACATGTCAAAACATGGTATGAACAAGGATATGTCTGTTAGAAACCGGGAACAATAAATTTTACAAGTGTCTATTCCACTGCAATTAGCTGTCCCGTAAACAAAATGCATATCCACCATTTTACCATGTTTTTATTAACTTCGATTCTTGTTTGTTTGTTTGTGTGTTTGTTTGTGTGTTTGTGTGTTTGTTTGTGTGTTTGTCAGGGACAAATCTTGCAATCGATTTTTAACTAACTTTCCGACTAGAAACTTTCAGGAAACTTATTTGAAACTTTCAGGACAGCTCAGAACACGGTGACAATACATTTTTTTAATACTTTTAGTCAACTGCTTCAGGTTCCGCTGCCTTCGGCAGCGTTTATATGATTCGACAGAAAATTTATTTAACTAACTTCCCGACTAGCTAGACATTTGAAACTTTGAGAATAGTTCAGAATAAGGTTAAAATGCATTTTTTTAATACCTTTAGCTAACTGTTTCGGATTTCCGCTGCCTTCGACAACGTTATCAGTACAAAGATTGCAATTGATTTTTCCCTAACTTTCAGACTAGCTAGACATTTGAATCTTTCAGGATAGCTCAAAACACGGTGACAATACATTTTTTTAATACTTTTAGTCAACTGTTTCAGGTCCCCACTGCCTTCGGCAGCGTTTATATGATTCAATAGAAAATTTATTTAACTATTATCCCGACTAGCTAGACATTTGAAACTTTCAGAATAGTTCAGAACACGGTGAAAATGCATTTTTAAAATATTTTTAACCAACTGCTTGGGATTCCTGCTGCCTTCGGCAGCGTTATCACTACAAAGCGTACAATCGATTTTTTCCTAACTTCCCGACTAGCTAGACATTTGAAACTTTCAGGACAGCTAGGAACACGGTGACAATACATTTTTTAAATACTTTCAGTCAACTGTTTCTGGTCCCTACTATATTCGGAAGCGTTTATGTGATTCAACAGAAAAATTATTTAACTAACTTTCCGAATAGCTAGACATTTGAAATTTTCAGAATAGTTCAGAATACGGTGAAAATGCATTTTTAAATATTTTTAACCAATTGCTTTGGGACCCTGCTGCCTTCGTCAGCGTTACCAGTACAAATATTGCAATCAATTTTAACTAACTTCCCGGCTAGATAGCCATTTGAAACTTTTATAATAGCTCAAAACACGAGAGAAATGAATTTTTTTAACACTTTCATCCATCTGCTCCGGGTTCCCGCTGCCTTCGGTAGCGTTTATATGATTCAACAGAAAACTTAAAAACATGGTATATAAAAAGAACTTTTTATCTTGTAATTATTTCTTTTCATGCAAAGGTTCATTCTTCCTTAAGTGCACAGATCCAAACTATGTTTTTCGTCGCTTTATCCTGGCTAGCTTTCCTCGAAATCTCTGGCGACCTATAGAGATCAGGATTGTCCATGCGGCTATATGCCCCTATACAATTATTGCTTGTTCTTGTGTTCCTGACCACCAAGCAGATTTTAGAACAATAGTTCTGAATCACCGTATATATATGTGTGTGTGTGGGCATATTTGTTATTATTTTTACTCTAACAGTTATCCGTTCTAATGACATTACAACTCGTGTTTTGGTGTTTTTTTATAGCTACTTCATTATTATTTCCTGAGTTTTTATTCTTTGCCATCTTTAAATTAAACTAAGCATTTTTGAATATGATATCTTTTAGTTTTATGCTTGTAGATTAAATTCTTATTAATTGGAATGTAATATACATATATATATATATATATATATATATATATATATATATATGCAGGGTGGCCATAATTAAACTGCAAGTGTTCAAGGGATGCTGGAGAGAAAACTATTGGGAATATTCCAGTGAAATTGGGTATCTACACGTTTCAAAACATGCAAAAAAAAAAAATCGCCATTTTCACCCGATAGATGGCGCTGTGCCGTGTGTCGATGCTTATCGACGACATATATGCAAATTTTAAGCCCATCGAACAGTATAAAAACAAGCCACATTGAGTAAGGGTCAATCCTGACTCTGAATCCGAAGAAACGT
This sequence comes from Salticus scenicus, assembly GCA_963930645.1. NCBI lineage: Eukaryota > Metazoa > Arthropoda > Arachnida > Araneae > Salticidae > Salticus > Salticus scenicus. The sequence continues at coordinate 110,909,131 of OZ005653.1, read as the reverse complement.
GCATTGTTAGTAAAGATATTCTATCAGAATGGTAGCAATTATTCAGCTAATCTGAAAGAATACCGGCGTATGAAACGATTAAGAAGAGGTCCAATCAGTGTCAATGGATTGAAAAATATGATTTCTAAATTTGAAGAAACAGGAGAATTGAGCGTTATACCAGGCACAAGAGGGCGACGTCCCGTAAACCCGGAATCAGTGCAACAAATTGATGACGCTATTGCTACTATGAGTAGCAGTTCAGGAGCCAGTATGCTGCAACAAGTGAGCGCAAGAAGTTTGGCTCGGACATTATCTCTCCCTGGTCAATTGTTCATAAAGTGTTGCGTCACATTCTTCGGCGTTATCCGTATAAAATTAAAATGCTTCAAGAACTGAAACCTCATGATGACACCCGAAGAATTGATTTTGCCAACTTTGTACTGTCGAAAATCAGGATTACACTTGGATACAGAGGTTTTTGTGGACAGATGAGGCGCATTTTACACTATCAGGTAGTGTAAATGCGTATACCTGCAGGATATTGGGAACGAAAAACCAATACGCTAAACGTGAAAAGTCCCTCCATTCTGATTATGTAACTGTATGGTGTAGAATAACTTGTGATTTTCTTTTGGGCACATATTTCTTTGAGACACCAACTCCAAGTGGTTCCAAACGCTGTAGTGTTACAGGGACTAGCTACGGTGCGATGTTGAGAGATATTGTTTAGAAACCACGATAGTTATGCAGGACGGATCACCCCTCACATCGCTAAACCTGATAAAAAATTGCTACATAACACTTTTGGTGCGGGCCGAGTCACAAGAAGAGGTTTCGAAAACGCTTGGCTCCCCACGTTAACCTTAATCCTTGCGATTTTTATCTGTGGAGACATCTGAAAGATATGTTTTATAGAGAACGACATGCTTCTGCTGCTGAATTGAAATCTAGCATAACGAGACACGTGAGGTGTGTTACAAGAGAGATTTTAAATGCGACGGTGGACCATGCTGTTTTACGTTTTCAGCATGTGGTTGCATCTGATGGTTCGCATATTGAGCAAATCATGTGATAATTTCATTAAATAAATAACGGTTTAATTTTTTTCCAAAACGACTTAATGGATTGCTTAATTTGTGATCTTAATTTACGTTCATTTTTGATTACATAATACAGCAAAAATTTAATTACAGAAGCGAATTGTATGGAATTTTGTTGTTTTATATTGTTTATATGCCTCTTAGAATGTCATAATCTCTGTCTATATGTTTTGAAGTTGTATATGCCACTGGTGATCATTGAAATACGCTACAACGACATCTATCGGGTAAAAATGACGGGTTTTTTTTCCATATTTCCCTTCCGCATGTTCTGAAACGTGTTTATACTAAATTTCACTGGGTTATTCCCAGTTGTTTTCTCTCCAGAACCCCTTGAACACTTGAAGTTTAATTATGGCCACCCTGTACACCGTATATCATTTAAATGTATTTATATATACATTTTCGTAAGTGATAGTTTAACTGCATCTTATTCTGTTTACATTTAAAATAAATATCCATACACATCGTTAACTTATTTAAGCATTATTTCTTTAAATAAATAATTTGTTTTTAAAAATTGTTATTTATATATTCCAGAAAATTTATGTATTTCATACACCATTATGTGTTTTCACATGATGTTATAAATTATATATTTAATAATTATATAATGCTTTTAAATTGTATATGTTAATGTGTATAATAAATTAAAGATATTATATAACCTCGACATAAATTTCACAGATATGTTGTTCCCAAGGTAGTTGTTTGAAAAGAAAGATTTAATTTTAAATTAAATTTATCTCACTCTAGAGATATTCTACATTGTAATAAGCAAAGTAAATAATTTAAGAGTTATTGTGTTGGTGTTTTATATTCAAATTTATTATTAAACTAGCAGACCCGGCCACGCGTTGCTGTGACTAAGTTATACGTTGAATTATACGGCTGTGAACTATTTAGTACAGTCAAATTATTATTTACGAACAAAGACGAAAACGTTGTAGCCGATGTAAAAACCCACAGGGTTGAGATTTGAAACTTAGGTCAAAATTTGGAAGCGATTGATAAAAATTTTCGTAGTGTTAATATTAAGCACAAATTAATTTCATTGTAGGGTCCTATAAATTTTAATGGAGAAGTGATATATATTATTTCTAATGCTACTTTGGATAAAATTGCTAAAATGACTAATATATAAATTAAATTCTATTAAAATTCTATTAAAATAAAAGTATAAAAGAAACAGACGATTTTAAAATCAATTTTTATGGAGGAGTGAAATATAATATATGCTATAATGGATAATTTTACTATAAAATGACCTCATCATTTTAAATATTTTAAAGAGGGCAACAGCTGTAGTTATAAAAAGGAAAATAATAAGGCTAAACCAGAAAAATAAGTAAATTTGATAAATATTTTAAAACTTTAAAATTGGAAATCTTATGAAATATTGGACATTTAAAGTAAATACATGTATCATTTTAAATAGAAAAAGATCTTGGAAAAGTTTAGTGTATTTTAACGAAGTGATGAGAAGTTTTTGATTATGTTAAAATTTTAATAGTAAAAGTTAATAAAGATGGGAAACATTGAGGATTAAGATAAGAATAATTATAAGATAAAAAAAAAAAAAAAGAACTTTTTATATACCATGCTTTTAAATTTTAATATACTAATAATATACTAATTAAAAGGAAAATGATAAATATTCTATCAAAGTTTGAAGTCAAATTTGTTTTCAAATGTCTAAATAAAATATCTGATGTAAGATACTAATATTTTGCAGCGGAATAGATTTCATTTCTGTCATCCTTGGCGAAAAAAAAAAAGAATATCGCCAAATTATCTGGCGAAAATATTTAATTCCTTTCAAAAATCATGGTTATTTTAACAACTTATATTAAAAGAGTAATGAATAATATGAAACAATATTTCGTACAATACATTACATGTCATACATACGTACAATGAATAATACATATTACATTTCGTACAATGCATACATCTGGCATGTATATTTTCGTGTTACGCTTTTGATCGCCAAATAATAATAATAATAATAATAATAATAAAAGGAACAGGAGTTTTGAGGACAGAGTTTTGAAATTTAAAATTAAAATTTTGTCAATTTGACAGCAAAATAATTCAATCTAACACCCGCGATAACTAATACATATCTATACCCAAACATAAGGATTAAAATCAGGAAATAAATTTCCTCGATTTTTAATAATTTCTTACAAAAAATCCAGTGGGCAATTAACATAGGAAATCTTTTTCTTGGCTGCACAGACGGTCAGTGAGTCACACTTCGCCTGCGTATAGAACTCATAGATATAGTATAGCATATATAGAATAGAGTGATCATTGGGGAGAAAAAAGTTATTCCTTTTCATTTGGGAAAAGACGACGTTTTTACCAAAATATGGCCGTCTTTCCCCGAGTGAATACACACGGGAATACATACTAATATTTTAGCAAATAAAATTTATGAATAATTTATTTGCTAAAGGGGAATGGAAGACTCCAGATACAGTTTCAAATTCATAAAATTTTTTCTTTCTTTTTTTTTTTTTTTTTTTTTTTTTTTTTTTTTTCAATACCACTTAACGGCTGTTTCCAAAGCTTTTATTTATTTATTTATTTTTTTTTTTCGGCATCAAAAATCTTTGTACGGTAACATGGGGATGAGAGATCTATATATATTACTATATCTATGATAGAACTACATTAGCACTTTATCAATGTGTATAAAATCATTAAATTGATTATGACGTCAATTTTCGTGAGATGCATAATTTAACTTTTTATAATTTTTTAACGTTCACGTTTGATTAAATGTATTTATTTTTATGTCGAAAGAAAATGAACTCGTTTTTTTTTTTTTTTTTTTTTTTTTTGGCAACAATTAAATTAATGGAACTCACAGATATTTTGGAGCAACTTTAATAAAGGTCTATAATTAACAAATAATTGCAATAAAACAATATTGTGACAATAAATTGAGATAAAAACTATCCTATCTCTCAAGTTGGACCAAACTGCACACAGTGTGCAAAATTTCATTAAAATCGGTTCCTTAGTTTAGGAGTTTACCCCGGACAAACATCGTGACACGTAATTTATATATATATACAGATATAATGTAATCATATTCATTTTCATTAAAATAAAATGTGTTGTAAATGCATTTAAAAAAAAAAAAAAAAAAAAAAAAAAAAAAATAGAATGTATATAAACAAATTTATATTTTCATAAAGCTGACATATTTTTGTACAGGTGACACTTTTGAAAGTAGCTTAAAAATGCGTAAAAGCTATTAAAATATTGAAATTTAGAAAAATGTAGTTTTAATTTATTTAAAATAACATATTTTGTATTCAAAAGTACACCTTACTTTAGTTGAACTGAATTACACGCACACACACACACACATATATATATATATATATATATAATGACATTTTCATCAACCTTAAGGAATTTATATATATATATATATATATATATTATGTATATTTTAGAAATTTTCATTAACGCATTGATTTCAATAACATAAACATTTAAAATTTTCAAAAAATATTATATATATATATACACGAAGTATTTTGTTGTAAAATTGTATGACCTACCTTTTTCTCTTAAACATTTAAAGAATTTAATTTACTATTTAGAAAAATTTTCGTAACAGAAATTATGTTCTATTTGGAGGGCTTAATGTCGTGCCTAAATCTGATAATCAGGTTTACAACATTTTTTCTGTGTGTATGTTTGTCAGTGATCATGTTATTAGAATCACAAATGGGTGTGTGTGTCTGTGTATAATTTTGTTCCTATGTGTGTTTGGTTAGTTGGGTATTTTTTAGGGCGCCTGTTCCAAGAATAAAACTTACTGCGGCCAATAAATTCTTCGTGTGTATGTCTCTCTGTGCGAGTGTTATTAGCATAGCTCAAGAAAAATTATATGCAGGAAATATTAACTTATTATTCTAAATCTGTAACATATGCGGAAGCTACATTTAACTTCTTGATCGTATCGAACAACTGATTCGTATACAAAGTCATATAAAATTGTGTAATATAATACGTCTATGGGCGAAAATTCTGGTACAGTTTAATATATTTAGAGCGAAATAAACAAACTAAAACTGACATATATATATATATATATTACAAACCAAAGGGAATATTTAGCTTGGTATTTGACATAAAAATGTTTTATCCTTTGTTCACAGGGCAATGCAAAATAAATAGATATACTACTGTTATTATTAGGGGAAAATGATGATGCATTTCAATTAGTGTCTTGCATTTAATTTTGCACTGCGTTATGTTTAAATAGACAAATTGTTGGTTATACAATTTATCGATAGCATAAAGAAGAATCGAAAAGTAGTCCAATAATTTAAAGAAAATATAAATTAGATTTTTGAATTCTGGGAACATCTTATTTGCAAATATATCAAAGTCTCATTTTCAGAAATTTTCTTAAAAGTTAAAATTGTGTAACGAATTCTACAGTAATTTCAAAAGTAATTCAGAAGGATTTAAAAAAAAAAAAAATCCTTTCATTTTCAATGAATTTAGTGACAATATATGTGTTGGAAATTTGAAGGAATCATTATAGATCATCTGATTTTAAAATTTTATGATTTTTTTTTTTTTTTTTTGAATTTTTTTAAACCTCTTTTGAAGAAAAATACTCTAGATATTATCAGATACACTGCCTCATTTGTTACACATTTAACTACATTATATGTCCGTAGGAAAGAGAAAGTAGTGTGGATGCCACACCTGATTCCTTTTTTGAGGTCACTTGAATCTGAACATTTCTTTTTTGTGTTTGTTTTTTAGTGTTTGATTTTTATGCCTGTCTTTGTGCATGTTTGTCATAGCATAAATCAAACACATATCTTAATAAAAAACGTATAGCATTGCTCAAAAAAATATTAGCAGTAAAACAATACTCCGTATTCTACAATTGAAATATACATAAGAATGCCACTAGAAACATTTATTGGAATACAACAGCTTCTCTGTTTACAAGAACAATCAGTATTTTATCAAATGCTTTACACCTATCTGTGGAATTCGTGACAGGTACAATTTAGCATCTTTGGATTGCACTAAAGATAAGGAAATAAATTTATATTTTAAAATGCGTGAAAGTATATTTTCCGTTTAGTACCAAAATACTTCACCATTCATTATAAAGGTCGTACATAAGAATTCATAGGGTTTGAGGCTGTATTTGGAGTCTGAAAATAAATTTGGAGTTGTGCAATGTGCTTTTGATGTTGTATAAAATAATGCACACTCGTGCGTATATAATACTAGAATTTATAACTTTAATTAGAATCGGTAATTACTAACTAACTATAGTACTAACTTTAATACTTAACTATAATACTAACTATAATAACTAACTATAATACTAATTTTAATATGAATCAATATTACTTTAATATGAATCTTTTTCTGAATCTATATCTAACTTTAATACGAACTTAATTTTCTTTCGGCATAAAAATAAATGCATTTAATTAAATGTGAGCATTAAAAAATTATAAGAAGGTAATTAATGCATCTCACAAAAATTGACGTCATTATCACTTTAAACATTTTCTACACATTAATAATATGCTAATATAGTTCTATAGCTATGATTCGACAGAATTTTTTTTAAAAATGGTATACAAAACGTTTTTATTATTATTCTTATTCGGAAATAATCTTGCACTTTATGTATAAACAGTTTTTTTTTTTTTTTTTTACTTTTATTTGATACTTTTCTTTTTTCGTTGAATCTTACAACTATCCATTTATTTCTTTTTTAGCCACGATAGTACACTTGGCATGAAATCTAATTCAGCATTATATTAAAGAGCTTTACTTATTCATTACCCTGGATATATGTATATATATATATATATATATATATATATTAATTTTGATGCAGAAGTAGAGAGAGCATACTTCGCAGTTGACTCTACCTTTCGAGACATACACTTTAAGTCAAGTAGCCCATAAAAAGTATAAACAAATATATTATGAAATATTGAGGAAAAAAAAGAAAAGAAAATAATCTGGTGTGTCACTCACACGACTTCCTCTTACCTTGAAATTTAACACTATAAATACAGGTTGCAGATTAAAAGGTAAGATAACGAGTACTGTTATGTAAACCTGTGTTCAACAATTCATATTAGGCTTCTGAAGAGTTTTATATGATAATTAGTTCTGTGTGAGGGGGGCTACCGCCCCCCTCAACCCCCCGTTTCATTAATGCATCTACATTTACATAGAATTAAATTCGGTTATTAAAAAATAATTCATTAAAATTATTATTTAAAAAAAAATATCTCTTATGATAATGCAGACGATTTTCAGACGACACCAAATATAAAAAAAAAAGTCCATTTTATTCTCATCATTAAAAAGAAGGGGGGGGGGAGATTTTTTTTTTTTTCTAAGTTTTTTTTTTTTTTGGTTAAAATTAAAAAAATCGATAACTTTGTTTTAAATTATCGCAGATCGATGGTTCAACCATTCGTTTTTAAGGTATTGACGAGCTCTTTTGAAAGATACCCATCATGAAAATTTACTTTCCCCCCAGGAGGGGGAGGCGAGGCTCCTACACACACAAAATTTTTTTCCCAGTTAACTATCTCTATTACAAAAAATATATATTCGTTTCATTTGCTTTAGTTCAGTCTATAGACGTTAAACTCTACTTTCCTGGAATTTCCCCCATTGACGTAATGTATTAGAATTCTCTTGATTGTCCCTGTACACGAACCATTTGCTTGATCTTAACGAAAAGCTTACTGTAGCATCCCTATGTGATATACATTTAGAATACCAAGTTTGAACTTTCTGCCATAATTTGTTTTTGAGATATGCTGATAACAGACAGACACACAGACAGACCATTTGCTAAAAACATGATTTTCGTATTCAGGGGACCTCAAAACGTGTAAATATAACAAAATCTCACTTTCGAAAACAATAATCCGATAAATTGTGTATTTTTATTTAATATGGCGAGAAAAATTCAAAAGCTACCAAGGCGAGCTATAATAAGCCTGTACCACAATCAGGTTACATACTAATTTATTTATTTTTCTACATACCAACCGCTCTTAACAAACTATAAAATGCATGTAACCACAAAAAAAAAAAAAAAAAAAGGTTATCTCACAGCATATTGTAATTTTATATTAGACGTGAAATTGCTGTCATTTATGGTCGATTGGAAAAATCAAATAAATAAAGGAAATAACGTGAAATTAAATATTATGCACGGTAGGTATTGTGTTGTTTATATGTAATTAAGATTCAAATATAAAAGGGCTATTTTTATATTTCGATACTGTCTATTTCGAAATTGTTAACTGATAAGCGCAAAAGTGACATTGCCACATGCAATAGGGACATACATCCGAAATTCTGCGGATGAGGAAGCTGCTGCTGAAGACAGCGGTGACCCAAAGTGAGCTTTTGAGCAATTTCAATGCATCTTATTGTTATGTTTTGTCTATAAAGCGATATAGAAACGAGTTTTCTTAAAAAATAATGACCAGCCAAGCGGGCAAAATTTGTCCGGGAAATCTATAGGAGCTGAGGCTACAAATTTTAGTGTGTGGCTTATTTACGTGTACCGACACCTAATATAATGAAAATTTGCGAAATTCCACCCTTTTCCTCCTTAAGGAAGGGGGAGCAATAAACACGTTTCCAAGCAAAACTTTGCTTCGAATTATATCTGTAAGAATCATTTTTATGTGTGATTGTTTATGTGTTACCAACAAAAAGATTTTACGATATTCCCCTCTCCCTTTTCCTTAAAAGGCAGGGTGGGGGCAAACTTTTAAGTGCAACTCTACTCCAAAATTATCTTAGTAACGCTATTTTTTGACATGCCGGTTGATTATGCGAAAGCAACACACTCACTAAAAAGGGATTTTGTGAAATTTCACCCTATCCTCTCGGGTGTAAGGGTCAAAAAACATGTTTCCAGACTGCTCCGAACTACCTTAAGAATGCTTTTTTTTATGTGTGGACTGGTTATGCGTTACCATAAAGTGTTTTTTGCGAAATTTCACCGTCTGCTTCTTTAAATGCAGGGGGGGGACACGTTTTTAAAAGTAACTCTGCTCCAAATTATATCAGGAAAGCGATTTTTTTTTTTTTTTAATATATATGCCGACTAGTTATGTGTACTCAACACACCCACTACAAAAAGATTTCTTGAAGTTCCGTCCTAGAATTTCCTTCGGAGTTAACTGGAATAAAAAAAAAAAAACATTTATCCATGCGTAACTCTGTTCCAAATTTTCTAAGAATAGCAATGTTTGATGTGTTGACTGCTTATGCTTACTCAACACCATACTAGAAAGGGATATTGTGAAATTTCACCCAACCGTTCTTGGGGAGTGAGGACAAAAATCGTTTATCCATGTGCACTAAATTATATTAGGGAAGGGATTTTTTTATGTGTGGGTCGGTTATATGTATCTCCGAGTGTAAGGTGAAAAGTTCTCGGCTTGACAATGATAGACTGCGATTTTCAGTTAAAACTGATTTTATTTTTCTACATACTCTCCCTTGACTTCAACACACTTGTTCCAACATTTCTCCAACATCAGTATTCTTTCTCGGAAGTGAAAGTTTGGAAGGTTCTGAAAATATCCATCTACGTCCCCATCTACATGTGTTCTGTCGTTCCTGTCGTGTAGTGGTGGACCCATGTCTCATCCATGGTGACGTACAAAATCGATCAGATCCCTATTAAATCGGTCCAAACATTGCTGCGAATATCCTTTGCGCATTTGCTTTTGCTCGGCATTCAGCGAATGCGGCACCAATCCTGCGCACCTCAAATTCTTTGTGCAAGCAGTTTTGCACCCTTTCTTCCAATATCCCCACAGTCTCATCTATCTCACTCACTTTCTCTCGCCTATCGTCCAATTCGATATCATGCACTTTTTCGGTGCTTTCCGGTGTGGTAGCGGTTTTTGATCGTCCTTCACATGGGTCATCTTCAAGGGAAGTGCGGCCACGTTTAAAATCAGCAGCTCACTTTTTAAAGGTTGACATGGAAGGAGAAGAGTCCCCGTAAACATTTGTCATCTTCGAATGAATATCCTTAGGGGTTAATCGACCCAAAACGAAGAATTTTATGAACGCATGATGTTCAAGTTTATCCATTTTAACGAAAAAGAAATTCGTGTGAACAAGCCACTTGAGAAATTAATTTGAAATTTGTCATATGAACCAATGGCAAGTGCACCCAGGCACTAAACTCAAATTTGTGCTGATTGGAACTCCATCTCTGTGTCAGGCAGAAAACTTTTCACCTTACCCTCGTAACTCACAGCATAAAAAGACTTTGCAAAATTCCTTCCCCGGAATAAAAAATACGTTTTAAAACATTTCTTCTAATAATCTCAGGGTCTCTATTTTTTTATGTCTCTATGAGGATTGTGTATGAACCATGCATTAAAAAGGGATTTCGTGAAATTACCCATTCCCCCCTCCTTTCGGGTGGGTAGGGGGACAAAAAACACGTTTTCAAGCATAAATATGATCCAGATGGAACAGAGGGGGATAAAAAATATGTTTTAAATCATTACTTCAAATAATCTCAGGATCTTGATTTTTTTTTTATATCTCGATTAGGAATATGTATGCAACATGCACTGTAAAGGGATTTCGTGAAATCACACACTCTCCCCTCCTTTGGTGTGGAGAGGGGGCAAAAAACACGTTTTCAAACATAAATATGCTCCAGATTACCTTAGAATGGTTAATTTTGATGCGTAGGTGTTTATTAAGTGTACGCAATATGTACTTTGATGTGATTTTGCAAATCTTTCAACTTTACCCGTAAGGGAGGCTGAGTAAAAAGCAAGTAAGGCACTACCGAAGGCATTGGGGCTCCAGATTCGGCATGTAGAAAGCAAAAATTTAACTTACACTTTCAGTCATATAAGTTTTTTTTTCTATGACATGGAAATTTGAGAATTAATTTAAATATAATAACCAGCGAATAGGGCAAAGCCTGTTAGTAAAAATATAAGGGTGTCTTAAGGGAAAACTTACTTTTGTTTTTGAATGCTTAAAGAAATTTTATCAAGTTAATGAAATTTACTTTGGAATGATACTTTATCCTACCAAATTCAAGACATCAAAGTTTTATTTAAAATTAAATATCTACGCTGAATCTATGCCATAATTACACGTTTTTACCTTTTCTAAATTCTAAAATTATGTTTGTAATGTGTGATGTGTGTGTATGTTTGTTAGCAATATAATTGAAATGAATAAAAATAGAAAATATAATTTGTTATCTTGGAAAACCATGAGGTTTACAATTAAAAAACTTGAACAAAATTTGTATATTTCAAAAAGTTGTTCTTATGTGAAAGTTGTTTGAGCAATTTGGAACACACTTTTTCATTTAATAATAATAACCTTGTTTTTCATGAGCGCATTTACTACATTTAGTAAGGTGTTCTGCGAAGCAAAATTCCCTCTAATTGAGAAATACCTTTAAAAATAAATCTGTTTCTCGAATATTTTGAACATTTTCAAGTAATATATTTTCATGCACTACATTTCTTATTTTACCTTTCATCTGTAACATGTCTCTATAGTATACAAATACAAGATAAAGATATGATGTAAATTTGCCAGACCCGTTTATAGTATTTATTACGTACTTCTATGGTAAATAACTGCCTCTTATAAAGAAAAAAATGTACTTTTTTTTGTATTTGTTTAGTACAATTATAATGCACGTATTATGGTAGCCTAAATTTCTGTTAAATATAGGATTAATTTACAGCATTTTTTATCATTATAATTATTTTTAGTAGTAGTATTAGTAGTAGTAGAAGTAACACTAGCAACCGTAATAGTAGTAGTATTTGCAATAATATTTCCTTCTATTTTTCTTTTACCAACTTTATACAAATACTTATATTTCCTTGAACTTTAAAAGTCTGATAAAACTAAATATTATTTTCATGTTACTTCAGATAAAATACTTTATAGTATGCACCCATCTGTTCTATGATAAAATAAAAAGCTTCTTTTATTGGAAAATTCTAAAGCAATACATATTCTGTGAGAAATTCTCTTCGTTTTTACGCATGTCATGTTATCTATGTAAAAGACCGTTTATCTCTAGAGAAAAGAACACACTTCCATACTTTCATATTTGAAATCACACAAAAAAGTTTTATTTAGTTTTCAAAAAATATAGTGTATTTCGATAAAATTTTTATATATAAGATTCAGGGAAAAGTTTTAAATAACAACTTTCAAAGTATTAGGTGGATTTTAAATTTTGACTATACTTCTATTTTATTTAGATTTATAAGATGTTTCTATATTTTATGTTGTATGTAATTGTTCAAAAAAGTTATGTTAGTATTTATATATATGTATATATATGAAAGAAACAAAAATAATAAAATTTAATTTATAAAAAAACTTTGCTTAAAAACATCAAGTCGAAATTATAAATCTCTAATTATTTGTAATTGTCCCTATAAAGATTGTTGTGTGGTCGAAGACTTCATTATGCAGAAATTATAAGTCAAATTCTACTGGCTCAAGTGCGATTCTGCAATGTCCTGCACAAAAATTAAGCCCATACATTCCTTTAATAGCCCCAGCTAAACTTTGATGGAATAAGAAGCTCGAAAATTGCTAACAAAAAGGCAAAAAAAAAAAAAGAAAAAAAAAAAAAAAAAAAAAAAAAAAAAAAACATCAAGAGAGACATTTGCATGTATATATATATGTATATATATATATATATATATATATATAGAGAGAGAGAGAGAGAGAGAGATATCTTATATTTTAATATATAAATAGAAATATAATAATAGAAAGAGAGAGAGAGAGAAAAAAAAAGAGAGGGGAGAGTATTTGCAAGGCTTTTTAAAATATAACAGTCTAAAAATCAAAACTTTTAAATTAAATAATTTCTTATTTTCTTCCTGAACATGTTTTACTCAAATGCATTCACATTTTTATCAGATTGCTGTTTTTTACATATATTGTTTGTTTTACAACCAAGTCCTGTTTTTTACTTTCAGATAATTTAGGAGCATCTCTCTATGAGAGAACAAGGGTAAGTTCACTTCTCTACTGGTGATAAGTAGCTCTAGATTAGCTGGATGAATTGGCAAAGATTGTGACGTTACAAGACTTTCACTTCCAAGTTCTGTGCTATTTCCTTTCATGTTGAGGAAAATGTACAAGATTACTTGACGTCAAGCGCAAAAATTTAACATACGCATAAACAATATATATATATATGCAATTTACATATATATATATATATATAGAGAGAGAGAGAGAGAATATTTTAAAATATTATTAGCGTGCTTATTTGTAACGAAATAAATCTGTATATTTATAGACTCAATTTGGAAATGTACCTCAAAAATATTAATATTTCCACATAATACCCGTTATTTTCCTTGTATTGAATGATACAGATTATTAATTAGACAATTGCCAGGTATAATAAAAATTATATCTTAAAGATTGAAATTTAAATTAAATTGAAAGTGTTGTTGCCTTCACTAGCTAACGTTATATGATTCTAATTTATATATATATATATTAAAACTATTCTACAAAGCTCATATCTGAAATAAACGCTCCTTTACTTCAAATGCTACATAATTAGATATTACTTGAAAGTCAGTTCGCATAATTTTCTTAATTGAAAACTTCAACGGAATAACTCTGAGTTGAATTTCAACCTTCAAAACCTCACCGAAAGCCAGAATTTTTGTAAAACACAAAGCTCTCTTCATAAATTTCCATACAAAACTCCAATTATACTTAATACCTTGATCTTACTAATAAAAACATTCGATGTAAGTAAACCTTCAGAAAACTTCGCAACATAACATAACCGTCGCATCACTACATAAACCTCGTGTAAAATGTTATAAAATCAAATGGCTTTAGACACACAATAAAAATTAAATATGATTAGTATTTGTTATTCATTTTAACTATTTTATTCTACTCTAGAATAAAATAATTGTAATTTTTATTATTATTACTTCCAAAATGATCATATTACGAGTAGTGATAAATTATATCTAATGTATCATACATTGGAAAATATCACAGAGAAAATATCAAATACATTAGAAAATATCAAAATATTACATGAATGATATCAGTATGTTGCGACTATCATAAAACTTTCTTCTATATTTCCCTATGCAAATTCCTGCATTGCAAATTATTTGTTATTTCGGTATCCATTATGAATGCAGACTAATTTCATTTCAGTAAAGTATTACGCTAAATGTCCGAAGGAAGTGAAATTTCCCGTGTAGATGACATCTTTCCCGTTTTCGGGCAAAATTGCTTTATATCAACGCCATTTATTTTCGAATATGATGCAACAAATTTAATCAGCATAATATCTCCGAATGGTATTTTCAAATATCAAATTTTCTTCGATTATAAGAAAACTAACCTGAGTTACAGCCTTCCCTTAAGTGCCCGCTTCACTCACCGTTGCCGGAAGCCGAAGCTAATGTCATTCTATGGAAAACTTTTCTTTACAAATAACTTATTAACTAACACATATTTTTAAATTCTGCTTTCACATTCTGAAAATTCCCAGCTGTTAAATTGACGGACCTTTTTTTTTAAAATGTATTTTGTTAATTTTTTTATTTTATTTTGAAGCTACAAAATACGAATTTTCAATATGTGAAATATTTCATTTTGTAATTTCAAAATAAAACATTAAAAAAAAAAAAAAAAAAAAAAAAAAAATACATTTTTAAAGAAGGTCTGTCAATTTAACAGTTGGGAATTTTCTGAATGGGAAAACAGAATAAAAAAAAAAATTGCTAGTTAATAAGTTATTTGTAAAGCAAAATTCCCATAGAATAACATTGGCTTGGGATTCCAGGAACAGTAAGTGAAGAGGGCCGTTAATTTGCATAAATTACTCTATAGCAAATCCGCCTTCTGAGCGATTGTCACCAAAAGTTGATGTCAATTAATTTAAGTCAAAAAACATCTACACATAGCTTTATTTGCAATTTTATGCAGTAGTTCTTGAGATATAGCCTTCCTTGAAACTGTGGAAATCGAATTATAGCAACTCCATCTTATAGCGACTGGTACCAAAAGTTGGCAGACACAAAGATTTGTTAGCGTGCATCTGCATATAAATTTATGGACAATTCTGTGTAGTTGTTCCTTAGATACTGTTGCCAAAAGTTTTGTCACACGCACATACAGACAGACATTTTCTAAAAATGCTGAAATATTGTCCGGTCATCTTAAAGTGTGCATCGAAAATCGAATGACAATTTTTTACGAATCCAATAATTTCTTTTATTAAACGCAGAAGAAAGAAAAATAAATAAATAAAATAATAATAAAATAAAATAAAATAAATAATGTTTGCAGGTTATTTACATATCACAAATTATGTAAAAAAAAAAAATGAAAAAAAAAATGAAAATAAAAATTCTTTGAATATAAACTAGGGGTTTCAGTTCCTTGCTCTCACAAACCCCCGAGGAAAGTTTAGACTCCCCCAGACTCTCTGTACTTATTAACACATGCATTAACACATTCCCGCTTACATGCTGCTGTCCTTTCAATGAAAAGGAATGTTAATAGTGCATAACACAAAACAAAAGCAAAAAAAAAAAAAAAAAAAAAAAAAAAAGTTATAAAAATATCCATATATCAAATTATAAAATTCCCCAATATAAAACATGCATATATTACAGATACAAAAATCTCCAAATTGAAATATGTTATATTTAATATCACATTATTTATTTTTATTTATTTTTAAGAAAATTTTTTTAATAGAAATTCGCAATATCTAGACGTACAGCTTTATAATATGACCATTTTTATTTCTTTTTTACAACCATAGATCCGGACTGCGCCTATCGGTAAAGCGCAGCGCTCGTAATTGGTACTCTAGCCGGTCAAACACCGTCGTGTACACTAATGGTGACTGGTGCGCGTAAAATCTGCCGTGCCCGCAATGTCCTCCATGTTCCCATCAACATTATACATCTGGGTGCCACCGAAACAGGAGAGCCATCCCCTCCATGTAGAATCAAAACTGTAGTGGCATGTCTGTGGAACATCCGTAGGGGTGCGTCCCAGACCGTCGCCAATAATCCATAGCTGCGAAGTGAAAAATATAAGTTACTAATAGCATCTTTGCCATTTGCACATTGACATTTATTTTTATTTTTATTTTTATTTTATTTTATTTTATTTTATTTACAACCACGGTTCCGGACCACCGTACTCGAGTCGGTAGAGCACCGATCTCGCAATTGGAAGAATGCGGGTTTGATTCTTGAGTCGGCCAAAGACCGCCGTGTACACTAATGGTGGCTGGTGCACATAAAATTCGTCATGGCCGAAAAGTCTTCGGTGTTCCCATCAAAATTATACCTCTGGGAATCATCGAAGCGGGAAAACAATCACTTCCGTATAGGATTAAAATTGTGACGATACGTCTCCGTAACATCCTTGAGGGTACGTCCAAAACAGTCACCAATTACCCATAGCGCAGTACTGGAGCGACGTTAAACCCAACCTACCTACCCCTGCCTAGAACCACGGAACTTATTTTAATTTTCCCATGTAAAATGACTCCATGACAGAAAAAAAAAAAAAAAAAAAAAAAAAGTCATAAGAGAAACTTTTTCCAAGGTGAAAAATAGAGTACCTTCATAATCCTGTCGTTTTTAGTTAATAACTTCTTTAATTGAAGTGATAGAAATTTGTACTCAGCTGAAATGTAAGCCTTGGAGTATTCGGAACACGTTGATACCTCGCATTACACGAAAGACCCTGCCTTACGCGAGAAGATGCGGTTGCAGACAAAAAAAAAAAAAAAAAAAGACGCCAGCGACAGTAACTTTTTTTTTTTTTTTTTAATGCTGTATCAACAATTTAAAAAAAAAGTGTAATACAGATTACAAGATAAAACATGCAATTTTCTTCGTATTTTATTCTCTGTAATGTATCATTCAACAAATGGCGTATATATTTATATAGTCTAACAATAAATTTTATGCTTTATGAATTCTTTATTTCGAAATTCGTAAAATAAATTTAGATTATGTAAGTCCTAAAGACAATTTAATAAATATCAGATTTTACTTTTATGATTCGCATTCACATTACATATAATAATAAACTTCAATAATTTTTAATTAAAAAATAAATGCTTACATGACTTCAATAATTTTTAATAAAAAAATAAATGCTTATATGATTTATATTAAAATTATGCTTATTACTATATCAAATTTAATAAGTAGATTCGGCGCAAGCCCTTTAAAAATGTTCATTTCAGAAAAATTGTAGAGTGGAAAGTTTTTTTTTTTTTTTTTTTTTTTTTTGTGCTGCAATAAACTATTTATTTATCAAAGAATTATTTTAGGTGTTAATAAATGTTGAGATAGAACAAAAAATTTCAGTTATAAAAGTTTTATAGATTCAAAAACTGTTCATAACAACTTCATTATATTTTGCTAAGATATATGCCTGCAGTGCGCAGCATGTAACTAATTTTTGATTTTGATTTTATTTGTTTATTTATTTATTTTTGAAATTTTTGAACGTATATTTATGCTGCGTTTATATTTCTTTTGTATAAAAGTTTATGTATCTCCAAAAGTGCTCGAAATATATATTTGAAATTTTTGTAAAACGCAGACAAATATATTTTACACTCGGTTACAAAGGTGTCCGAACATTAGCAAAAATTCCTTTGTAAAAAAAAATACACTTCATACGGTTTTGTTCAATAAATCCGTGTCGAATCCTGTTCTTAGTCAGTGTAAGAGCATGATTCAATAAGGATTTATTGAACAAAACCGTATGAAGTGTACTTTCTTTTACTTAGGAATTATTGCCAGTGCTCGGACACTTTTGTTAACGACTGTACTTATTTTACTACATATTTCAGTAAATTTTTTCAGTTACATCACTTTGTAAGGCATTTTCCTTTGTTTAACTGAATAAAATTTTTAATTACGAGTATTCTTCTTCTTCTTTTGACGAACGGGATATCGTGGCATTACCTTCAAAGTCGTAAAGCTGTCAAAATAGAAATTGATGATGTCCATAAGAAAAAGGTAAACAAAATAATTATAAGAATATATATATATATATATATATATATATATATATATATATATATATATATATATATATATATATATATAGAGAGAGAGAGAGAGAGCATGTTTTTTAAATTTCCTGATGCATCACTAATAAAATACTCTAGGATAAAAAATAATATTTAAGCAATATTTAAGCACGCGGACTCAGTTCTGTGAACTAATAATAATAATGAAAAAAATTGTTTTTTAAAAATAAAGTATTACTCCTTTTAGAACAACTAATCTTAGCATTAGTATCATAAACAACATTAGCACTTATCCATGTGTATAAAATTTTTAACTTGATAATGACGTGAATTTTTGTGAGATGCATAATTTAACTTTTTATCTATATTTTTTTAACAATCACGTTTAATTAAATGTATGTATTTTTATGTCGAAAGAAAATGTATTTGTAATTATTTTTGGCAACAATTAAATTATAGATAATATTTTAATGGCTATTTTTATTGGAATTAGGAGCTTATTGTTTTCTTATTTTAATTAAAGTAAAGAAAACTAATAAAATTTTCGAAAATCTGACTTCGAAGTATTGTGTTGTCACCGGGTTTCAAATGTCTAGCCAGTAGGGAAGTCAGTTAAAAATAGATTGCGAGATTTGTACCGGACAAACAAACACACAAATAAACAAGATTAGAAGTTAATAAAAACATGGTTAAATAGATATTTCTTTCTTTTACTTTTATTTTGCCCCCTTTCTTTAGGTAAGAATCTTTTTTGCTTATAATAAAGTATCATTGTTGATAATTTTACTGATATTATTAACACGAACATAATAATTGCTATTAAATATGGCATTTGAAATTTGAAATTAAATTAAAAAAATTTAATACTATTTTGCGATGTCGTATATGCATAAGCAATTACACATACGTCATTAAAAACTAAAATAAATGTAACCAAATAGAAACAACAGTTGTTATAAGTAATAATTATAAGAGTATTTTAGTGCAAATTTTTATGACTATTTTTTTTTTTTTTTTTTTGTGAACATCTGAAGCAAGAGAGCGAAGACCCCATAGATCTTGGCTGTTGGAAAGAGTCGAGTGTCATACTCCCCCGGGGTTTGTTGAGGGAAGCCAGCAAGTAGCAGAGGCCCCTACATGATATTAAAATTCATATATAATTTAGGTTATATGCTTCCTAAGATATTTTAAAGAATATTTTAAATTAAATTATTAATTTATTTATGTTTTAATGATGTCTGGCATATATGTTGCATGTATTAAAAACTTAACAAATAGTTTTTACTGATTAAAAATGTTAAGTATCAGATTTATTTTTAATTATTCCAACATTTACTCTTAGCAGTTATTACATATTTTATATTTGTTAAAAATTATAGATTGCAGTCTACAAGTTATATTCTGTCAGAATAACCTAAAATTTACTATTGCAAATTTTCGCATAATATGGAAAAAAAATTAAATAAAGTTATATATATATATATATATATATATATATATATATATATTATTTGAAAAACTTACAGCATTTTTTTATGTATAATTTATGAAAAAAAAAAAAAAAAAATACAGACTAAAAAGTCAGTATTTTTTCGTTTTTTATTTAAACATAAACTCGTTATTTACATTACATATGTTCTTCATTCAAGCAGAAAAATATTTTTATCGAATTTTAAACACTGTAGATAAATAATCGTATTTTTCTCATCTTTTACACTCAAAGGATCTTTTAAGAATGTATGTTAGCATTCAATATCTTTGATGTTTTTTTTAAATTCAATGCATACACTGAAGAGAAAATGCTCCTTTACTTAAAATTTCCATTTTAAATTCAGCTTTATTCAGCAATTTTTCCATGACTAGCGAAATGTGATAAATTCTGTTTCATTTGCAATTCAAATAATTTCACAGATTTTTCCTTTTAAAAAATAAAGGCAAATGCAATTGGAAAAACACAGAAAAATATTTTTTTAAAAAACCTCTGACAGATGTTTAAATCAAATGTCTTACTTTACACTTTAGAAATGTCCTATTGCATCGCACTTATTTTCAAGCGTACAAAAATTAATAATAATTACAAAATACTCTAAATTGTGTATTGATAAAATATATTTCAGTGAAACACTGCTGATCGTCTAGAAATGGTAATTAAATAAATCTGAAATGTATGTTCAGTATACTATTTTCATTCATATATTTTGACCACTATTTATTAGATATATTTCAAATCAATATAGAAACCAGTTATATGAAAAGCAAAATTTATATGTGAATATTTATTAAGAGTTATCGTGGCAAAAGTTTTATTAAAGCTTAGTTATAATAATACTACAACTTTAAAAATAAATATTTATTATTAAAGATTTTATAATTTTTCACGATAAAGTATTTATGATTTTTTTTGAATAATTTAATGGTAATTGTAACAGGTATAATCAGCAGTAGAGAGAAAAAAAGTGATGTTCTAGTATTTATTTCTCTTATCAACTGGAAATATTTAAGTGTTTAAAGTACTTTTTTTAACCTCCTAGCATAGAACATCAACTTTCTAAAATACTCAGTTTCCCTTTCCATCATGTATATTACGTAATAATAACCCTCCCCCCATATATATATACATACATATACACATGTATATATATATATATATATACATACATATACACATGTATATATATATATATATATATATATATATATATATATATGCAAAATAATTAAAGCCAGTTGAAAAATTAATCCCAAAACACACGAGGGCCTTCACCAGTGGAGCATCATCATAATGGGGGGGGGGGGGCGTGTTTTTCAATTTTCAATATTCTAATGAATATTCCAGTTTATCCAGGTATGTATTTATATATTTTTGTATTATTTATATTCTTATATTTTATATTGACGTATTATATTTTGTGCTTGATTTCTGAATTAAATTGATTTTTATGCTTTGTATTAATTAAAATTCGTTTGCTGTATGGTCTTGCTTCCATCTGTGAGACGTTGGGGGCTAGAAACGTGTTTTTGGGGTAAATTACCAGCGTTTCGTCAGAAACTTATCATATTCCTTTCCTACATGGTGTGCTCCCCTGATGAAGGCCCTCGTGTGTTTTTGGATTAATTTTTCATCTGGATTTAATTATTATGCTTGTTTATTATAGTTTTATATTTTCTTTTGCTGTATTTGCGCATTGGTTTATAAAAACTTTGTTCTAGTTCTATATATTTAATAATTCAAGTTTTATTCCATGCTATATTTAAATTCTATCTTATATGTTTATATATATATATATACGGACGTCTTTTTGAGGTTAATGTCGTTAGAAATTGGTTTATTACAATCGCACAGTTTACTCACATATGTATAAATTTTTACTGTATGTAAAGAAAAAAAAAATCTGGAGTGACTCCACTCGACTTTCCGAACATTGAGTAATTAACAGTTTTGTAGATAAAGTAAAGAAAGAGGAGTTAAACAAACAAAAGAGAGAAAACCATAATAGAGTGTTTGAGTATTTTTCTCCATCTATTACATGATGTTTTATTTAACACTACTGAACTTTGAGCCCATAGATCATAATGATAAAGACGTCCGTACCTCGTTGTGTCCCTGTAAAAACCTATAAATGCTAGATTCACCAAAATGCTTATAGTTAGTGCAACAGTGATTTATAATACTCATATAAATTTTCAGCTCAATTCAATAAGGCGTTTAGATGCTATCGTGCTTTTAAAAATTTAGTCCCATAGGCCATAATGATAAAGAATTTTTCTTTGCGTCCCTGTAAAAAAACTGTAAGTGCTAGATTCACCAAAATCTATACAGTTACTTCAACTGTGATCTATAACATGTGTACAAATTTTTTGCTAAGATTAATAAGGCGTTTAGACGCTATCACACTTTTAAAAATTTGGCCCCATAGGCATAATGATAAAGAATTTTTCTTTGTGTCCCTGTAAAAAAACTATAAGTGCTAGATTCTCCAAAATCTATACAGATTGAGTATTTGTGACCTATAATATGTGTATAAATTTTTTGCTCAATTGAATAAGGCGTTTAGATGCTATCGCGCTTTTAAGATTTTGCTCCCATAGGCCATAATGATAAAGAATTTTTCTTTGTGTCCCTGTAAAAAAACTATAAGTGCTAGATTCACCAAAATCTATAGGGTTCGTACTATGGTGACTTACAATATGCGTACCAACTTTCAGGTTAATCGAACAAAGCGTTTAGACGCTAGCGTGTTCACTCACAGACATAGACACATACATACACACATACACACATACACACACACATACATACATCATCGTAAGAATAGTGAAAACGGACTCAGGGGACCTCAAAACGTATAGAAACATCAAAATCTCGAATTCGGATTTTTGACATGATTACAATACTTTCCTCACTATAGTGTTCGGAAAGTAAAAATCATTCCAGTAACCTCTAGAATATTGACTTAATTCGAAAATATTTGGCAGTGTAATTATCTTACTCATATTCATGGTGAGTTACAAAGTCATATTTATCCACCACTTTATTTATTTACTTAATTTTATTTGGGGCGCACTTAAAAAAATCAAACTTGCATTGTATACCTGCATCGTGAATAAAAAATTGCATGTTAGAACCATTTTGGAACGATAATTACCTTTCATGACGGCAATTTGTAAAGCAGTTAAAAGTAAATTTCTGTGTTAATATAAATTTTTAATGATTTCTTAAAAAGAAACGAGTATTTAATAGTGTTTTGAAATACTCAAAGCATTTTTAATAGTTCTGCTATTTCGCTTTGTTTTAAACTTAAATTTTACTGCATGTCAAAGTAATTTTATTGATTTTCAAACACAGCAGGCGTTGCCATGAAATGTAGTTGTATAAATTTTATTCATGACTGTAAATCTTCCTCCTCATTGTTTAAATTACCCTTAAATCTGTGGGCATTGCGCTAATTTTAGGTTTGAAAATTGCTGTTTATTTTTATCAGAAATTTAAAATCGCTTCATTTGAAGATATAAAACACATACGCGCAAATATACTAAAAATGTTTATTAAACATAGTAAAATAATTAATAGCAGAAGAAAAATGTCGTCAAAAGTGAAAATAACCAGTATAAATTAATATGTAACTAAATTCATTATCCTTTCAATACAATAGAACTTTATTGAAAACAAATAAAACAAATATATATATATATTAATTAAGATTTAATAAATTAATTCATAAGAAAACTCGTTGCAAAATCAATCTTTGTTCATTTTCTACATGTTATTGTACGATATGTAGCGTATAAATGAAGTGAACCAAGATAAAATAAATAATAAAAAAATTAAAAATAATAACAGAAGGAAAAAAAAAATATTTTAAGACTGGTTAATGTGGGGGGAAAGGAAGCGCTCAAAACTGTAGAGATGTCAATTCGGGGAAAAAACATCACCACAGTTGAGCAGATGATATAGGTAAGATTTTGATAGGTGGTCGCAATTAAAACAAAATGTCCAACAGTTTACCGATCTTGCATTAAAATTATTAAAATGTTTGAAAAAAGAAATGGAATAGATTTGAGATTATAAGAAGTTAGAAACAGATAAACTTTCATAATCACAAAATAAAGGTAGGGCACATGTAGAAAAACAAAATAAGTAAAAACACGAGATTAGTTATTAGTAGCATATCTGAGAAAAATATTATAATTACCTGAAGCAACCCCAGAGAGAGTAAAAATAGTGTAACCATGCGATAGGCACAGATTAAGCCTTTTCCATTTGATTAAGATTTGAAATAATTAAAAGAAATTGGTGGAATAAATTTAAAAAAATAATAAAAATAAATATATAATTTTGCTATTATTTCGAATTTCAGAATGACAGCAAAAACTTCTATGTATCTATCTACCTGTCTAATGTCTATATATCTGTCTCTCTCTTTCTATATACATATATATATATATATATACATAGATTGATAGATTATGTAGATTATTTAGAACATATATATATATATATATATCAGCATGTACATATATATGTATATATATATAGAGAGAGAGAGAGAAAGAGAGATAGAACATATATATATATATATATATATATAAATGTATAATACTATATACTATATAGAGCAGTCGGGTGAAAAAAAGCAACACCCACTGTAATTTCGTTATTAGGTGATGCAGAAAAACTTAATAGATATCATTCAACAGGACATTAAGTGTATTTTTTGAAAATGTCAAGTTTTCAATTTGGAGACATATACCTATTTTAATGAGCACCAACTTTTTTTTTTTTTTTTTTTCTTTTTTTTTTTTTTTTCAATAGGAACAGCCAATTTTGACTTCACGTTTGAACTTTTGAGAGTCTATCAGTGCGGAAAAATACACAGTTTGTTACTTTTCCTTTAGTATTCATAGAGTTCTAACCAAATTAGAGGGTAATCTGTAAATTTAGAAAAAAATAAAATTAAGGTACTACAAGAATAAGACAAAATTGTATTGTGTCACACCAGAAATTTTTCAAGAGAAAAATGATTATAAAATTAGTAATATTAGAAAAGTTTACCATTTTCCAGTACTTTGACTATAACTGGTTTCGTTTTTGCAGAAACGTGTATACTTAAATACTTTATTAGATAATACATTTTAGGTATATTTTAATGTATTGCATTTAAAATTAGACAATGATCCTTGAAAATTGTGCGATATTTTCCAATTAAAAGTTGTCTGTCATGACTATACTAATGATAGAGAAAACTTTTATTTTGTAATTGTTATATAATATACGTACTGAAATAATATTGCTATATATATATATATATATATATATATATATATATATATATATAATATATTTATAAAAGCATTTTTGAAAGACTAAAGCATCCTTAAAATAACAATCCGTCCCACAAAAAAAGGGGTGCGGGGGGGTGCGTTACGAGGGGGAAAATTCGAGAATCCCCCACCCTTTCAGAGCTAAGTTTGTCCTGGGAAATTTATGCAAGCTGCGGTAACGTATTTTGGTGCGTAAATTGTTTATATTTTTCCGAAATCTATTGTAACGGGGTTTTACGAAATTCTCCCCCTTTCCTCACTCAGGGTTGAGAGCGAGGGGCGAAAAACGCGTTTCAAAGCGTAACCTTGCTCCAAATTATCTCAGTAAGATTAATTTTGTGTGCTTATGTGTGGGTTGGTTATGCGTACCCAACATGCACTATAATGGATTTTCCGCAATTTTTCCTTCCTCCACCTTTTAATGATTGGAAGGAAATACGTTTCCAAGAGTAACTCTGCTCCAAATTATTTTAGGAAAGCGATTCGATTTTTTATGTGTGGGCTGTTATACGTAGCCAGCACGTAGTATAAAGAGATTTCTTAAATTCCCTCTATATCCACCCCTTAGGACCGTGGGACCAAAAACACGTTATTAGCATAAGTGTTCTCGAAACTATCTATGGAAAGCGATTTTTTGATATATCGTTTGGTTATGTGTATGCAACATGCACTCTAAACTTATTCGCAGTCTAATCTCAGGGGTTTTGCGAAATTACTCCCAGTCCCTTGACGCGGGCGGTGTAAAAAACACGGTTTCAAATTTGAATATGTTTCAAATATTCTTAGAATGGCCAATTTGGGCATGTGGTTGTTAATTAAGAGTACGCAATATGCACTCTGGTGAGATTTCTCGAAACTTCTAAATTAACCGCGAGGAAGAGGGATGTAAAAGAGAGGGAAAATCGCTACCGATCGAGTGGGGTCCCGTACCTCTGTTGTTGTGAATGAGAAAAACTCTACTGAAAGTAGCGCTAACATTAAATTAGGTTTCGACTGATTTTAGAGGTTTTTTTTTTTTTTTTTTTTTTTTTTTTTTTGAGATTATAAAAGTAATGATATAGAATTTTGAGATTACATTTAAATATAGTGTCCAACGAAGCGGGCAAAGTCTGCTAGTATATATATAAATGTGTATTAATATATAGATAGATAGATATAGATATATATATATATATTTAAAACGTAGTAAAATCCGAGAAACAGAAGATTTAAGACTCCTGAAACCACACAGATCAATAAGAATAAGATTTCTCCAATTTTCAATTACCTGTGAAGATTTAGTATAATTATTGAAACAATAAATTTTATTTGTTATTTACTTAATTTAACTTCAAATTTACCTTAATATTATTCCTGGATATTTAGTTGCTATGTAAATAACGTTGCCTGTACATTAAAACGACATGAAATCAAAACAAATGGATCATTCAAACAATGAGAGAATAAACAATTAAAATACAATTTTGGACTTTTTTTAAAAGTAAGAATATCTTAGAACAAAGAAAAACTCTTTAGAGAAGACTTTCTTCACCGTTGAGCATCAATATACGATTTCGTCCATAAACGGCTAAAATAGCAAATTTCTAGTAGGCTTCCTATCGTACATGAGAAAAATTTACGTTAAACATTAGAAGAATAAGGAAAAAAACTATTTAATTGAACAAATACGATAATTAAACAATAAAAAAAAAATTCTCACAGGAGGAAGCACGTGCAGTCACGTGGATTACAAGTGAAATAAATCAAAGGTTTAGTTGTTCACAGCAGACGAAGAAAAAATGATCCTGTCATGGAACGTGGAGTCTTTAAATTGAGCCTAAGTGTACATTAACCACTTACAAAGCTATTTTAGTTAGATTCGATATTTATTTTGTTTAATAGAATAGATCCACTGTTCGAAATAATAACTTGAATGTACATTTAATTTAATTTGTAGTATTACTGCAAGAACATTGGTTTAAATTGTTTTCAGTTTCTTTAGTTTAATACCATCTGGTAGTGAATTACATATATATATATATATATATATATATATATATATATATAATTAAAAAAAAGAAAGAAAGAAGAGAACACTTCTAAAAAGAAAAAATAAAATAATTACTTAACACATAACATAAATTTACTTAAATAATCTGGCGTAATTCTAACGCAATTTTTATTTATCCTGCAGTACACTAAACACATATTATTGTACACATATTACGTATATTTATATATTGTTACAAATATTACGTATAATTAGTAATATTAAAGGTAGAATTTTGAGCATTTCCAACGCAATTAAGAGACAGTTAAAAAAGTATTAGATTTTTTTTTAATTTTTTTTATTTATTTATTTGTTTTGCCATACATGTTACTTATATTCATATTTTTTTTCTAAATTTCACTGAAAGTTAGTAACTTGATTTTCACACTAGAGCTTTCTCAATTATGAAATTCCATTCCACTATCTTTAATCGCTTTAGAGATATGATAGATTCCCTCTCGCAAATAAAACAAAAAGAGCACGCTCACAAGCAGTGCCTTTTTCTTTCTTTTTTTTTTTTTTTTTTTTTTTTTTTTTTCATAAGTTGTTTTAGCTTCTGATACTTTAAAGCATGTAAATAGTTAAAACTCGATATGGAAATATTTGTCTGACTGCAATACTTACGTTGCTAATGGTCGTCGGATTATTGACGAAAGAAAAAAAAAGTAAGAATAAAAATTATTATATTAATCAGTTAATTTCGAATAAATAACTTTGTTTAAAACTACTTAACATAGTATTCAGACTATTAAAGTAAAACAAATGAGTAATCTAATTTTTCTTCTGTCTTTAAAACTATTCATATATTTTCAACAGGATTTTTTTACTTCCATTACACGACTACGGTAGGAAATCGAAGTATTGTTTTCGATCCAAATAATCAATGTGTAGTTTTCACATGGTTTACACGTTTTAAGGTCTCCTGAGTCCAAAAAAAATTTTTTTTTGGCAGTTGGTCAGTGTGTTTGTGTGTGTATGTATGAACGTATGTATGTATGTGTGAGAAATCTTCTGGCTATTATATCTCCGAAACTAATATAGAAATACGATAGTCCGTACCTCAAAAACGGCTCTATCAATTTTCTTCAACGTAGCTATATAAACACTCTATTAGAGGGCCTTTAGATTCATATAGTTGGTTAGTTCTGGAAAATTTATAGGTGTCTTGTATAAATAGCTCAATTACCTGTCTCGTAAGTGCGTTCCTTTAAAAACGGCTGCACCATTTTTTTATGTAATTATTGTTTTCCGGTCAATAATTGAGTACACCTAGTTTCGGTAAAAATTGGTGTCTCCAAAAACTGCTCCAATGATTATTTTGAAAATTGTTATATAAATCCATTTTAGATATCCTTTCTCATGTATTACGTGGTTTTTACAGGAAAATTAACAATCATCCAGCTTAGATATGTCAGATTTAAAACTCGTGCCGTTGTTCTATTGCGTGCCGCAATGACAGGATTTAGGCTTATTTGGTTCTCCTCTGTCCATTTCTTCCAAACACGCAACACTGTTGGGGCATTACACTGCGTGCGGGCTCCGATATCTCGACACGAAAATCCACCTTCTCGCATACCAAAGATGCGGCCTCGTACGAACTCCGGTAGTTGTTGGTATGGCATCCAACGCTTTTGTCGAGGCATATTGACAACCAATGAAACGTTTACTGCAGACAGAGGACTATAAGCAGATTTCAACGCGCCTTTACAGTTTTTTATATACCTAGAACAAGCAACTGATTAGTAGTTGGTTCTCGTTGCACGCATGCGCAATCGTTTTGTAATGCTTACCTTACATTACATTTTCTGTAAGTTTGGTTTAATTTGTATAACACCATCATGATGTTGTATTTTTTACAAACATGAGTGTAAATTATAAATTTCCTTTGCTCGCGCTGTAATCACTTATAATCGCATCATCTTCTTCACGCTTAAAAAGAATGTCAAGCATTTTTTTCCAAATTGAATACCGTTGATTGGTCTCAATCTACTCAATCTCTATTAGTCTCAATCTACGGATTTTTACGATACCAGTTTTAAGATAGTTGAACATTTATCCAAATCAAAAATATAATTGAATTATTTGAAAGCGATATTATAATTTGAAAAAAAAAAAAAAAAAACTAATAATCCTCCGTACTAAACTAAATTCTGCTTTTGCCAGAATTTAATCAAAATCTTTCTTTTTTCTTCTTTTTTTTTTTTTTTTTTTTTTTTTTTTTTTTTTTTTAAGAAAATAAAATTAATAATAATCAGTTTCGAAACAGACAGTATCGAAAAAGTATTTTTTAAATAATTTTGAATTAGGAAATAAAAAGCGCGCGTTCAAAAATGAAAGAAAACATAAACCAAGATAATTAATAAGTTTGAGTATGAGTTGGTTTATGAGTTTGAGTATGAGTATTTTTTTTTTTATTTATTAAAAAATAAATAAATAAATAAATAAAAATATTGGGTGTGCCAAATACTTCTGTAGCTTTTTTTTTTTTTTTTTTTTTTTTTAAATAAAATTCGCGCATAATTAGTAATTACATAACAATGTGAAAAAAAAAAAAAAAATAACATCAATTTTTAATGTGTACCAAACAGGTTAAATAATGACAACATACCGAGTGATCCAAAAATCAGGACAAACTTAAAAAATGAATAATTTGAAAACGAATCAAGATACAAAGATACGGTTTGCACCAAACGGATGAAAAAGAAACCGCGTTTTGAGTGGCAACGAAAAAAAAATTAGTTCTGTTGGCGACCAACAGATGGCGCTATAGTGTTTTATTTCACCAAAAGATGATTTACAAATGAAAAAAGTGTTGAAAACTTACAAGTCAGCTTAATTACAATTAATTAGTCCTTCTACAATAACTGCTCAATGTGCTGTCCATCATTCAGAAGTACAGCTGTGAAACGATTCACCACACCGTTCACAGGATTTAGTAGCATTTCTTGCGTTATGGCAGACATATTTTAGCGGATGTCATCTTTCAGTGCTGCTTAGTGATTCCGGTTGGTCGCGGTACACTTTTTACTTCAAGAATCCCCACAGCCAAAAGTCACAGGGTGTCAGATCGGGAGATCTTGGAGGCCATGCGTGATTAAAGTAGTGACTGAGAATGCGATATTTCGATGCATGTAAGCTTCGACAACCATTACCTGCCGCAGTTGCTCCTTTTTATATCGTTTGTTGCTTTGCATAGTCCTACATCAGAAATCCCACAGCGCCATCTGTTGGTCGCCAACAGAACTATCTTTTTTTCATTGCCACACAAAACCCGGCTTCTTTTCCATCCGTTTGGTGCAAACCGTATCTTTGTATCTTGATTCGTTTTCGAATTATTCATTTCTAAAGTTTGTCCTGACTTTTGGATCACCCGGTATATATATATATAATTGTTCTAATGTTAAGCAGAATTTATATGCATATAAAAAGTGAAAATTTACAATAATGTAATTATACACATACACTTAAAAATAAATACAAGAAGATTTTAAATCATTTAATGAAATTTTACATTGCATATTACTTTCTTAAACTTAAAGAGACAGTCCCTCGATTAATATTTCTTCCTAATTGTTTGCATCATCTAGTGAATATCAACAAAGAGATTGCCAGCGGTTGGTGTCACAAATTGCAGAATAAAAAAGACGGCTACATATTATTAATGGACTTAGTAGAAATATTGATGTGGACTATGTATACACGGGTTTTTAAGCAAATCTGTTCAAAAATAAATTTTTATATGAATTGGAATTTATAAAGTTGTCTGCACTTGAAAACAAGAGGGATGATCAAGTTGGCAAACAAATATATCGAATGCATGTGTGAGTTAATTCTACTAATAATTTAGTTCGAATTAATTCAGTATTTGAACAAATTAAGTGGCCGCCACTTCGATCAAAATTGGGGAGCAAGCTGCTCAGTGAACTAATCCACGATAATAAGATAAGTCAGCTGTCCAACTTTGGTTAGAATAAAAAAGTATTTCAAACGTTTTCGGTATGACAAATTCTCTAGTGGCAACGTACAAGTGGTCGCAACTTGAAAACAAAATTGTGGAGAAACTTACCCACCGAAATCACAGATATTTAAATGCTATTCCATTGTTCAACTTTGATTCGAATTGATTAATTATTTCAAAAGTTATCATGATAAGAAATTTTCAAGCGGCTGCCAATTAGAAACAATATGGCGGAGTCCAAATTTGGCACTGTCCAAATTTGACTCGATTTATTTCAGCATTTCAAAAATTATCGTGTTAATAATATTTTATGCTGCAGTCGAAATTCAAGTTACCACAACTTGGCTAGCGAAATCATCCACGTTATTTCAATGATAAATTCACTTTCTGACTTTAATTCGAATTAATTCAGTATTTAAAAAATTATTGTGATAATACATTTTCAAGCGGCCATCACTTGTAAAGAAAGAGCGGATTGGTATGCCCAGCAAAATTATGTGAGATATTTGACTACTACCCAAATTTGATTCGAACTGATACAGTATTACAAAAGTTATCATAACGACAAATTTTCCAGTGGAAATAAAATCACTTGGACATAGAATGACGCAACAAATTGCCTAGCAAATTTTTCCAAGATATTTGAACCGGAAGTTCACTATATATCTTCAGTTTGAATCGGTTTAGTTTTTTCAAAAATTATCGTGATGGCACATTTTCAAATGACAACCTGATTTTAAGTGGCCGCAACTGGAATACAAAATGTTGGAAGAAATTACTTAGTGAAAGCACTGTCCAAATTTGATCGATATGAATCAGTATTTAAAAAGTTATGCTTATAAATTTTTTAGTGGTAACTTGATTTTAAGTTGTCCCGCTTAGTTTAAAATATCCGCCACTTTATTGAAAATTGCGGATAACTTTCATTAATAAACTTGGTTGAGACTCATGTACTATGTGTACGCGAAAATTCAAAGAAATCCGGGATTAAATATGCCTTTTTACAATGTGAATTTTAAATTTTCAAGTGGCCGCCGAAACAAAATATTGGAGCAAATTATGGAGCAACTATTTTGAAAATATATATATATATATATA
The DNA here is from genome assembly GCA_963930645.1 of Salticus scenicus. Lineage (NCBI taxonomy): Eukaryota > Metazoa > Arthropoda > Arachnida > Araneae > Salticidae > Salticus > Salticus scenicus. The sequence goes on along the minus strand of OZ005653.1, from coordinate 110,876,998 downwards.
TATATATATATATATAGTGCAGCAACTTAAATAACCAACTCATCAAAGATATTTATAAAATAAGTTCACTGTCCATATTTGATTCGATTTGGAGTATTATTTCGGATGTTATCGGAAAGATACTTCTTTTTTATATACAGGGTGATTCAAAAAAACGTGGACAAAATGATATGGCATATCAGTTTGATCACCAAGGATCAAAAATCACATAGGAACAGAGGGTCGTAAATGCTTGTAGAGGGTGCTAAAGCCACAAGAGGGCGTTGCGATACAAACACGAGCTGAGCAAATGGAGCTTGTCTTCATTCGAGCCGTAGATGCGTTGGGCGTAACATGGCTAGTTACACGCACCTCGAAATGTCTGACATGCATTTAATTTACAGCATGGCCAACTGCAGTGGACGAGAAGCCTCGCGAATGTATCGTGAGAAATGTACTGGTAGAAAGGTGCCTAGCCGCTCATTCTTTGCCACTCTGCATCGACGATTGTGTGATACCGGCTCGTTCGACGTGCACAAGCCGGATGCTGGTCGCGAACAAATAACTCGGACAGTTGATGCTGAAGAAAAAGCTGTCCCAGAACTCCAGCGTAATCTTTCAACAATTACACGAGTTGTATCCCGAAAGACCCATATCCCCCAAGCTACCTTCTGGCGCATTGTACACGACGAAGGACTACATCCTTATCATTTACAATGCGTCCAGGTACTGGAACCGGGAGACTACAACAATCATATTGATTTTGCGCAGTGGTTTTGCAAGAAAGTGCTGCAGACCAAAACTTCGCAGCAAGTGTTCTCTTCACGGATGAGGCTGCGTTCTCATTAGAGGGTGTGATGAGATTTCACAACCTGCATACGTGGGCGGATAAAAATCCGCATGCTACAGGTCCGCAAGGCCCACAATGAAACTTTTTCGTTAACGTGTGGGCTGGCATTGTAGGAGACTGTTTTACTTGGTCTGTACATTCTCTCAGAAAGACTTAACAGTCCTATTTATCTAACATTCTTGCAAGAGGTTCTGCCAGAAATGCTGAATGACGTTCCGATGCCTATTCGTCAACGCATTCAATTTCAACACGACGGAGCTTCTGCATATATCAGTACAGACGTCAGAGCACATCTTTAGGCTACTTTTCCTGTCGGCTGGATTGGTCGCAGTGGACCAATCCCATGGCCACCACGATCACCAGACCTGTCTCCCTTGGATTTTTTCTTATGGTGATTTTTAAAAGGACTTGTGTATGAAACACCTGTTGAAACGCCGGAAGACTTGGTAGGAAGAATCGTTGTGGCAGCAGGATGTGTTCGAGATACACCTGGTATGTTTGAGACGTTGCGGCGTTCCATGCAACGTAGATGCCAGTCGTGTCTCGATGCATCTGGCAAAAACTTTGAGTATCTCCTGTAGGCTCAACATTTGGCTTGCATTAGTCGCATGTGAGTGAGTAATTATCAATAAAATGATCCGTAATGGTTTTGTGTCTTCTCTTTGTGTTATGTATTATTTTAGACACCCTGTAGCGGCTCCGGATTGCAATTGCGACCCTCTCTTCCTATGCAACTTTTGATCCTTGTTGTGTGACTGATCTACCATGTCATTTTGTCCACGTTTTTTTTTAATCACCCTGTATATATACAGATGGACAGATAAACGAAGTGATTGCAGTGGGTCGATTTCTAAAGTTATCAACCTGGAAATTTTGTTATTTTGCAATTTGAGGTCTGAAAAACATATTTGTGTCATTTGTGCTGCATTCCATTCATTTAATTTATAAAATGTGTTAATTAATATTATTATCCATAAGAATTGCCTTACACGAAGGGTGTTAATTAATGTTTTGTACTTCCTATTAATATTATATTAATGCGGCTTTTTGAATATCGTTGCATTTTACGTGGATGCTAACAATTATGATGTTAACCAATGTGTTGTATTTACTTTTAATTTTAGAACATTGTTGCTTTTAGAATATTGCAGAATTTTACGTGGTACCTATGTAAGTGTAATGCGATTGGTTACGATGCCTTCTGGTAAAAAAAAGAAAAAAAAAGTAGTATTTTAATATCTAAATGCGTAAGAGATGAGCGCAAAATTTTAATTGCTAAGCTATTCGATTTATTACGAAAAGACACCTTTTGTTCAAAAATTATAAATTAAGAAAATATAAAATATTAATTTGCTTGGAGATATATTATCTAACATTCATGCTGTTACAAAACATGGACAAAAGGGATAATATAATTTACATAAAACTAGGTGAAATCTTAATTCAGCTGTACGATGCCACCTAGTACGAAAGGAACGTAGTGACCCATCTTTTAAATACGAAAGAACCATGCTGAGTTCCTTTTTATTTAACTAAGACCAAACGTGTATATATTTTACATGTTTGGTTCTCAAAGTTATCGTATAAAACGTGATTTGTCACAACAACTCCAGAACTTGAAATTCACTTTCTAATATTTCTTCTTATTGTTTTTCAGTAAAAAAAGTAATTGTGTTTTCTCGACAGTTAACGCTGGTACCGATTATAACTTGTTTAAATTTATGAAGTAAAAAACTATATTTAACATGATATCTATCATTGCTCTAAATAAAAGGGTATAGGGCAGGAGAAACAATCTGTACACATTTATCTTAGAAAAACTGAGACCATTTACAAAATCAGTTATAAATATAGACGTTAAAAATAAAGAAAAATGAAAATGCTTTTTCTAGAAAATTGAATATTCAATCATGATATAAAAATTCAAATATTTTATTTAAAATTTTTATTTTATAAAATATATTTTTGTAAACAAGCATCTTCAGCATCACACTAGGAAAAAAATATATCCTTCATAAATTTTGAATATTTTCAAAGCGGTGAAGTTATTTTACATACACAAGAATTCCATCTTCTATAATAGTGGTATATATGTATGTAAAGTTTAGAGTCGAAAAATGGGAATATTCAAATTTAAATATACATTTAGATTTCTGAAATGGCTTTCGACTCTGTGTGCTGCTTCATGCTCTGCTTGAAATAAAGAAGAATGATCATAACTCATACTTATGGTTTTGTGTAAAGTTGTTAAAGAGATGTGTTTTGAGATTCATGTGAATTTCTTTCCACTAGCCTATAAAAGTATTTGAGCTCATTGAATTTTCTGTTGCACATAGGGAATATATTTTAGTATTTTTGACTTAGAACGTACACACATGTATGCATTTTTTTTTTTTTTTTTTTTTTTTTTTTTTTTTGCATTGAATTATAATAAAAGGAATAGTATAATAATGTTTCAGTTTTGAATACGACTTAAAAAAGGGATAATGCTTCTGAATTAATAGAATTAATTTAATTATTTAAATAGCTACAAATAAAGAATAAACTGTGAAAAATACATTTAAAATCTACCTTAACTCTCTTTTAACTATGTTTTACAATTCATTGCCATGTTAATAAAAAAGCTAAAATTTAATTTTTGCACTAAAAAATGAAAATCAATTAAATGAATTTTAAGTCATTTAAACACACATTGATGTTTTTACTTTGCGTTTTAAGTAAACATTTTTAACGCTTCGCAAATAGTCGTGAATATATATATATATATTTTCCCAGCTATATTTTGTATGGAATTTTTAATGATTATTCAAAAGATTCTTTTTTTTTTTTTACTTTTGAGTTTATTTGATACACTAATGAGCCGTCATTGGAATAAACTGATGCAGATTGTTCACACTGGTGTAATAGTCCAGTTATTCGTAACCATAAACAGATTATCGTTTTATATTTTGAGGTAGTTCTGTTACATTAAAAAATAAATAAATAAGTAAATAAATAAATAAATAATGTACTGGAACGGAAGCATAATAAATGACTTTGTCTGGCGCACAAAAAAAGCACCTGTTTATGAAACTATTTATACAATTATGTGATTAAATTAATAATAAGTTGAGTATTTTTAATGATAGCAAATGAACTATAAAATTAGCAGTAAATACAGTATTTCACAAAAGGATTTAACGTACACACATTAAAAACCAATTTCCCAAGATACTTTAAATATTAGAATGATTGTGGTAGATTTTGATTCAACTGAAACTATGGGGACTGAATAACTTACAGAATCCCTATATCCGCTAAAATATATAAGTTTTGTAAAATGCAGGTTGCTTAAATTGTGTAGCTAATAATTCAGTAAATACCTCAACAATGTAGAATTTGTTGAGTGATATAGGTTTTTATATCTTTGTTTTATATAAGTAACATGTTACTTACTTTCCTATGATAAACATGTTTATTCTAACTTGACAGGCGTCCCACCAACACCCAATAATATAAAAGAGTGTATTATCAATCTCAGGCAGTTAAAATCATTCAAATTGTATATGAATAATGTTATAGTATTCAATTTATGTATCAAAATAATGTTACGAATTTATAAATATTTGTAGTTATTTTTATGTAAATTCATTAAAAGAGGCTTAGTCAGGTTATACAATGTTAATTTTCTGTTTTTTTACTTTCCGAACACTATAGTGAGGAAAGTATTGTAATCATGTCAAAAATCCGAATTGGAGATTTTGATGTTTCTATACGTTTCGAGGTCCCCTGAGTCCGTTTCCACTATTTTTGAGATGATGTATGTATGTGTGTGTGTATGTGTGTATGTGTGTATGTATGTGTGTATGTCTGTGAGTGAAAACGCTAGCGTCTAAATGCTTTGTTCGAATAAGCTGAAAGTTGGTACGTATATTGTAAGTCACCATAGTACGAACCCTATAGATTTTGGTGAATCTAGCACTTATAGTTTTTCTTACAGGGACACAAAGAAAAATTCTTTATCATTATGGCCTATGGAAGCAAAATCTTAAAAGTGCGATAGCATCTAAACGCCTTATTCAATTGAGCAAAAACTTTATACACATATTATAGGTCACAGATACTCAATCTGTATAGATTTTGGTGAATCTAGCACTTATAGTTTTTTTACAGGGACACAAAGAAAAATTCTTTATCATTATGGCCTATGGGGCCAAATTTTTAAAAGTGCGATAGCATCTAAACGCCTTATTCAATTGAGCTGAAAATTTGTATGAATATTATAAATCACTGTTGCACTAACTATAAGCATTTTGGTGAATCTAGCATTTATAGATTTTTACAGAGACACAACGAAAAATTCTTTATCATTATGATCTATGGGCTCAAAGTTGAGTAGCGTTAAATAAAACATCGTGTAATATATGGAGAAAAATACTCAAACACTCTATTATGGTTTTCTCTCTTTTGTTTGTTTAACAACTCCTATTTCTTTACTTTATCTGCAAAACTGTCAATTACTCAATGTTCGGAAAGTCGAGTGGAGTCACTCCAGATTTTTTTAGCTTGTTTTTGCGTTAAATAAGCTCATTTTATGTTAGGAACACGTTAAAAAGCTTCACCAATCTGGGTAATGGCTTTGCTGCAATAGTTGACGAATATTTCGCATTTTAGCGTCCTTGGTAAGAAAACTCTTATTATTCATGTACCAAATATCTTACTCGAATAGAACCGATGTTATTGGAACATTCTTAGTTTTCTGCGAGGGAATATAAGGAATTGCATTGAAACAAGTCTGTGAGTTTTCGACAAGGCACTGATTGCTGCGTAAAGGGCACTGAACCTCTTTGATTACAGCTTGTTTCTCTGTGTTAATGCTATGCTACAGATTATGATGTGAATTTGATGCTGTCAGCTATTACTTAAGCAGTGTTTTCTGGTGAAACTGAAGTTGATAAATCGTGTACAGACCTGTAATTGTCTGGAATTTTCTGTATATAAACTCTTAAGTCTCGGCAAGATTCAGCTGTCATTCACAGACAATTCACGAACCCCTGATTACGCAACAGTTCCGGTGTCAGAAGTGGGATTGTCTGTTGAATGTTGATAACGAGAGGTATTATCTAAAAATGAAGAAACTTCTAGAAGGGTCAGCTGACCAGATGAATGAAATGGAAACAGGACAGGAAAAGATAGAAACCGGATTGATAAAAAAAATGAAAGGTCAAAGAGAAATGAAAGAAATGAAAGATAGTTTGGTGAAGAAATTAAATCAATCCAAGAAAATGTGGAATCCAATCAAAATGAGGTGAAGAAAGGACTTTTAACATTGAGAGAAGTAATAGAGAGTAAATTATAAGACATGAAAAACAGAATAGATGTAACGTAAGCTAAAATTATGAAGAGAGAAGCTAATGTAATGAAGATAGAAGGCAGTGTGATGAGGATAGAACAACTTTTTGAAGAGAAAGTAAAAGAAAATTTTGAACAAGAACAGAAAGGAAGGTTTTCAGGAGATCAAAGTAAATTAAAGAGAATAGAAGTAGATTTTGATAGAAAAGTGGAAGAAGGGTACAACAGGACGTGATAGGGAAATTTGAGAAGTTTTAAAGAAATTAGGAAATTATTTGCAAAAAAAGATCCGGAGTCTGGAAAAAAAGTCAGTGTCCGTGGTTGAGGCAGCTAAAAGAAAGATGTAAATGAATATAGAGTCAAGAATGAATTAAGCCATCTACCTACGATAGCAGTTCATCTAGGCAAGTATATAATACACAGCTTCCCATCGTAGCTGGAGCTAATAACTGAGACTCTACTACCAAGGTAGTCCTTTTAGCAGCAACATTACAGGGTGAAGCAGTTGACATGTTGGAAACTGTTTCGAAGTATGCGCGGTATGAATTCGAGGCCCTAATAAGAGCGCTAGAGCTGCGTTTTGCAGATAAATGTTCCAAAGAATACAATCGTCTCCAGTAAAAGTGCCGCTACAAACAGGCAGGTGCAAGTTTACAAGAAATATTCAGTGGTATAAATCGGATATTCAGAGGCTATCATAATTAGATTTCTTGAAGTGCCACGCTGAAACTCATTATGATTTGGCCCTCCAATACTTCAACGAAGAGATTCAGAGACTCAAAAAGCACTTATACTCGCCAATGTAAAAGACGTCGAGTCAATTTTGCGTATGCATTGAAATTTGATTCAGCCCAAAAAGCCTCCCATAAAGACCGCCACAACCATCACAGCTGTCTCTTTGGATGATTCACATGCTGATCTGAATGAAGTAAAGAAAAATCTGGCCGTCATCACACGGTGATAACAGATGTAGTACAAGAACTTGAGGAGAAAAATATCTGGACACCGCGCGCCGTCCTGGGTTAAACTCTTGAAAGTGACCGGCGACGAAATAAAAATTCATGGAAAAATGAACTTCACCGTGACATTTGGAAATGCCGGTTACCAACATATATCATATGTAGCCGACATCAGAGATTCTCTAAATCTTGGACTTGATTTCCAGAGAAAATAAAAGTGCAATTGGATTTCAAGAATAATTAACTGCATTAAAGTTCAGAAGAAATAGTTTTGTTTAACATTGAAAATCCAGACATTCAACCAATATGCCAATAATAGCGAAATATGAAAATTCCATACAAAAATTCCATTTAAGAAACATTCCTAAGGTGATGGAAAAACTCAAATGGCTAACCTCAAATTGAATTCTATCAAGTGCAACTTGTTCCGCAGCGAAGTAAGTTATCTTGGCCATGTAATCTCTGATAAAGCTATGAGAATAGATCCCGAGAAAATCTCTCCAGTCAAGAACCGGAGTCGCCCTGAAAACGTTCATCAATTACTAAGCTTCCTTCGCTTATGTACATAACACAGGAAGCTCGTGAAGGGTTTTTCAATTATAGTAAAAGCTTGTCTAAACCGTTGCGAAACTACTGTACGACCAGGAAATAATTATTCGCCATCGTAAAAGCCATCGAATAGTTTCATCATTATCTCTCTGGCAGAAGATGTTTGCTCCGGACTGACCACGCATCTTTAACGTAGCTGCTTAATTTTGAGAAACAGGAAGGTGAGATTGCTATGAGGATACAACGCCTCCAGGAATATGACTTTGAAATACGTCTTTGTAAAGAAATTCTACACGGATACGCAGATGCATTGTCACGGAAGTTGTGCTTGGAAAGTTGCAAGTACTGCTCTAGATCCTAAGAAAAGTACCAGCAGACGAATCCAGTTGCTTGCCAAGCTACAGTTTCAGCACCATCTAAACCGAACCAGTCGTGTAATCTGGAAGTTAGACATGTCCTGTTAGAAGGTCCTGATGTAAAGTCAATACAGAATTTAGGGAAACGGCTAGCAAAAGATATAGATGGCAGGACATTTCTACATTAACCCAGTCACGAAAAGTTACTGGGCACTCTGAGGCTCTCTTCATATTAGAAACGGTGTACTATACAGAAAATCGGAGTTTGACGGAGGTAGGAGTTTCAGATGGCAGATTTTCCTACCTAGATCGAAGAATACAGACGTTCTAGAACAGCTGTAATGTAGCCCTACCGGAGGCCATTTTGGAGTGATGAAGACTCTCCAGAAAGTTTGAGAATGCTTTTATTGGTGCAAAACATGCGAGAACGTGGAGAAATGGTTCAAATACTGTGAGGGTTTTGTGGCACATAAAGGCCCAAGTAGACGAAACCGAGGAAGAATACGGTGGATCATACTCTACATCTTGGGTCCTTTGCCACGGTCCTCCAGAGGCAAAAAGTACATCCTCGTTGTAATGGACTACTTCATTTAGTTGTCTTAGACGTATCCCATTCCCGATGAAGAAACAATCACAGTTGCTGAGGTTCTCGTGTAACAATGGTTGTCAAGGTATGATACACGCCTACAGATTCATACCGATTAAGGCACGAACTTCACCTCTGCGGTATTCAAAGGACTGAGTCACCTACTCTGTATAGACAAAACCCAGACAACACCCCTACAACAACTGTCGGATGGCATGATCGAGAGATTTAACCGCATCTTCCTGATTAACCTCTCTCTTCTATAATAAGGAATTATCAAGATTGGGACTTGAAGTTGTCATTATTCCTGCTGATTATCGAAATGATGCTCATGAAACTATCGGCTATAGTCCAGCTCAGATGCTGTTTGGACGCGAACTTCATCTTCCATGTGATCTCCAGTTTTTTGTGCACCACATGAGCCTTCCGCGCCAGAGGAGTAAATCCAATATCTCCAGGACCAATTTGAAGACGCACACAACTTTGCTCGGGTGCAGATTCACATCAAGTTATGACTCAAAGTCTACACAACGTGAATTCATGGAAGGAGACAAAGTTTGGTTGTGAACGCTGCTGTAAAGGACTCTTCCAAGCTACAGAGTAAATGGGAGAGTCCCTATACAGTCCTAAACAGACTGAATGACGTCGTTGATATAATTACTAAAACGTCGTCATCAAAACCAAAGATAGTACATTATGATCGGTTAGCCACATACCACAGTTAAAGATAATGATTAAATTTGTATATGCGTTTTGTAAATATTTGCATATAAATATTTCTACTTAATTGTAAATTTAGTAAATATTTCAGTCACTTAATTTTGCAATATGTATTGTTACATGCAACTCAGTTTTTGTATTCTAAATTATATATAGTCTGTTTTGTTTTCGCCTCTTGACCAAGGGTTGTACTTCCCAGACGTGAGGTCTTTAGGAGGGAGGCAATGTTACGAATTTTAAAAAGTAGTAGTTATTTTTATGTAAATTTATTCAAAGAGGCTTTTTCAGTTTATAATTTTTTATTTTCCTTCCTTTCTAGCTTGTCTTTGCGTTAAAATAGCTCATTTTACGTTAAGAACAAGTTAAAAAGCTTCACAAAGCGGTTAATGGCTTTGGTGCCAAATTTCACGAGGTATTCACTCCTAGACGACGCTTCGTGACGTTTACATGAAAATCCTTATTTTCGATATACCAAATATTCAAGCTCTACTTCGAATAGAACCAAAGATACTGGAACATTCTCAATTTTTAGCGATTATATAAAAGGAATCACATTGATCCAAGTCAGTGCGTTTTCGCAAAGGCATTGATTGCGGCGTAAAGAGCACTGAGCTTCTTTGATTACAGCTTGTTTATGTGTGTTACTACTATGCTACAGATTATGCTGTGAATTTGATGCTGTCAACTGTTATTTAAGCTGTGTTTTCTGGTGAAACTGAAATTGACAGTTGGTTTACAGACATGTAATAGTCTGGATTTTTCCGTAAATAAACCTTTAAATCTCTGGAAGATTCGGCTTTCATTCACAGACAATTTACGAATCCCGAATACACAAGAATTCTGGTGTCAGAAAAGGGGTTTTCAGCTGAGTGCTCAAAACTTGCGCTATGAAGCAAGAAGTGAAGAAACTTCTCGAAGGGTTATCCAGATGCCAGAAAAGAAAACGAACCCCCGTGTACACAGCAGTATATTTTATATCTGCATTTCTATGCTACTTAATGCAACAACAACAACAACAACAACAAAAATATTAACTTCATATCTTTGTAATTTTAAGAAACTTACAAAAAGCAAATATTACTCTTCATGTTCTTATTTAAAACTTAAAAAATTAATCACAGGATCCAAATATTTATTTTTTATGTATTATCCAACATGCATGAAATTATTTTAATAGATTTATGATGTAAGTCACATTCTTTTAAAATTGGATATGAATTTAATAAAACTAATTTCTAAGTATAATACATAATTATTTTTTTTTTATCTCATAGTAATAAAAATGCAAATTTTTCACAGATTAAATTTCTTGATTTTATTGAAATCAAGATGATGTCAGAAGTTCCAGCAATTATTTATTGTTTTATGAAATAGCGAGTTTCAAAATCTTGCATTAAGTAGTGGACAAAATTCAAAAGTAAATAAAAAGTAAATAAACTAGTAAAATTGCAAGTAAGTATGCGTATAGTATGTGTAGGAATTAAATATATATACGTTTATAATTAAAGAATGTTGATATTTTCTCTAAATGATATTTGAACTTATTCCAGTTACAGGATAAAAAGTGAGTCAATAGAGCAAAGCATTTTGTTTTAAATAACGCCTTAATGCATTTTAAAGAAATTTTTACTGCTATATAACCAAAAACATTATTTTTTCATCGCGTTATTTTAATATATATTTTTTTTCTTCTGACCGCTTATGAAAAGAATAAAATTTATATGCGTTTTTTTTTTTTTTTTTTTTTTTTTCAATATAAAAAATTTAGAATTATTATGAGATTTTTTCAACATCTAATTAAATTACAAGTTTGAAGATGGGTCAAATTCAAAATTTGGATTTTCTAAAAAACGAAAAATACATAATCTAGTGAAATCAGAACAGGAAATTTGCTGAAATTTGGAGAATTCATTTTAATCATTTCTATGTATTTTGCATTTTTTTCTTTACCATTTATATTATTAAGGTGCATAAATTCGGTCGCATTTTCTTATTTTATGTTTTACGATATCAAAATTTCGATCACATTGGTGGAATGAAACTCAGGAATATTTTCGATTTTAATTTTCATGTTAAATAAGTGTTTGATTCCTTTCTCTTGCCTGACATCTATATCAACGCAAAGCAAAATAGAATAATAATAATAATAATAATAACCCAGTTTATGAATTTTGGCTCTTGCTCCCTTCCTCAAACTTGTGATTCAATTGAACATATGATTATGTATCTGAAAATATATTTTACATTATTTGTGTAGAGTATGTCTGCTAAAGTCCTGCCTCACACACTCTGACGAACGGCAATATGGATTATCTTTCGTGACGTCTAGGTACAGAAAAATTGTTAATCTCTGTAACATGATATTGGTTAAGATGTCAGTAGCAAAAAGTGAATTTTATATTATTTTCATGGAAATAGTAAAAATACGGGGAAAAAAGGCAATTGCAATGTTGTAGACAGCTCAAAATTTAGGAAAATATACTTCTCCATGATATTTCAAAGGAAATAATATGTAAAACGCTCTTTATTTTTATCGTCGCCATTGAGTAAAAATATAAACTCGTACAAAATTCGAGTAGAAGAAACGAATTTAAATTATGATACACTGGGCAGCATTCTCCGTATTCGGAATAAGGAACGGAACATGAATTCATTGCACTCAGAATCAGATTGGAATATCTTGCTACGTTCAAAATGAATTTTTTTCATATATATCAAGATAATTTCATTTTTATGCAGAATTTATTCATTCCGTACGAAATTCTGAATACATGTTATAACACAATACTGCCAATTGAAATGTAAACGGTACGCTGTACCAATGAATCACGATGGTATGTAGATAGTGAGCAAATATATTAAATTATCTATATACACCTTCGTTAAGGATTGTATCGGTTTGGGAAATCGAAATTAAACAAACGCGCATTTTATAAATTTTAAAGAAATCGCATACACATTTTATTAATAGAATCATTTTGCACACAGTATATTTTTTACTAAATAGGGAATGATATATAAATTTATTTGACACTTTTTCCCCTTATATCGTACACGTTTCAAGATAAGAAAAGTAATTCCGCTGCTCGCCGTCAGGGGAAGTTGTAATCAATCGTTTCTTGTTGTACATCGCCCTTATGTTAGTTAAACATAATATTTGAGAGTTATATAGGTATTTTACCTTAGTTTTGTAATATTATGCACATTTATATAAAATAACATATATCATATTTACCAAAGAACATCGAAAATATTAGTTCCGTTTATTTGTAAAGCATAATTTTTTCTATAAATTTAAAGTCGTTAAACATGATATAAAATAATTATCAAATTCATTAAACTTCTCCGAATAATTTACTTCTTTTGTAATCTTTTTCTTATTATTACTATTATCATTATTATTTAAAAGGGTTATAAAATTCCTGGAAAATACTTACATGAAAAAATGACTGAAAATGATAAAAATTTAAAAATATTTGCATATACAAATATGTATATGTATTTATTTTAAAAAAAAAAGTGTTAATGAATGTTTGTTTTAAAGATTTTTATAGAATCTCAAAAGATTAAATATATTTGAAAAAAAAATCTTCTCGTAGTTTTGTCAGTTTATCTATATTTATATAATATATATACATTTGAATTTCCTGAAAGTAAAATGTTAATTGAAGAGTAATGGTTACTCGATACATCGTTTTGCTACGTCATAGATCTCTCTGTGAAAAGTCTATGAGAATGCGTTGCACTGAAAAAAATATTAGTTTGATTAAATAAAACAATACAGTCGAACCTCGTTAACGTGAATCTCATGTGAGTTAAAAAAACATGTGCATGTTATCAGTAGTTCATGTTATCATTAACTAATCTTTACATGACTAAACTAATCTCCCTCTTGACGGGGATTGTGGAAATAGTTCATGATAAAAGTAATTCACGTTAACAGTGTTCAATTTAACGAGGTTCAACTGTATAAGATTATTGTTTTAAATAAATATTGGTTGAATCAGCAAACATGTTTGATTAAAAAAAAATAATAATAATAATATTAATATCAATAAATAGGACTCTGATTTTTATTTTATTATTATTATTATTTTTTAAAGTTGACATTGTATCAACAAAACGTTTGCTAGATTGTGCCATAAATATGCGATACAACCTCAAAAATTTTCAAGCACAATATATGTTTATAGAAATGATAAGCAAGGACGTTTTGTCATTTCTATAAACTAAACAACTGCTGAAAATGAAATTCATAAATTTCCTATGCCACATTCATCCTGATGAAACGTTTGGGAAACAATCAATGAATCTGCGGAAAAGGTGTTTGGAAAAGGCGCAAGAAATGGATTTATAATAACAATTTTATCATTTACTATTTACAATTTTACTATTTACACGATCATCTATGCCAAAACTGAGTAATAAGTCCAACTTCAAATCTTAATACAAAGGTAGAAACTTCTATAAAATCATATAGTAACTGTAAATGTAAATACATCCTAAATATGTGAATATTGTAAATATGTAAATATTGTAAATAGCTGTCTTTCATGGGTGGATGCGAAGTACAGGATTGAAATCCAAGAGCAGTCCCCTTCCCGTGTTGCGTTTTGAAATATTAATGTAATAAATTATAATTGCATAGCAAGCAAAGAACTGCACAGTGCATATTTATTTCAAAAAGTATAAAATTGGACTAAAAAAAAGCAAAATACTGCAAATGGAAGAAAAGCTAACAAATTTAAATTTTGGTTAATTTCACGTAATGCGATACCTAAAAATAGAAAAAAAAAAAATACATTTTTAAAGGTACTTGAAAAGTGTCTTAAAGTAAAACAAGTGAATGATGTCAAATAATAATAATAATAATAATAATAACAATATTTGTTTTAAAATAAAAAAAAGTTTGAAATTTAACTCTGTTTTACTTTTTTTTTTTTTACTTTGAAGGTCATGAGTGAAATAGAGACATTACTATTTATTTATTTATTTATTTATTATTACTTTTCATAAATTGAGGATACCAAAGTACATCTTTTTTCCTCTAGTAGAAGTTTCTTATCTAAATTATCCATTTTTCAGCCCACCCTAATATATATATATATATATATATGTGTGTACATATATGTGTATATATATATATATATATATGTAGGGTACATATATATATATACCCTAATAGCACACTTATCCACAGTATATCTTCAGGATGTTTCTGGGATGTTTTTCCATCCAGGAGACATCTTAAAAACATCCTTGGGAGATGATGTGCTACTAGGTAAATATATAGAGAGAGAGAAAGAGGGAGAGGGAGAGAGAGAGAGAGAGAGAAAGAGATGTATTTATTATATCATGTTATATAATACGTTAGATTTAAGAAACGCAAATTCAATTTCTTTTAAACTTAAACATAATAACTTCAAACCAAAATTTTGAAATTGATAAATTAATCAATTTTTTTTTTTCCAAAACAATAATAATATATATATTTTTTTTAAACAATGCAGTGTTTTATATATGTATTTAAAAAAAAAGAAAAGAAAAAAAAGAAAAAAAAAAGAAAAGACAAAAAAAGAAAAGAAAAAAAAAAACTGGTATCTATGAGACACACTCATCATATATATATATATATATATATATATATATGTGTGTGTGTGTGTGTGTGTTAAATAAATTATTTACTTCCATTAAAATTTATTTTGTTACTAAAATTTATATAATTAATTTTTTTAGCTGTACGATTCGCGTTTGAAACTGTCTTTGAAACTTCCGCAAAAAAAAAAAAAAAAAAAAAAAAAAAAATCAATTTATTCACTCAAGAATCAAACAATTCCTGCATCTGAATGTGGAATGTGTTAACCTGTTAGCAACTTCGTGTTAAGAAATGAAGTAGTTCTCAAAGGTTGTGCATTATTTGGACAGATGTATTTTAACAAAATAAATAATTTATTAAAATGAAGCTATTTTTTACTTTAATTTATTAAATAAATTTTAATAATAGTCGTATTAAATTTATATAAGTATATAAAAGAAGAAAATATTAAAGATAAACATAATTTAATAAATGTAACTATGTAAAAACGTAAGTTCAATTTAAAAAGAAATATTACATTATAAATTGTAATAATTATTACGAGGGTAAATCATTAAATAAATCACAAATGCATATGGCATGATTTAAAGTAGTAACAGATATCTCTGAAAGATGGTGATAGATGGTAGCACCATGCAGCTTTATGATATTCAATTCATATTGAGTAGATAGCATTCACACGCATGCGTAATGCAGTTTCAAAAATGGCGATGGTGCTGAGTGATTATACGATAAAAGAGCGGCATGCCGGGTTCCATTTTCCTGGGGCGAAAGGACTTGAATGAAAAATCCCATAAAGAAATGGGAAGTGCTACAGCATTCCTCTTACAGCCCAGATTTATCCCCTAGTGATTTTCATCTATTTGGTCCACTGAAACAACATCTTGGAGGCAAAGAATTTTCAGATGACGACGACGTTCAACATGAAGTCCTACTGTGGATGAGACATCAACCAAAGGAATTTTATGCAGTTAAAATTGGGGCTCTGATAAAACGATGGGATAAGTGCATCAACGTTGCTGGAGATTATATGGAAAAATGGAGATTATTTTCAAGTGATTACCATGGTAAATTATTTTTTTGTTATCTTTTGTGACTTACTTAATGACTTTCCCTCGTATTATAAAAATTAAAAGTCTCAAAGTTTTATCCCTTTTCTGAAGAGGAAAAAATTGTTGCGTTTATAAAACAGGTAAATTTAAGCAATTAAAAATAGTTTTATCTTTTAGTTAATATTAGTTTTATGCATAGATCTTTCATTTATCACAATGCATTTAATAAACATTATTCGGAAAAAGGTTCTTTCAGATAAAAATTAATCATTAACTGTATCAGCGTGTGTTATTTCTAATGCATTTGCATATAAATAGCACGAATATATGTATAACATAATTACATTATTAACAATGAATAGAAAAAAAAATGTAAAACCCATTTATAAATCCAAGAATAAATTTTTCGTAAAATAAATAAGTAAATTAATTAATTCTATTTTGCTAAAAATATCCAACCTTCACGATTTCTCCTGTAAGATTTCACTCAAGTCCTCGTTAGAATAATGCCCGAAGAAAAGTGCTGACCTAAAGTTATAACTTCATTCACAAAGCAAGCGACTTTCTTTTTATTACTAATGGAAAATCTCGTTTGTCACTTTTGTTCATTGTCGGATTTTTTAAAACTATACTTAGAAAATAACAGAAAAAAATCTTATTTTAAAACTTTTCTTTATTCAAGTAAATGAGATAGGAATAATAATCGACACAGCTGTGATATATAGCTGAAAGTTTTCTGAAAATTCAATTGCAAGCTACAAATTTTAGTATGTTTTAACATTATTTGTTTCTTTTAAAATGGATTATGCGGATTTAGCAATAGTGTATTACACTGAAGTACTTAAATAAGGTTCTGCTATATATAAATAATATAATATTTAGAATTTTAGTTGAAAAATAATGTTATTAAATTATGTTATTATAATATAATGAGTAGACTTTTTTAAATACAAAATAATGTTTAAAAATAATGTACTTAATAATAGAAAATAAACACAGAAGTAATATTCCGGATATTCTAAATAATTCTTCGGTCATAAATTTTTATTTCATAGAAAAGAAATGATATTGTATTTTTTTAATAAAATGTATTAATATTAATATTTCATATATGTGTCTAATAAGATTTTATTTTGTTTTGAGCACATTAAAAACTACATAAATTCACATTTATAACAAACAATGTCTTCAATTTTAATTAGTAAATAATTATAAATGTGATTAAAATTAAATTTATCTATCTATCTATCTGTCTCTATAATTAAAGTACAAGGATAAAAAAAAAAAAATAATAATTTATATTCAGGAATTTACAAATAACTAATAAAATGAATCTGAGAAAAACAAATATATATATAATTATAAAATGTAATAATATCCATTCATTTTTAATCTTTCACCAAAAGTTGTCGTTAAATTTCTTTTCGAAACTAGTATGCTATGACCATTACAAAAACTTTCATTAATACCATTGTATTTAAGTGCGTCAATTACTGATCAATCTTTGAAAAAAATAACCAACTTATCTTTCTAGAATTAACAATATATATATATATATGTCTACATGTCTATATCTATATCTATATCTATCTCTCTCTCTATATATATATATTTCCAGTTCTTCATGTGATAACTTATTTCATCTTGTAAAATGTTTGAAAAAGTTTTCATAATATATATATATATATATATGTGTGTGTGTGTGTGTGTGTGTGTGTGTGTGTGTGTGTGTGTGTGTGTGTGTGTGTGTAAAATAATACGATTTGGTGCGATTTGCTATAAGATGATGAGATATATCATGTCTGAAAATCACAGAAAGCAATAAAAGCGAAATAAGCACATGCAGCCAAATTTAATCAGCATAAAATTTAAACAACTTCAAGAATGAAATAATGAATTGCGCTAAAATATTTTAAAACACTGATCACATGACAAATGTTTTGGCTAAAACATTCCTCGCCACGATACATGCAGTGCACAATAGTTAACATTTTCGTAGTAAAACGTCATAAGTTGTAACAGTTGTAAAACATATTAAGAAAATCAAATATTTAGTTCAAACTGTTTTAATCTCAATTCTTATTAAAGTCACACAATCAACTGTGGAAGAAAATCATATTTATTGAATTTTTTTTTCCGACTGAGTGAAAATAATGCGTGGACCGGGAGTCGAACTCCGGATCCTTGACATACAAGGTCAAGGCTCTACCAATTGAGCTATCCAGGCCGACAACTAGTCAGCATTACTCCCTCAGACAACCTTTAGGCAGAAACATCTCTGTTCTATCATGTAGATAGCTCGACAGAAATAAGCCGCAGGAAATTTAAAACACCATTAAACAATGGGAGAAATAAATACAATTTTTATTAAAATCACACAATCAGCTGTGGAAAAAAATCATATTTATTGTTTTTTTTTTTTTTTTTTTTTTTTTTTTTTTTTTTTCCCGAATGAGTGAAAATAGTGCCTTGGTCCAGGCATTATTTTCACTCAGTCGGAAAAAAAAAAATCAATAAATATGTTTTAATCTCATTCAGAGGAATATTTTGCAATCTGGAGAACATGCCCTGTACAAAGGTTTGTGAGTCTTAAGTGATTAAGTCGGAAGCTAAAATTTTAGCAGTGTCAAATTCCAGAATATTCTCAATAATAGAAAAAGATAAAAAGTTTAGCTTTTATGTTAATAAAATCTAAAAATTTATAATTATGTCATCTTGTTGCAAAACCCGCCGACTCTTTAAATTTGGAAAATGCGTTTTTTTTTTTTTTTTTTTTTTTTCCGTTTTTCTTTCCAGTTCTATGTAAACGTTTTTACCCTCTGGAAGCAGGAATACATGTCAAATCTGATCCGTCCTGTTTTCCTTACGTGTTGCAAAACTGTCAAATCCTAATGCTGGTGAGTTTCAAAACCGATCATTTCTCTATTTGTGAGATCGCGTTTCTGTTTCACCCGACAAAACCAGCACATATTTTGATTAGGTTAGCGTTATTGTGTTTTCTCTCGTCTGTTCAGGCCTTTGCTGTTGCATATAAATTTTCAAATACATGAATTTCGTGTTTCCTTCGACTTTGGGGAAGTTCGTAGAAGAAGTATCTTCTAATCAATTAAAGAAGAAGAAAAGTGACCCTGCGACGTAGAAAACAACCGA
Source organism: Salticus scenicus (assembly GCA_963930645.1). Taxonomy (NCBI): domain Eukaryota; kingdom Metazoa; phylum Arthropoda; class Arachnida; order Araneae; family Salticidae; genus Salticus; species Salticus scenicus. The sequence goes on along the minus strand of OZ005653.1, from coordinate 110,857,870 downwards.
AGTAGTAACATAAAATTTATTGATAACATATTTTGATTAGGTTAGCGTTATCGTGTTTTCTCTCGTCTGTTCAGGCTTTTGCTGTTGCATATAAATTTTCAAATACAAGAATTTCGTGTTTCCTTCGACTTTGGGGAAGTTCGCAGAAGACGTATTTTCTAATCAATTAAAGAAGAAGAAAAGTGACCCTGCGACGTAGAAAACAGCCGAAGTAGTAACATAATATTTATTGATAACATAATATTATCTGAGATGGCGTAATACGATTGTTTAACCAACCGTTATTAATTTAATAACATTCCTATGATAATTCAGCAGGTTGCAGCGATGTGTTTATGTAAGTTTGTATAAAATTCGAATGATTTTCCTGAAAAAACGCATTTTCTAAATTTAAGGAGTTGGTCGCTTGTGCATCTAGACAATACAATTATAAGAATAGCTCGAATGTTCTTTGAATTAATATTTTGTAAGACTTGTTTTTATATTGAAGTAGTCAGTAATTTTATCTTGCATTTTTTTAATTATCAGTTTCAATATCATTTCTGCATAAATGATATTTTTAATAACTATAAATAGATTAAAACTGCCTTCCATTTACATACCCGTTTCTAATATGATAAGCTCAGATTTTTTCAACTTTTAGAACGGGAAAAGTAATAAATAAATAAATAAAATAAATAAAGTTTCCTTTTTCAAATCATTTTTACTGCTCTAGAAGTATGGCAAATATCTCAGTTTGGTTAAAAAGCAAAATATATTACATTACCCCCCTCTCGTTAAAGAGTAAACAAAATGAAAAAGTGCGAAATTTAAAACTTGCGGCTATTCTCTTGATGTTCAAAGAAGTAAGCAAAATTACTAAACTCATTCAATGTTTAAGTAAAACTTCTCCCTGAACTCCATAGATCTATCTTTAAAATGTCGGATTTATATCTGCCTTTAAAAAACCACTTCTGTTCTTCATTATACTCAGACTGGACCAATAACTATTAAAAATAATATTTGATTAATCAAGAATAAAATATTTTACAATTTCATATTATCTTTATTTACTTTTAACATGGATCTATTCCCAACATTTTACGTTTATTGATTATTTCCAACTTTTTGTTTACTTTAACATGTTATTATATATTATTAATATATATTTTGAACACCTAAACCTTTCCATGAAAATTACGAGCAAATATTTCAAGATAAATTATGAGTCTTCCATCTCTGTAAGACAGCTCTAATTTTGCAACGGATCTCTTTTATACGAAAACAGTAGTTGCACATCTGATATATATATATATATATATATATTTTATAATTAATGTTAATCCTAAACCTTTCCATGAAAATTACAAGCAAATTCCTCAACATAAATTATGAGTCTTCCATCTCTGTAAGACAGCTCTAATTTTGCAACGGATCTCTTTTCTACGAAACCAGTAACTGCACATCTGATCATTTTTTTTTTTTTTTTTTTTTTTTTTTTTTTCAGATAATATTGATTTTTAAGTTTAATTAGATATATAGCGAATTATAACTATTCTTTAAATTAAAAAATACGTTTTACGTCTTATACGTTTATTATTTATTAAGTCTTATATATGAATAAATCTATTCCCATAGTTAATAAATTTGCATATTAACAGTAATTTTCTCTCTCTTAAGTTACAATCTTGATTGTCCCTATATTTCTGAACATGTATAAACGTAGAGGAAAAAGTATTTTGCTGTATTCTTATATATTTGTTTTGGATGGATGGTTGGGTTTTACGTCGCACTAGTGCTGCGCAGATTGGCAATTGGCGACGGTCTGGGACACAGCCCTAGAGGTGATCCGGAGATATGCCATCACAATTTTGATCCTCCACGGAACGGATGGCTCTCCCGCTTTGGAGACCCCCAGAGGTATAATTTTTTATGGGAACATGGAGAACATTGCGGCCACGACGGATTTTACGTGCAGCAGCCACCATAAGTGTACACGACGGTCTTTGGCCGGCTCAAGTACCAAACCCGCAATCTTCCAATTACGAGGCAGGCGCTCTACCGACTGGGCTACCGCGGCCCTATATTTGTTTTGTATTACAAAAATAATAGCATTTTTTTTTTTTTTTTCAGATTCTTTAAGTTCGTTTAGATAATCTTTTTAGCAATTACAATTACATTAGTTATTTTAAAAAATCAAGTATCCTTATTATTATTAGAAGGGGTGTATACGGGTCGCTTGATCTCTCTATTGACAAATACAGTGTTTAGCGACACGCTTGGAAAAACATCATTATTTATTACATTTCGATAGCGGATTTCAGAAACGTCGATTTCAGAAAATGTGTGTTATGTGTGTTGTCCACGTGGAAACGTTGTAATAATTTATAAAAATTGATGTTTGGATTGCGATACAGCAAGTCACTGATAAATAACAGGTATAAATCTTTGAAGAAATATTTTAAAGTTGAGGAAATCGCTTCAACTATTTCGGGTCGAAAGGAGACACGACCCTTCGTTAGGCGAACATAGTAGACACGAGTACTGAAAATAAATGTGTCTTCTTTCGACAGGAAGCTACTGATGCGAGTTCTTGTATTTCATGGTCTTTATTTAAAGTTTTGTACTTGTAACTTTTAAACGTCAGTTCTGTGGTGCTTTTTTACAATCACAGACAAGTAGTTTGTTAGCCAAGGTGCATTGATTTCAGAGAACTACATAGATTGTTACCCAGAGTTCGTCATGACTTAATGGATACAAAGGCATAAATCGCAAGTAACTAACAGTGCGCAATTAACAGTGGCGTCCTGCACGGTATGACTTAATACACAGTGCAGAATACACTGTTTCATATATGCTGCGCATTCGGTGACCGGTTTTATTTCTGGATTAAAGGAGTCTTCATTTTAGTGTTTGTTTATTATAATGATAAATTATCGTATTTGTATGTGTATGTGTATGCGTGTGTGGTATTTCAAGACGAAGCATGTTTTTATAATTATTATTATTATTTCACTACACTTTATAACAAATTTCCTTTTTAAATTAGTTTTATAATTTAAACAGAAAATAAAATGTAGGTTCATGTATTGCCTTCCCATACGTGCATCATGAAATAGTTTTTAATCTAGTATTTCAAAATAATATATGAATAATTTATTTTTATAGAATTTTAAAGAGATAAACACCGCCAAATAAATAAATATATATACATAATTAGGATTATTCGATTATTCTTGATTAAATGCTAGCGAAAAGAGTATGATACTCTGTTTGTACACTTTAAAAAATGTGTATCGGTGATAGCGAATTTAGTAAATCTAATAGTAAACTAACCTTTCTGATAAAATTCTCACGAGAAAAAAAGAACTATTCTAGAATAAAATATATTTATATCACGAAAATTTAAAACATATATTAGATTTTCTATATACGTCGATCATGTAAAATTATATAAATTGCATATTTGAGAGATATTTTGAATTCGCATTTCACCTGAACTTTATCATCATAAAAGTATTCCATTGAGGAATTTGAATAAATGCTATCGATAGAGATGCATGGTAATCTAACGAAAATTTAAGATATGCATTTCAGTTTTTTCAATAAATATATTTCACTTTCTCACATATTTAGGAAATATATATATTTTGGATTTATTTTCGAAAAGAAATATAAATATGTATCTTACCACTTCAAATTATTATTATATATACATATATATAAGAATACGAAACAATTTTTAGAAAAGAGAATTTATAGCAAATATTCAATTAAACACACCATTTCATATTAATTGCTAATAACATATATTTATTTTAGAATGATTTTTATTCAATATTTTTAATAATCAATGTTTTTTTAAATAAAATTGCATTCAAATTTGTTGTAGAATTTTAGGAAAGAACTTAATGATTTTTTTACTTAATACTCTAAAAAAAACAAAAAAAAAAAAAAAACAAAAAAAAAAAAAAGTTTTAAGTCTGAAAAAGAGCATTTATTAAAAAAAAAAAAAAAAAGCTTTGGAAAAGCAATTTTATTTCTGACAGAGCTTTGCGGGATTTTAAAAACACAAAATGTGATGTATAATAGGTGGTAATGTGCAAAGTGGTAAAATATAGTTCATAAGAAAATATTTAATAATATATTCTTTATGTTCGGGATATGTAAGATATTATTTTTCGTAGTTAGGCAAAGATACCACTCTTCGTCACCCCTAAAATATGCACCAGTAGTCGTCACCCTCTGAAAAGAAGTGTTAAAATAACCGATTTATAACCTGTATGAATTTGAATCTACCCGCATAAGATTCTCCAAAGCCTTCTGCTTCTTATAACATAAAGAGTTCGATTTCAACAATTGGGGAAGAGTAGGAAGAAGCAAAATAAGGGAAGTATACGTTAAATTACAATTGGATTGAGTCAACGTAAAGCAAATGATTAAGGAGAGAGATGTGTATTTCTTAATATATTTTGTTGTTTGCTGTATTTGTCATTGCTCATAAAGCATTGTATGCAATGTTTATGAGATGTAGAATCCGATTTATGTGCATTTTTTTTTAAATTTGACATAATATAAAGATTTTTAAGGTATAACGACTACTGGGTCATATTTTGCACGTTTTACAAATGCTCGTCGCCCATAACGAACACTGGTGTTTTAACATTTTTATTAACTGGGTAACTATTTTGATTAAAAATAATATTTTTTCGTTTAGAATTATGATGGTATAATTTTTACTTTAATTGGACTATCAGAACCAGTAGTCGCCAGGGGTATTCGTAAATGTAAACAAATGTATTCTAAACTCAAGAACGTGAGCTTTATTGCACTTGTAACTTTTGTATAGCTTGTTTAAATAAAGTCAGTCATGGTACCTTTCGTTCACTATGACTGACTTTAAACAAATTAAAATTTTTCATTATATTTTGCTGGAAAAATTATACAATGGCATATAAACATGTTTAGTTATAAAGAGGTTTTTCTAGTTTTCTGCTATATATTTTAGAAAAACAAACATGATTACTCTATACATCTGTCTAATGTAATTTAAATTTTAGTTCCCCATCATACTATAGGTATGGGGAACTTAGGTAATCGTGAAAAATTTCGACTTCGGTTTTTTGACTTCTCTTCATGTTTTCAGGTGTGAGGAATCCGAAAATGACAAAATTTCTATGGTGTCTGTCTGTAGGGTGTCAGTTAGTCTATTAGTCTGTTAGTGGGTCAGTCCGTTAGTTTGTTAGTCTGTGTACACGATATCTCAAGAACAAATTGCCGCAGAGAGGTCAGATCAGTTTTAAAATATTACTTTCGACACTGGCAAGAACCTTATTCATTTGCAACATTCGAATTTAAAAACTTCGTAAGTTATTAGAAATTTACGATTTTCTTAACATGGGAGAATAGGACAAAAATTCACTTAAACGTGCATTAAATGAAAACTTTTTACTGTAAAAATGTCAAACCAGTTTTAAAATATCAGTTTGGATGCCGGAATGAACATCAGTAACTATAAATATGCTACTTTGAAAATTTCGCAAGTTATTGGAAATTTACAAATTTCTTAACATGGCAGTATAGGGCAAAATTTCACATAAACGTCAATTTTAAGAGATATTTTCATCGTAAAGATTTCAAACTACTTTTGAAATATTATTTAGGACACTGGTATGAATATTAATGACTATGCATTTTTCAATATAAAGATTTCGTAAGTTATTGGAAATTTACGAATTTCTTAACATGTCAGAATAGAGCAAAATTTCCCATAAACGTCAATCTTGAGGGATATTTTCAGCGTAAAGATCTCAAACCACTTTCGAAATATTATTTAGGATACTGGCATGAATATCATAGACTATGATTTTTCCAATTAAAAAAATTCGTAAGTTATTTGGAATTTACGATTTACTTAACATGTCAGAATAAGGCAAAATTGATCATAAACTTCCATTTTGAGGATCCTAAATACATTAGACAATTTCAAAATTAAGTTTATGATATTTGTTTGAACATGATTGAATACAAATATTCTACTACGAAATTTTCGTAAATTATTCGTAATTTACGATTTTATCAACATAGCGATATTGTAAATTTTTCATATAAATATGAATTTTGAAGTTTATTGCATTGGAAATAGTAGCATGAAAACTAAACAACAGATATGACCCTGATAAAATAAACTAATAAATTAGAATAAGATAATTATATCCAAGTGAACGGTGGATAGCCTATTAGGCGGGGATTTCATACTGTCACTGTATCAAGCTTTGGTCAAATTCATTTCTTTTAACATGATTACAATATGTCTCGCACTAGAAATTTCTGAGAACATAAATATGATGGGGAACTGAGCAGAGTCCACCTATGCCAACTAGTTTATGATGTCATGCTTTTGCGATGATGTATTTAAGCGACGTTTTAAAATTGTTTCATACTAATTAGTTACAAACTATAAGTACCATTTAAGCACTTTTTTATGCGTTTTATATAAGTTTCTTATACCGTGATAATTTTATTTTAATTCATATATATTTCGAAAATGATAAAACACAAAGACTTAATTTCATAAGTAACATGGCTCCGAGACGGTTCAAAATTATATTAAGGCTTTTTTGTTGTTAGATGCAGGTGAATAAAAATGCATATAGAAAATATTAAACATTAAAAACATTTCTTAAGCAAATTTTCTATTTATACATTATATTAATTATGTAAGATAAACAAATAGTTAAAACGTTAATCAAAATTACCCTGCTGACTGTTGTTCTTAAATAATGAAAATTGTAAGATACAGATCCATAATATAGATTACATTAGCTTGATGTGTAGAATAATACTAGAAAGCGTTGGCCACTTCGCTGGTCCCTATATTTAAATAAAATATGAAAAAATCCATATGATTATATATTTAAAAAAAAAAAAAAAAAAAAAAAAAAAAAAACTTTGAAATTAATTGAAACCGCAGTTAATGTTCCAGCTGTCTTCTGTAATAGCTTTCCGTCCCGTAAAATGATGATTGGCTTTTACTGCCTTCGGCATAGACATAACCGCTTCTTATCCCCCCCCCTCTCTCCCAAGGGTAAATTTAGAATTTTAACGAAATATCATCACGTTACATATTGCGTACTTTTAACCAATACCCACACATCAAAACTGGCATTTCTGAATTAATTTGGAGTATAGGTAAGGTTAAAAACGTGTTTTTTCTCCGCCCGCATGAGGGAAGAGGGGAAGGGTAATTTTCCAAAATCCCCTTATAATGCGTGTTGGGTTCACACAACCAAACAACGCATAAAAAGAATCCCTCCCTAAAATAATTTGCAGCAGAGTTAAGCTTGAAAACGTATATATGGGTCATTGCCAACACAAGGGGTAGAAACCATGTCCCTTAGTTATCAAAAATATAAAATATTTTCAATCAGAAAAAAAAAAAATTACAGCTAGGCTATTTATTACGATTTTCTCTAGTTCAGTATTACTATATAAGTTTTTAATGTTATTTATTTTTCTTTGAACTCTATCGATAAAACCTGGGATATCCACTCCGTGGACTGTCCCCAAGGGAAGTCTGCAGAATATAGCATTATTTTCAAGCTTAGTATTAATGTTTTTTAATTACATTTCGATTAAGGCAGGACATAATTATCCTTAAAAATATGTTTATTAAATTTTAGAGTTATAAAATTAATCTTGTTTTATTAATTAATTTATAACAAATGTCCCTAACGAAATTCATCCACTCCGTGGCAACTATTTAATTTCCCATAAAGATCAGTAGATGACACTGCCTGTCACCAGTGTGCAACTGAGAAGGAAGAGGGAAAAGCCATCGTTGTTTTCACCTACATGTGCTGAACTCAATGTTTTATTTCGTTCTGTTAAAATAGATTTCATCTGTGATACCTCTATTTGGCTATCTCATCAGTCCACCCCGTGGTCAGAAGCATACAGGTAATTATAAGGATTACTTATTATCTAATTATTATTACAATTAATGATTATATGGCTTAATTCGACACTAAATTTAAATTGTTCCTGACATTGTTGCTTTGTTCCTTAAAATTCAAAATCAAACATTCTGTCTACTCCGTGGACTTCCACTCCGTAGACATCATTTGATCACGGAGTGGACACTTTCAAAATTTATCTTAAAAATAGATACACTTGAAAAATAATTTAAATATATTTGATAAATAAATTTTATCCCTTTTTTCTTTGTTAACCTACTGATTGCTTAATGTGTAATGAAAATACATTTTCCCCTTAACTTTTATATTTTTATTCGTGATTTTATAAAAATGTCATTTCAACTTCTTTAAAACAGTATTTGCTATTTTTTACTGAACTGTTAAGCATTTCTCTTCATGGTTTAAATGTAAGAAGAGAATTCATATAATATAAATTTAAGAACAGTTTTATGAGTGTTGTTTACAGAGTAATGCAAAAGGTATGATGTATACTATATGTCTTTTTTTTAGTTTTAAAGGTAAAATGTAGAAAAGGTGACACAACACTTTAGAAAAATAAAATTGAATTTAGTTTCAGAAGAAGAAAAATTAAAAATATTTTTGTTTTACAACAAAACTGAAATTGTTTTGTATTTTTATTAATTGAATAACTTTTTTATAAAAACAATACTTAAAATATATATTTATTTTCTTTGCAGAAATTTATTATGTCTTTCAAGAAATATGGAAATTCACATGTAACCCAATGCAGGATAAACAAATGTGCACAAACCTTAGCTCAAACTCAGTCAAAAAGAAAATAAGGTGCAGTTGAAAATCAAGAAGATAAGAAAAATAACAAGCAAAAGAAACTTTCCAGCCAAACTACAGAAAAATGTAAAGAACAAAAAAGAAAAAGTATGCAGAGAGCAAGAGAAAGACTAATGCTCCTATTACACACAACAAGTTTTCGCTACAACTTTTGAGACAATTGTTAATTTGGCTCAAATCACGTCAATGCCCAATGTAATAGAAATTGGGAATACGAACATTTTTTTCTGGCTAGTCAGACTGTAATAAACCAGTGAGAAGAAAGCTTCCTATGTGCCGAGAAAAGACAGAGCCGGTGGGAATTCATTCACCGTTGTTCTCTTCGCTCTACAAAGTCATCCCCGTTAAATCAGCGATAAATAGGTGTGCTTTGGCATGTACTGTACATCGTGTAAACCAGTTTTTCGAGCAATTTTTGATTTAACTATTGTAACCTTCTTTCAGTTTACAGCTTCCAAAAATTGGAGCAAAAATTGGATGAAATGAAAGTCGCATGAAACATCTTTGTGTGTAATAGGAGCATAAGAGATGATCCCGCAAGACATGAAGAAGAAAAAGCTAAAGAAAGATAAATATATCACAGAAGGAAGAATACTGTAGATGAAATGTCTAAAGGAATGAAAAGAAGTGTTAGGAAAAAATGAAAGAACCAAAACAGAAATCAAAGTGAGAGATTGAAGAAACAGCATAATCTTTGAAGAACATCTCAGAGATGATACACCTCCTGAGACACCTTGTTAAGCAGCCATAAACATCACACTACCACAAATTAATCCATCTCTGACAACAAGACCAACTGTATCATCATGTAGCAGATTAGAAAGTGGAAGAAAAAGATCGAAAAAGAACAGTGAAAAGCTTCGTTAAGAAAAAAAAAAAAAAAAGAAAAAAAAATGGTTAGGAAGCTTGAAAAATACAAAAATAATACTACTGATTCTGAAATACCCAAGAGAAAAGTGAAAAAAAAAATTATCACAGAAGCAAATTCAAAAGAAAATGAAAAATGTATTATTTTTTGCAAGGTTATAAAAGAGCCAATAAAAGAAAGTTTTAAAGGCTTAAAATCAAAGAAGAAACTTTTAGAAATTTTCCAAGTTTTAACCGAAAAAATAGCAAAGAAATACAAGTATCTTTAACATATCAGATCAATCACATAAAAAAAAAAAAAAAAAATGAAAGAATATGCGGAACTAACAATTATTTTCCTGTTATTTTCATTTTTCAAAAGATTTAAAGTAAAAATATTTGTTGATTATTTTCTAAAACACAAGTAAAACAATATGGATGAAAAGATAGAACTGCAACGTAACTTTCAGGATTGGATATTCATAAGAGTTCACTCCGTGGTCAGTGATGTCCGCTCCGTTGAAACATTAATTTTTAAATTAATTAATTACCAACCAAAAAATAGCCAACGAGATAGCACATCAAGTAAATTAGATTCATAGTTGTCAAGAAGGAATTAAGGAAAGTTTTCAAAATTTTTTGATAAAATTTTTATATTTTCAAATTAGTCTTCATGTTCTACCCCTTAGATTGACAATCACCCAAATATATATGTATATATATATATATATATATATATATATATATATATTATTTCTTTTATTATTCTTTTTTTTTTGTGGGGGGGGGGGGGGTTACCCGCACATAGACGAAAGGGTTCCGCAAAATTTCTTTATACTAGGTGTTGGATACATATGACCAACTCACGCATAAAAAAATCAGATTTGTATGATAATTTAGAGCAGAGCTATGTATAGAAATATGTTTTTGCTTTCCTTCCTCAAAATTTGGTCAGAAAGAAATGTCTAGGTAGTCGGGAAGTTAGTTAAAAATCAATTGCAATATTTGTACTTGACAAACAAACAAAAGAATAAAAAATACGAGTTAATAAAAACATGGTAAAAACAGTCTTACTGCGATAATTTGGAGCAAAGTCACTCTTAAAAACGAGATTATTACCCCCTCCCCTGCTACTTACCCTCTGATTTAAGTACAGATATTTTTGAGAACGAATAAATTTTGAGAACTTTTCTTAAAAGCAAACAATTTTCAAATTACTTCACATATGAATTTGTTTTATTCGTATTATTTTGAATTTTACCATTTAATGTTTTGTGTTTTAAATCTTAAGAATGGATTTAGGCTCTACATATGTGCCAAGGACATTTTGATTCATTAATATTTGTAAAAGCTCAATTAAAACTAAAAGTATTCAGCAAATTGTTGCATTTTATTTACGTGACGACCACTGGTGCAAACACCTGACGACTACTGGTGAAACGCATTTTTCAAGTGACGAGCACTGGTGCCTTTTTATAGGTTTGATTTATATATTTTTTAAAACATTGGTTTAATGTATTGAAAAATTGAAAGTGTCTAACAACAACTGGAAGAATCAATGTATAAAATAGACTAAAGCATAATATTGATACATGAATACCACAAGAATACCACGCGAAAAAACAAACATTTTAAAAATAAGGTCCTAAGAGTGACGCGCACTGGTGTCGTTACCTTACTCTAATACTTTGAATGGGAGATAAAAAAAATAATTATTATCAGTAAAAGCATTTCCAATAAAAGTCATTAAAAATAGAAAAAAAAATAATAAATAAATAAATAAAATAATAAAATTACATTGTACTCTGTGTAATGAAAAATTATATTTAGATTTCTCATAATAAAATCATAGAATTCTACAAATGTTGAAAATTTCTATTAAAATATATTTTTAATAATTTACAAATTTGCATTTGTGACAAATTTACATTTATTATTTGTTACATTTTTTTTTAGGTGGTTGGGTGCAATATGTATTAAAGTTTGATTTCTTAAGCGTACGATGACACAAGAAACATCTAAGTTTAAAAATTTTGGGGTTTTCAAATCATTCTGAACGTAAACATACTTATATTTTGCTTATGAAATTATATTAATAACAAAATATCATCCAAATTTAAGTGTAACTACTGTATTCTAAATATTTTGGTAAGTCACAGGTATAATGTAGAAATTGTGAAGCATTGCCCTTTACAAATATTGAAGCAGGAAACCTATGAATAATTTAGAGTCAAAAAATACACTGTTAAAAAAAAAAAAAAAAAAAAAAAAAATCGTAAAATCACGGTATTTGACCGTATAATTTTAGGGGAAATGACCGTTTTGCTACCTAAACGGTCATAATCCGTAAAATAATGTTTTGGAAACATAATTTAGTAAATAACCGTATAATTTTACGGAAAATGACCATTTTGCTAGCTAAACGGTCGTTGCCCGTAAATTGATGTTTCGAAAGAATAATTTTTTGAATTTTTATGAGAAAAAGCCGTTAATCTACGCAAATTGCTCTTATCTTTCACCAAACCATTTTTTATGAGAAAATCTCTTCAAATGCTTTCATTTAAGTGACACCAAGAGAGAATTCCATTTTCTTCCATTTTCAAACTGAAACTATGATTGTTATTTATACTAATTAGTTATACATAATTTACCTCTAATGAGAGCTTTGAAACAAGACTACCTCTTTAGTGCTAGTGTTTACGAATAAAAAAGGCCCACTAGCGGCCGAGTGCTTCTGTGCTCAAAGCTGGTAGACGTGAGGTACCGGGCTCGATCACAGGTCGCGCTCGTCGGCCTAGCCCTTCGGAATTTTCCATGGTTTCTTCCGAAACTTGTCTAAATACAGGCTAGGACCCCTCAGAAAGACCCATCGGAGGGCACTCCTCCTCAGGCCTAGAACCTACAGCAGTCAATCTGCCTTATTCCCAAATCCAATCCAGTCCGTTTACAAATAAAAATGATTTCGAAAAATAGTTAGATTTTCTTTCACAAAATTCAGTATCGTAGTCTTTATAGGAAAAAAAAAAGCTTTTGTTTTTTCAATATGAGAATTGACTGACTTCTTAATTTGGTCAAAAATAGCAAATTTATATTTTAAATAGTCTTAAAATAAAATAACTTTATGCATAGTTTGAACGTTAATAATTTAATCACTGTAAAAAAAAATTCTGTAAAAATAAAGCTTTTTTTTTTTTTTTTTTACATAAATGCAGCATAGGTTGGTGTAAATTTGTATAGATAGTTCTGTAAAAATAATTGAAGATTTGTTACTTCATATTGTGCTGTAAATCGGTTTAAAAAAATTTTCCAGAAGTCTTTTGTTGCGTATGACAAGATTTATCAACTAGTCAGTTCTGATGTTAACCTTGTTTTTGTAAAAAAAAAAAAGTCTCGGTGATCAAAACGGCGCGGTTGACAAAGCGCTAGACTCTGACGCAGGTGATTGTGAGTTCGAATCCCGGGCTACTCAAGACGGTTTCTTTTGCATGAAAATTAATAAATTAGCTTTTGCGTGTAAAAAAATAAATAAGTTTTTTAGTGTTGTGGATTTCTCCATGCACGCATGTGTAATAGTTGCAAAAATCTTTTTTAAAGCATTCGAGAAACTCAAACATTAACTTTTAATTTTACGATTAATGCTACTTTTTTGCAGGTTGGTTGTATGTTTCACCACAACGTAAAATTACTGGCGATACATCATTCATCGTCTAAATGTATTTTTACGGGCTTTGACTGGAATCTCTGCTGCCGGGCTTTGCCCGTAATTTTACTGCAGTATTTTTTACAGTGTAATGCTTAGAGTAAATGTGTATGTCAAGAAAATGTATGTTAATATAGTACTTATCTATAAACTACCTATGTAGGTACACGTATGCATAAAAAGAGATTAATTAATGTTTTGAAAAAAATATTATGAATTATATATATAGTATACATAAAGCAAGCAGTAATCACTATTTATTTCCTTACCAATCCTTGATAACTGCTATCTAGAAAAATTCATTATTTAATAACACAGTTCAATCTCGTTAAGTAATGGAATCCCTGTTTGGAAGCAAATATATTTCCTCTTTTAAGAATAAATATGCTTGTATAAATAAAACAACTTTTTCTTTTTTCACGTTGTTTCTAAAGATTATATATATATAATAATGATTTATTAAGCGTAGTAAAAGACAAGCAACAGATACAGGATCACTGAAACCGCAAAGACCAATAAGAATGATTATAAAAAAATAATTTAAGAAACTTAAGAAAGGAAGGAAGAAGGCAGGCGGCAAGACTTGTGACTTGCCTGTGGGGTTAAACTAGTTTCACGCCGGAAACACTCCCCCAGCCTGCCACGACCAGAAAAGGAGTCATATAGATTAAAAAAAGAAAAAATAATAATCACAGCAGATAAAGAATACTGAAACTATGAAGCAACAATGGGAATTATTGATTACTATGTGTTTAATAGTATGATTAGAATTTTAAGTATAATTGACAACTCAACAAGGAAGAAACGGAAAATTTAATAGAAAAAGAAAAATTGCATATTAATACAAAGTAAATGCAACAAGCCTTCTGCTTTTATTTATTTTTTTTTTCATCAAACAATCCAGCCAAACAACACCATCCATCCTCCGCGATCAAACATCTGCCCACCCAACCGCCACCTTTTTATTGTCTTTTATTAGTTTATATATATATATATATATATACATATTGTTAAGATACACTAAAGTGTACCCATTTATTTTTTTATGTACTGACAGAGACATGGTTATAGATAAAAAATGGAAAATACAATGTTTTTAGGAAAACTCATTTTAGCAGTGGCTGCGATCAGTTTATTAATATTCTTGCTTTTTACTTCGGAGAGCATAAATTATTAATTCGAAATAAATGGTTAATGGTGATGCTTCTAAACATCAAAAGATGCATACAAGAATTAAAATGTGTAAATAAGTTTATTTTAAAACTAAAATCTTGCCGTTTGTCATAGATATCTGTGTAATTTTTATTACCATCAAAGATTATTTTTAGATCTAACAAGTTAATTGATTAATTAGTTAGAGTATTTTGAGTTAGCTTTAAGTAAAATGGATAATTTAAGGGAAAGGCATTTTGTGATTTCTTGTTAAGATAAAATACAATAATATCATCTATGTAGCGATAAAGCCGGACATCATCACAACAAAATTGCTTTTCGTAATAATAAAGATAGAGATCTGCCAAAATACTGGATCTACTACCCCTTTGGAGATTCCTACTTGTTGCAAATAGACGTTGTTGTGGAAGATATAATTATTATGGATAACAAAGTTAAAAAGTGTTTGAGATTTTCTGCTTTAAAATTTTGAGGAAGTTTAATTTGAGTTTTATATTCTTGAAAAAGACTGTAAATGATATTACTAAGATCTCATAACTCAATATTATTGAAAAGATCTTGAGTCAAAAGTCATAATATTGTCTACTGAATCGAACGATTTGATGTATTGTATTAATTGAAAGCTATTTTTAAGACAGTGTAAATTATCAACTTTGCAAGTACACTTGTAAATTTGTTTTAGAATATTCAGTAGAGTTTTATTAGCATTGTTGTTATAAGTATTACAGTCAATAGTGGCAGTGCGAAATGTAGTTTGTGAAACTTAGGTATGAGAACTATATAAGGATATTTAAAGTTATTGAAGGAAAGTTGAAATAATTTATAGTAATTATGTATTTTTCGGTTATTAATATAAAGATTACGACATCATTTATCAAACAACCCAATCTCATAAAAAATATCTGAAAAATTTTTATTATATGATTGGCTTTGAAAATCCACTAAGTATTTTTTTGTTAATTGCAAAAATAATTTTTCGGATAATGAACCAATTATAGTTAGATAAGTAATTAGTCTGTAGATCTGAAATGAGTTTAATAATGTTTAATAATGTTTAAGAATGGTACTTTTAGAAAATATTAAATCTGTTTTTTTTATTACCTCTTTTAGTTCTAGAAGTTTTATTGTTAATTTTGTGATTTAGTTGTGCATAAATAGTCGAAAAATTATGGAGAGGTTTAATGTAGTATTGTAATATTGCATAAATTTTGATTCTAGAAATAAACGCTCACTTTTAGTTTTATGAATTTTGATAATCTCTATGGTACATTAATCAAAATTATGTAATTTAAATGTGTTGTAGTTCTACAGTTGATTTAGAAGTTGCTGCAGAAGATGAAAGTTTTTTTTAATCAGAGCGATGCTGATTAATTCGTAGATGTAGAGGTGTGGAGGTTTCACCATTATAATTGAAGTTACAAAGTCCACAACTGATTTTATAAATAATATTCTATGCCTGACAAAATGAAACCAAAGAGTGATCATTATCTAATTGTGTGTGAGAGGCCATAGGGCAAGATTTACAGCCAATAGAAGAACATGTTCGAAACTGAAGTAAAGGAGGAGAAGAAGATAGGTAACAGGTTGTCGGTCCAAGGATATCCCTATAAGTATTCTTATACCGGGCTGCTGTACAGCTAAGTATTTTTTTTCCAGGATCTAAAAATTTACTAATTAGAGTCATTGTAGAGGAATAAATCTGTTTTTGAATAATCATAAATTAAAATCAAACTATTAATTCCATTAATATTAGTAAGAATTTATAAATCGAATCACACACAGCAAGTAAATATTTACATTGTTTTTACAATGAAAGTTTGTTTAACCAAATTCAATATTTTAATTAAGTTGATTCTTGATTAATAAGTATCTGGATTAATGATGAGATAAGAAAAAAAACAGTTACGCAAAACCTCCCATAACTAAAACTATTAATTTGATTCCAATTACAAATTAAACACCGCCCATTTTATCAGTAAAGTAAAGAAAACAAACCATAACATAAGTTTACAAAATGCCAGGCATAAAATGTAAAAAAAAAAAAAAAAATCGACTACTCATACACATCTTAAATTATGATTTAAAATGATTTTTATTTTTTTATTTTTATTTTTAATGATATTATAAACTAATTTATCTAATTAAAGAATATAATCTTAATGTAAGTATATATATATATACATCCTTTGCTTTATTTCTAGCCATTGCTCCATTTTTTTCCTCTCTTATTCACTGGAGTTAAGATATCTGCTGTTTGTTTCCTACGGCAGTATTATTTTGTTTTTCTTATATAAGGATTTCTTTTTTTAACTTTTCAGATTGGATCTACATAAGAAATCCTTCTTTATGTGCTTATGCATGCAACTCAGTTGTAAAGGCAGCAAGGGATTAGTACGAACTTTGCAGAAGAATCTAATTCTAAAACATCTGAGTAACGGGACATGTGTTTATTCAGAATGAGGGGATTTGTTCTAGGTTCTTTTCTTTTCTGGGTTGGGAGTGAAGTGTTTCCGTAGGCAAATATTTCGTTTATATGTAAATGCGAAACCGGCGATATTTCATCCTAAATGTAAAACATTTCTCGTTTACCTTAAAAAAAATAATAATACAAATTAAAATTAGCATTAAATCATGCCAATGCAAATACGGCCATTCCGTTCTTCGCTAGCGGAAAATGACGGCAATTATGCAAAGTTTTTTAAGCAATACATTTCCCAGGCTCACTTTTAGATAAATTACATATTCGTTTGATTCACATATGATCCTTGGTTTTGTTGAAAATGAATTTTTCTTTGGAATGATCAACCAAAATTTGAATCCCTTCTCGAATTTTTTTTTTAACATTCCTAAATAATATCTTACTAATAATACCTGCGGCTTCTTCAAAGTAAGCTTAGAATATGCCTTTTTAAAACGCTGCAACCAATGGAATCCTGCAAGCGTATTTTTGTTATTGAAAACATGCTAATTTGTCAGCTGCCAGGGAGCAATTCCAATAAATAGAAAGCCAATTACATGTTAGATCTGAATATTTTTCACGAATTTTACGTTTCTTTTTGACCTGAAAACAATCTCCAAAACGATCAACAATATAACAAGTTAAAGAGCAAAGTTCGTACCACAATTTTCTAATGAAGAAATTTTTCAGTTTCTTAATTCGATAAAATTATAAATAAAAAATATAAAACAAATTTAAAGTGATAATGGCCACTAATTTGAAAAACCTAGTTCCCATTTTGTAAGGACTGAAGCTTCGAATGACCGTTTAAAATTTCGGTATGAAATTTCACACATGTTTACTTGAAACCATAAATTTTGGTTTCCATTATTTTTTTTTTTTTTTTTTTTTTTTTTTTTTTTTTTTACAAGTTCACTTAAATTTTACTCTTTATGAGAATCCCGACCAGCCTCTATTTTTTAATCCATGCTGCGACTTATTTTAATTATTTACAAAATACATACACTTTTTTTTTTTTCATTGCTACAACTGTTTTTCTGTTTTACATTCATTCTATATGTATTTGAATGAGGAACTCGTTCAAAATACTGATATTGTATTTAAAACATGTCATTCCGCTTATTATTATTATTACTATTATTATTTTTTTTTTTTTTTTAATTTAGGTAAATTATAAATGTTTTCATCAATTAAAAATTTTATGAGATCAAAAAATAAAGACTATTAAAAGCCATAAATAGAGATAAATTTACAGTCTGAGCGCACACATTGGCAAGCCGTCTTACACAAGATGATCAGTATTGCCATACCTTTGACATGTATACCTACTATCAACAAACTTTCATCTTACCCCTCATACTGGTATATGCACCAAGCAAAATGTTTCCCTAAATAAAAAACTGCGCAGAATGTGCCACTGCGTACGGTGCATTTGTATCAATAGGCATTACTAGTAGTTGGTTATTTTATTTTTTATTTTTAAATATGAGTCATAAAAACATTTAATTGTTTACATATATGCATTTTCTTTTGTTGCATAACTTTATTCGTTTACAAAAATCAAACGTATCCAAAAATCAAAAACGATAAACTCAAACGGATTTCACGAATTTCGAAACAACTGTATACTTAAAATAAGTGTATGTATCAATAAATTATACACGAGAATTTTACGCTCTTTATTTTTTGTACAGGGTAGATTAAAATAGATAAATGTCTATTTATTGTTAATTTTTATATCCCACTTACTGAATCCGTTTGAAAAAGGAAAAATGGTGTACATTTTCTTTTTACTTATGAACTTCTTCAAATTTGCAGTCCTCGAACACTTGTCAGTTTAAAAGGCTTTCGCTTTTGTAGAAAACTTAGAATCATAAAATTTTATTAACAGTAGTAAGATTTTTCAAATATTCTAAAAGTTATTTTATTCCACAAAACCCATTTTCAGAAAAAATGTAGTTAAATAACTTTGCCTGTATTTTACGTTTAAATCTTAAAATTTTATTCTTGTCTAAACTATTTCCTTAAAATAAAAGTACAGAATATTTGTTTTAATATCTTAATGTAATATCGATTTATATATGCAATACACATTCACCACACGATGAGCGTAATGTTTTTGCGTACATAAAATAATTATTTAATATATAAACCTGCGGTAATTCAATGTTAATTTATTTAGTAGATAAGAAAAAAGGATAATTTCCATCTAACTTAAATTTTAAACATTGTTAGAAAAAAGACACTCTTTAAAAAGAAAAAAAAAAAGCTGCATTACTGTGGCGTTTTTGTTGTTAATAATCCTACCTTATTAATTATGAATTGAGATAGCACGCGTGTAAAACTGCTGAAATAGAAAGTGTGATTAAATTTCCATTATACTTTTTGCTACTTGTATAATGTATCAAAAAAAGTTTATTTGCACTTTTTCACATAAAAACAACAAAAATAAATAAAAATAAAAACTCTGAAGTAAGAGATTAAAATAAATTAATATTTTTAAAAGGAAAAAAAGAAAAAAGTAAAATCCCCAAAGTATTCTAATGAGTAAAAATTAAAATCCATTTAAGAATACGAGAGCAAAAAATTATCAAAATTCCGTAATAACAAAATTAAAGTTTGTTTTACAATTTTAAGGGAAAACAATGAAATATATATATATATATATATATCAGAAATGTACAACTTTTAAATTTTTAAGAGATACCCCACTGTAAATAATCTCAAGGTTTCCTCTAAAAATATTTGGCCCATTCTCAAGAAAGTTTAAAATTTTTTTTTATAATGTCTTCAAAATTTCTGCAGATATTTTATGGAAAAAGATAAATCTTCAAAATATTTTTTAAATATTTTAAGAATGTCAAGAAAATACTATTTTCTCAAGAATATGTTCGGATTAATTTTAGTGGGGTACAAATAAATTAAAAAAGGTATTTTTTTAATAGTATTTTAAAAAGAACTCGTGATTACTTTTAAAATCTGATATAAGAAATATATATATATATATATATATATATATAAATGCGAAATATTCTTTTAGAAGTTTGGAACCTATCTCCCTCATATATGCATAAAAAAAATATACCCTATATAAAAATTTACAAATAAAGGTTATTATACTTATATTCATTGGGCTTAGAAAGTGGAGCACGCAATAAATGTTGCATATTTATTAGTTCATATTTAAACAAAAGACTTTTAATTAGACGAGCACATAAGGCGATTACACACAGAGAAACAAATATGTTAATCTTCTCGTCTGGAGCATCGTTAATTTCCATATTTCGAATTTCTGAGTTCACTTCCGGTTTAATAAATATTTTGCTAAGACCGGACACATCAGTAGTTTCATTATTTGCTAAACTTACAGATTTAATTTCCGTATCCTTTAAATTGTGAAATTTGGAGTCATTCTTGCACATATGCCGAGTGCAGCCGCTGTACACACACCAAAGATTTTCGGACTGTTCTTTCGATAACATGAACGTATTCGTCGAATTTGTGCTGGCCAGTAGACCTAGACTGTTTGTCTATATTTAAATGACTTTTCTTTATCACACTGAGCAGCACGGTGACCGAGGCGTTTGCATTTCCAACAAGTAATTTTGTAATTATCTTTTTCGTTCTGAGTTGACTTTTCAGTAATTTTTGGATTACTTTTTTGTTTATTCCCCGGAGGAGGTTTCTTTCGAATATTACCAGTCATGAACGGTCCATCACTTTGTCTGTCATCATGGCGTCTGGCGTCATTTTCTTCCACTTTTTTTAGTCGAGGTACTTCGGGTTTCGGTAGCTCGTCCCTGGATTATATTGCACACCGGAAATTTTCGTAGCTGGATGGTAGGCTGTTTAACAACATCACAGTTAATAAATCATCATCTATTTTAATATCCATTTCAGAGAGTTTCTCAACTATGTCAAAAAACTTTCGAAGATGATCACGAACGCACACAGAGGAGGAATCTGCCATTTTATGCTGAATAAGCGATTTCAACAGTGACGCTTTTCTGGCGGGGCCTTTGGATTGATACATTTCTTCTAACTTTTTCCATATATCCAGAGATGTTTTACAGTTTTTTATTTGTTTCAGTTCTGACGGCGATATACACAAATTTATGTCCTCTTTAGCTTTTTCATCCATATCAGTCCATTTATCGAACTCTTCTTTTAATTTCGCATCACTTTCCAAGAGCTCTGGCTTTGGTTTCGAACCAGATACTTATATCCAGGATTCATTTTTTATCAAGAGTGCCTTCATTTGAATTTTCCATGTTTCGTAATTGTCTTTGTTTAGCATTTCAATACGTAATGTTCATATGACGCCATTTTCAACAGTGGTCGCCTATCAAACAGATAAAAGTCTATTTATCGTAAATAAAAGTTAATTTGCTCTGGGCCCATAACCTATTGGGCTTAGAAAGCAGAGCACGCAATAAATGTTGCATATTGATTAGTCCATATTTCTGTACTGATAAGTATAAAGGGTTTAAGTCCAAAAATGTCGATTTTGAGTTAAGTACATAGTCAGACTCAGAAAAATATTCTCATTCGATTGGTAAAAAAGATTTAAGTCTATGTCATTTAGTCTTTAAGATAATCGATTGGTAAAAAAAGATTCAAATCAGAAATTTACCATTCATGTATGGTATAAAATATTTAATTCAGTTTTTTCCTGTTTTTAAATGAAGGTTGACAATCACTGAATGGTATAAAGCGTATAAATCAACCTAATCCCTTTTACCTAATCGATTCTTCTGATTTGTTTTTAGACAGTTTAATTTTATTTTTCGTTTCCTGAAAAATCAAGAATATGGACTTAAATCCTTTATACTTATCAGTACAAATTTAAACAAAAGACTTTTAATTAGACGAGCACATAAGACGATTACACACAGAGAAACAAATATTCAACAAGTACAGGTAAAGGATGCGCCGTACGTACAGTTCAAGAGGTGGCGCGCCAGTCGTTATTAGAATGATCTATTTTACAGTGAGGGAGGGTAAATACAAGAGGCATTGGTAATAGAAAATAAATGTAACCTAACAATATTGCTTATCACAATTGTTGTTCTAATTAATATAATATAGTTTTTATTTCTTTAATAATAAAATTGGTATAATCAATAAAATAATTAAAGTAATGTTTAAGCATAAAAATCTCTTCTAACACCATAAAATTAGTTTTAGCAGTGCCAGTTTCGAAAAAACGTAGCATTTCATCTCCAGGTAACAAAGGAAAAAATCTGGTGTGAAACAACCACACGACTTCCATTACCCACTATTACACATATTATATGCATTTTTGAGAGATAATGCGATCAGAAAACATAAAAGTGAACTAAAGAGAAAATCGTTAGAGCCGTTTTTGAGATACCAACTTTTACAAAAAATCAATTATTGACCGGAAAACAATAATTACATACAAAAGGATATTTAAAAGTGAGTTAATATGGCGAGTTTGAAAAAAATCCGTACAGCTGTTTTTAAAGGAACGCCCTTGGGAGACCTGAAATTGAGCTATTTATACAGGACGCCTATCAATTTTCCTGAACTAACCAACTATATCATTCGAAAGGACATATAATAGAGTGTTTATATACCAAATTTGAAGAAAATCGTTAGAGCCGTTTTTGAGATACGGACTTACAGTCCCACTTCCGGTTTCCGATGTTCCACTTCCGGTTAAACTCAATTATTGACAGGAAAACAATAATTACATAAAAATGCATATTTAAAAGTGAGTTAAAATGGCGAGTTTGAAAAAAATCCGTTCAACCGTTTTTAAAGGAACGCCTTTGCGAGGCCTGAAATTGAGCTATTTATAAGGGACGCCTATCAATTTTCCTGAACTAACCAACTATATCATGCGAAAGGACATCTAATAGAGTGTTTATATAGCAAGTTTGAAGAAAATCGTTAGAGCCGTTTTTGAGATACGGACTTACGGTCCCACTTCCGGTTTCCGATGTCCCACTTCCGGTTTTTCAATTTTCACCAAAATTTGGAAATTTCATCTGTACACCAGACTTATTTGAATTCTAAAGTTTCGTAGCTCTATCTTTATTAGTTTCTGAGCTAAAATAGCCAGAAGCTTCTCCACATACATACATACATACATACACACACACACACACATACATACACACTGACCAATTGCCAAAAACCACTTTTTTGGACTCAGGGGACCTTAAAACGTGTAAATCAGGTGAAAACCCGATATCGAATTTTCAGACCGAATACAATACTTCCATTACCTACGGTAGTAGGGTAATGGAAGTAAAAAAAAAGCATGTGATATAAAAAAAAAAAAAATGAGGCAAAATCTATACTGTGTTTTCTGCACCTAAATAAGAAATACTGTCTCCTTTTGAAACCAGTAATTTTTACATTAATTTTATGGTGTGTGAAGAAGTTTCTAAGTTTACATATTTATTGTGCATCATTTATTTAATTTATTACTCTATCAAGTTAGTAGTTATAATATATTATATATATATATAATTATTTTAAAAATTAAAAACTATTAGCCTTAGTATTTGTGGAAGGGGCTCCTCCCTTCATCAGAGGCAGTTCTGTTGTGGCTTGCTTGCTTTCTGGTGACTTGCTTTCTCTCGGTTTTCCAATATCTACACCAGTTACGGTTAATGTCTTGTACTGGGTCGTTGCCATTACAAGAAAAAGGGTTTTGGAAGACCGAGAGAAAACAAGTCACCAGAAAACAAATAAACCATAACAGAACTGCCTCTGATGAAGGGGCCCATCCTGCAAGTACTAAGGCGAATTTCAAGATGTAACGTAAGGTTTTATTAGTTTTTTTTTAATTTTTAGTATTTGTACTTAGTATTTGTACAAATAATTATTTTAATTTATTAATAACTAAACTGTTACTGCAAATACATATACGTATTGCAAACTCATATTAAATTGGATCAAATTCCATTTTATCTTCCCTATCCTATTGCAATTAAGTTCTTGTAAAAATAGGGACATTAAAACATCCATTCATGCCCCTTGCTAAAATGTCTGATTAATGATTGGGGGGAGAAGGAGGCGTACAGTTCATAACGAGTCCACCTACTTCTAAACAGGTCCAGAGTCCCATCAGGTAGGGAAGAACATTATGATGTTTGATACAAACAGAATGTAAATAGGCATATATGTTATGATAGACTAATAAACAAGGCGGGGAAATAATGATTTTATAAACTATAAAAAAAATCGTCATAAAAAATAAATTTCATGTGTTTTCCGTGATTTGTCTGACAATTTATCTTTGCCAAGTGGCAACTTTTAATAATGTTTCACCTTATATGATAAACGGTTATAATTTGAATTATTTTGCTTTCTAATTTACGAAAATTAATTTTGAATTGTTATTATTTTTTTATGCTATTGATATAGTCAAATATATATATATATATTTATATCATACGCATGTAATCTTATGAAACATACACGAAATAAACACGACACTTTTTTTTTTTTTTTTTATTAACTAGGGGGCTCTGTCCCCTGCTCGCTCCGCTCCCCAACCCCCGAAGGAGGCTTGGCCTCCTCCCAAACTCACTTTACTTATTAACACATGTAGAACTCTGCCCGCCTATTCGCTTCTTTATTTCACTGAAAAAGATTATTAATAGAGCATATTACAAGACAAAAGCAGAAAATTATTATGGAAATCCTCATATCCAATGTCAAATTAAAAAAAATTAAATTTATATATATATATATTTTTTAGAGAGAGAGAAAATCATAATATCTAGAACATTTTGCATTACAGCTTTAGTATATGACCCTTTTTATTTCCTTTTTACAACCTTAAATCCGGACAACGGTACCCCAGTCCGTAAAGCGCCGAGATCGTAATAGGAAGATTGTGGGTTTGTTTCTCGAGCAGAACAAAGACCGTCGTGTACACTAATGGTGGCCGGTGCAAGTAAAATATGTCGTGGCCACAATAACCTCCGTGTTCCCATCGAAATTATACCTCAGGGGGCCACCAAATCTGGGGAGATACCCTCTTCGTGTAGGACCAAACCTGTTGTGGCATGTCTCCGGAACATCCGAAGGGGTGCGTCCTGGACCGTCGCATATTATCCATAGCGCAGCAATGGTGCGACGTCAATCCCAACCTACCTAATTATCTACCTACCTACAACAATGGATCATATTTTAATTTTCCCGTGTAAGAAGATTAATTTTTTAAAAGTAGAGGAAAAAGTTGATATTTATTTTCTTTGCTTTTACATCCATTGTTTCGGGCCGCAGTACCCTTGTCAGTAAAGCGCAGAGCACGTAATTGGAAGATTGACGATTCGATACTTGAGCCGGTCAAAGACCGTCGTGTCGTGTACACTAATGGTGACTGGTGCACATAAAATCTGTCGTGGTCGGGAAGTCCTCCATGTTCCCATCCCGACAATACTTCTGGGGATCACGAAAGCGGCGGGGGATCCCCTCCGTGAAGGTTCAAAATTGGGATGACATGTCTCCGAAACCTCTCTAGGGGTGCGTCCCAGATCGTCACCAATTACCCATAGTGCAGTACTGGTGCGACGTTAAATCCAACCAACCTACCTTCCTACGTACAACCATGGATCATATTTTAATTTTCTCGTGTAAAATGACTTCATGACAGAAGAACAACGTCACTGGGAGAAACTTTTTTCAAAATGGCAAATAGGGTACCTTCATAAACTTGTCGTTTTTAGTTGTTGACTTCTTTAATTGAAATGATAAAAGTTTCTAAGCGGCTGAAATGCCTTTCTTGGAGTACTCGGAACACATTGATACCCTCCGTTAGATGATACTGTCGCAGGCAAAAAAAATTGACGCCAGTGACAGTAACTTTTTTTTAATATACAGAGAAACCCCTAAAAATAATGTATTTAAATCAAGAAAATCGTATTTTAAAAACTATTTTATTCCAATATTTCACTCTTTATCAAATAAAAAAATTTCTTTTCTTCTTTTTAATTCACTTTTTCAGAAAATTGTAGAATGGAATTTAAATAAGTTTATAATTTCATTTACGCAGCATTTTCATTTATGATTACTAATTTTGAAACATAAATAATTTTCTCATCGCACAATAATCTAAATGCAAATTTTTAATAGATTAATTTTCTTCATTTTTAATCTAACTGAAGAAAATGACAAAATTTTCAGAAAATATTTATCGATATTTATAGATGTTACTTGTTTTTAGAATTTATCAATTACGTGTCAAGTAATCCTAAAAACATGAAACCTAAATAAACAACAACAACAAAAAAAAAAAATTGTATATAAGTATGTGCTTTTAGATTTAATTTTTCTAATTTACTTTAAAAAAAAAAAAAAAAAAAAAAAGTGTTATTTAAAAAAAAATCCTATAAGGTTCCTTACGGACTTGTTTACACTGTAAAATTAAGAACGACTGTTTATTTATTATTTATATATTTATTTATTTAACTAAGCACGATATTTTATTACTTTCATTTTCTTTTACTTCAACCATTTTCAAAGAAGAGCTTTTAAAAATGGTTTAAATTTAATGTATTTTTAAATTCATTTATTTAAAAATATGCTGCTATAAATCGTATTTGAACATCTAATTAATCATATAGAAAATATATTTTAGAGTATTTATATACAATGTATTCGCTATTTTCTCACCTTCTACTGCAGAAAACATACATTTTCCTAGAGAATATCTACGGAAAGTAAAATGGTAGTTTGTGCTACAAGAAAACACTGGTGTGGCAGAAGCTGAAATTATTGTTCCTATATACGAAACAGTTAAATATACAGGAAAAAAATGAGTTCTAACGTTGAAGGAATGATATAAGAAAAGTTGACATATCCAGAAAAAATATGAAGTCAAAATTTTAACTGCAGAAGCTACTCAGAAATTCAGTATTGTCAATGATTTTGTAGACTCAATATAGCTTCTGCGGTAGCGCTGCTATTGGGGAAGCCATATTGAGTAGACTACAATTAACTTCATTTGCCCTATTTTCTGATACATTGTAAGATAACTCTTCTCATATAAATCCTCCAAGGATGTAATTTTGTAGAACTCACACATTTAATTAAAAAATTGCACGTTGTGTACAATAATTGTATCGAAATAACATGCAACTTGCTCATTTGTCTGATGGTGGGTTCCCAAACTGGGAAATTTTAAACTCGAATGTAAATAAATAAATAAATAAATAAACCATGGTAATTCTAAACACAAAGATGCTCTGTACAACAGAGCTGTGGTTTCAGATAGTTTGTGGGTGAAAATATGATATTATCCACATTCAGTATGCTTTATTTAAAGTCACCGTTTCGGAAAGTTGCAATTAAAGAAAGACACGCATTACGCTTTTTAATTTTAAAATTACTGTGCACAGGGTATCTTTTTTTTTTTTTTTTTTTTACTTATTTTAGAATGATCTACAAATTTGTGTTTAACATTTTTACCGTATCCTTTAGACTTAGGAAGCGGGAGAGCCATCCCTTCCAAGGAGGATCAAAATTGTGATGGTATGTCCCCGGACCACTTCTAGGGTTGTGTCCCAGATCGTCGCCAATTGCCCATCTGCGCAACACTAGTGCGACGTAAAACCCAACCAACCAACCTTTACACTTAGCGCGATAGTTGGTTGACAGATTTTTTTAAGGCGCAAGCTAATTTCATTGTTTTGTCCTTTAGCAAATTTTATTGTCTGCCGCATAATGACGTTGCGTTCAGTCTTATCCTGTAGTTCTTATTGTTCTCGAGATCGGAATGCTATTTCTTTGTTTCCTGCATAATGACGTTATAAGCAATCTTATCATGCAGTCCTTATTGTTTTAGAGATAAGAATGCTAATTCTTTGTTTGTCGCCATGTAGTTCTCTAATCAATATTAACCTGTATCGCATCGCCACTTTAATACACCTATCCATCCACCACCTTTAATACCCCAGTTATAACTTTGCTGCAATAAGGTTGGTAGGACAGACTATTAGAGGTTGTGATATTTCACATACGAACAACTTAGAAATTTGCAATTATATAATTTTGCAATTATATTATAGAAATCGAAATAGCCTAGAATGTCTTATATTTCCATTAACTAGAAGATATTTATAATAGTCTGATTATAAGTGATAAGATTGCGTTATTTATTTTACAGGGTTATTCGAATGCGTTTCGACAATCTTTAAGAATGTGTCAGGCATAATATATATATATATATATATATATATATATATGTGTGTGTGTGTGTGTGTGTGTGTGTGTGTGTTTATGTTAATATGGTTTTAAAAACATGTTTATTAAACATTGTGCGTGTTATGTTACGGAATATGCTAAAAACCCCTACCATCTGCAACAATACAAACTTTGCATATGCCAATCAAGAAATGACAAACGAAATGAGACATTACAGGCTTGTCATGAACACGTGCTACAGCTTCAAAAAATCTTCAAATAATGACCTCTACCGCATACGCATAACGTTTTAAAATATAGAAAATATTTTTTAAAGAATATATTACTTCAAGATAATTGCAAAGCCCAACTCTGCTTTTAAATGTAATGTAATTAAATATAGTAAACAATCCGCATCTATTAAATTAAACTTATCTGAGTATATTACTTCTTTTATAAATCTACAGCAAAGCGCTTCGAAAATGATTGAATAATACATTATTTTAAATTTATTAGGTGGCTAGATCTTCATATGTATTGTATAGGTTCTGAAATTTTAAGAAAAAATAATGAAATTATGATAAAATCTAAAGCAACATGTTTTATGTAATTATTTTAATTGTTGTCCTATAATTTTATAGATTATTCTAAGGAAAATGTCTTTTGCACAATCGAAATGTCAATATATATATCTATATCTATATATATATATATATATATATATATATATATAACTATATATATATATATACATACATTTATATAGAAACATACACACACGCCCATTTATATATATATATGTATGTGTGTGTGTGTGTGGGATTTACTTTTCTAAAGAAATCCTACTCAGCACTTTGCTCATATAGCAATATTTATTCACATAGAATTTCAATAATAAATACGTTACGTTATATTTTTACATTGCAACCTTCTATTACATCAAAAATCTTAGAACTGCCAATAAGTTTACTTTTCAAATTACTCGTGTGACTGTTGGTACCTCGAGATTTTGATAATATAATGAAGTTATATAGTTCCTTACGTTTAAGATAATAATCTATTGACAATGGTTTTATTATAAAACAAATATCCAACTTTCGGTCATCCTGACAGTCCGGTGACCCAACGAAAATATTATTTTTATTATTTTTTTTTTTTATCATATCACCAAATTTCTTCATATCGTATCGTTGCTTTGCTCTCACATTGGTTACTGTATATAGATCCAAAAATTTCTCTCGTATTTCCATGCCTGTTCCATTCTATTCTTTGTATGTTAGACCGTTTTAACCATCCTTTTTTCTTCGTTTCAGCTTGTATCCATTCTTCTGATACAATAATCTCATTGAAATATAATTTCACAGGAGCTTTACAAATGTTTTCTAATATCCGTTTGTTTAATTTTTTTTCTCTTTTTCACATTTATTTTTTTGTGCGCTGACGATTTATTTCCTTCTCTGGAATTTTCAATATTGTCCTGAATTTCTGAATTATCTAAACTTCTTCTTAATGTCACATATTTTTTTTTATAAATTCTTATCATGCTTTTGGTTTCTTTTACTTTCTGTAATTAATTTTCTTTGAAAAAAAGAATAATCGTTTCTATTATCAGCATATTTATTCCTGTATTTTTCGTTTTATTGGGTTTATGGCTCTTTTTTAATTCTGTGACCTTTTCCCTATTTTATTTCTTTTGAATGTGACACACTTCCGCATTTTTATATTTATCTATCAGGCCTATCATCACGTCCAAAAAGTTATTTGACTCACAATTTGTATTAAATTCAATATTTATTTCTTAATTTTCCTTTTTGCACGTATCTTCTTCAATTTTTTCTCTTGGCTCACTTATTTGTTTTAATCTGAATACTTCGTTTTTGATATTAAATTTTTCATTGTTAATTACACCTGTAATTTCTTCACGAGATATTATTGTTATTTTCGTTACGGTATTTTTAATTGCTTCGTTGACTACATTTTTTGAATTTCCTTCAGAATTCTTCAGTGCTTTAATATGTCTGCAATATACAGTCGTCTGATTTTTATTTTTACGTCGTCCTTTAGTCGTCCTTTTATTTTTACGCCATCATCTGTAACTATTAAATTGTATCCGGATATCGCATTCACACCAATTAACAAATCACAGTCCAGATTTGACACTACATGAAAATCATTCGTTAACTGTCTACTTGTATACTTTTACGCTGTCTACTTGTACGCTGTCTACTTGTATTTCATGCTTAAAGAAACCTATTGGCGTCATTTCTTTTCCGCCAATTCCCATGAATACATGCATTCTTTCATAGGATAATTCAGGTGCGCCAAATTTCGTTGTAATATTCTTCATTTTTTAAACTGACATCACTCGCCGTATCGATTATTATTTTTGTGGGTTTCTCATTTATAGTAACCATACGTATTTTTGATTTTATCTTGTCTTCTGTTTTAGATAAATTCATAAATTTTTTTCGCTGTGCACCATTTTCATTTGCTTTTATAATCGTGTTATCATAATACGCTTCATTGTTTGTTCGGCTTTTATTTATACAATTGGCTTCTGTATGGCCTGGCACTTTGCAAAAATAACAGATCACTTTCGATTCAATAGTTATTTCGTCCCGGCCTATATTATTTCGATTATATTATATCTCCATTTGTAATCTTTTTGATCTTCGTTTGAGCCATTTTGCGGCTTTTGAAACTTGACCGTATCAAAATCTTCTGGTTTTTCAACCAGTACATCTACTTCTTTAATTCTAGGCAGTTTTTCAATAAATCTCTCCCTTATTTCTAGCGGTATCTTTCGCTTAATTTGATCTGTAATTAATAATTCTGTTGATCCTTCCATACTTGTAGCAGTCATTCCTCTTACCCATTCATTAAAGTACTTTTTAAATTTTTAACCAAAATCGCGCCAATTTTCCGCTGGATATTTTTTAAGAGTCACAAATTTCTGTCTGAATTCTTCCGGTGACATTTTAAACCTTTTCAATAATAAATTCTTTACATACTCATAATTATTTATCTCTGTCTTTTTTTCTCTCGTAATGATATTAGCTATTTCTAATGGTAAAAAGTTTAATAAATATGATATCCATTCTTCCTTTTCTATTTGCATCTGAGACACATGTCATCAATATAATGTTAAAAACATACATATATCACCACTAGCACTATCAAAGCGATTAAGTAGTTTCAGTAAATCAAAATATTTACTCGTCCCTGCTCTTGGCTCTTGGCGTCGTTGTTTCCACATCTTTCTGGGTATTCATCTCGGCTTGCATTGTAATTTTTTAAAGTTTAAATTCTCTTTCAATCTGTAATTTTCTTTCTTCCGCCTGAATCCGCAATTTTCTTTCTTCTGCTTCCATCCGCAATCTTCTTTCTACCGCCTCAATCTGCAATCTTTTTTCTACCGCTTCAATCTGCCATATTTTTCTTCCATCTATATTTGCGCTCTTATCTTCTCTTTTTCTTTCTCTGTTTGCACTACAAGTTTTAATCTTCTTTCCTCCGCTTACAATCTTCTTTCCTCTGCTTCCACTTTTTTTTCTGCTCTTTACTGTTTGATAAAATTACCTCAAGTCGGTCTTTTATAAAAACTTCATCATACTTTTCCCATTTTTTTATCACTTCGATTACCAAAAGAGTAGTTACTTTTCCTGGCAAGTTTATTTTACATTCTTGGCATAGTTTAAACAAATCGCTTTTTTCACACTTAGTTAAAAAAAGACATTATGGGCCTTTTTCTTTATTTTTCTATCACTTTTTGTTTAAATAAATCCTTTTAATGAAGCCAACCCCGGGTCGAGCCCCCATAAACATGTAGGATTTACTTATCTTAAGAAATCCTACTCAGAACTTAGCTCATATAGCAATTTCTATGCACATAGAATTTCAATGAAAAGTACGTTACGTTATATTTTTACATTGCAACCTTCTCTTACATCAAAAATCTTAGAACTGCCAATAAGTTTTACTTCTTAAATTACTCGTGCGACTGTTAGTATCTCGAGATTTTGATAACATAATGTCATTATACAGTTCTTTGAGTTTAGGATAATAATTTATTGTCAATGGTTTCATTACAAAAATATATCCCCCATATATATACGTGTATGTGTGTATACAAAAAAAAAAAAAAAAAAAAAAACCTTAAACAATCTGAATTTAAAAAATATATATAGAGAGTCTCAATCGAAATTATATATATACAATTTTTGCTTAAGAATGAAAGTTAATAATAATGATACAAATATTCTTCACGTATTTCTCACAAAATTTGTTTTTTAGTAATATTCTGCTGCACGATTTTTATCTGTGATCTTCAATATACTAAGAAATATAAAACATAAAAGAATGTCATTCGATTCATAAAAAAGAAAAGATACAGTTTTATATTAAGTATCACTATATAACATAACTCATAAAGTAAGTACAAAATTGTATTTTTTTTTTTTTTGTAATGGAATTCCGAACACACTAGATAAGAGGCATTTACAACTCATCATTGTGATAAAAAAATATTATATATATATATATATATGTATTATATATTATTAAATACATTATAATTTTACTATTATATATACCGGGTGATCCAAAAGTCAGGACAAACTTTAAAAATGAATAATTCGAAAACGAATCAAGATACAAAGATACGGTTTGCAACAAACGGATGGAAAAGAAGCCGGATAATTTTGTTGCAACAAAAAAAAATAGTTCTGTTGGCGACCAACAGATGGCGCTGTCGGATTTCTGATGTAGGAGCAACAAACGCAAAGCAACAAACGATATAAAAAGGAGCAACTGCGGCAGGTAATGGTTGTCGAAGCTTGCCTGCATCGAAATATCGCATTCTCAGTCGCTACTTTAATCACGCATGGCCTCAAAGTCATGGCCTCCAGTCATGGCCTCCAAGGATTCTTCAAGTCAAAAATGTACAGCGACCAACCGGAATAACTAGCAGCACTGAAAGATGACATCCGCCAAAATGTGTCTGCCATAACGCAAGAAATGCTACTAAATCCTGTGAACGGTGTATTGAATCTTCTCACAGCTGTACTTCTGAATGATGGACAGCACATTGAGCAGTTATTGTAGTAGTACTAAATAACTGTAATTAAGCTGACTTGTAAGTTATTAACACTTTTTTCATTTGAAAATCATCTTTTGGTGAAATAAAACACTATAGCGCCATCTGTTGGTCGCCAACAGAACTATTTTTTTTTTCGTTGCCACACAAAACCCGGTTTCTTTTTCATCCGTTTCGTGAAAACTGTATCTTTGTATCTTGATTCGTTTTCGATTTATTTCATTTTTAAAGTTTGTCCTGACTTTTGGATCACCCGGTATATATACAATCTATTGAAAAATAAAAGCAAAAAGTTCTATCAGCAATTCCAATAAAGCATGGAAATTTAAAAAAAAAAAGAAAAATTTCGATGTAAAACGTTTAGCTTATAACTGAATGCATGAAATCTTACATGTTATATGTTTCGCAGGCTGGTTGTTAGGATTTCGTGATTCACCTTTCTATATCTATAACAGGGAGAAGTAATACATTTTGTGTAGCTCAGATTCATCCTTCTTTTTATTTGAGAACGTGATTTACTTTTTATATTTCGAATCCTAAACAAGAATATATATATATATATATATATATATATATATATATATATATATATATTAATCTAAGTCCGGATTATTTTTCATAAATATATAATATTTTTGAAAAACGATTTTTAGATATGGGTACATTTAAGTAAATGCACATTATTGTAGCCTATATTAAAATATTGTAATTACTTTAAAGTAATGTATATATATATATATAAAGCTTATTACTAAATTTTGACAAAATAGTAGTTTTTAATATCATTTAATTTTTCTAAAAAGTATTTTGATATTGAAATAGTATTCTGTTTGTTAATA
Organism: Salticus scenicus; assembly: GCA_963930645.1. Lineage (NCBI taxonomy): Eukaryota > Metazoa > Arthropoda > Arachnida > Araneae > Salticidae > Salticus > Salticus scenicus. The sequence continues at coordinate 110,823,828 of OZ005653.1, read as the reverse complement.
CTATTTTGAGAAAAAAAAGAAAAAAATATGTTTACTTAAACAATATTTAAGAAAGTAATCGAGATATGGTTGTACAAATTCGTCCGTAATAATGGAAATCCTTCACAAGTCCTCACTTTTGTAATTTTATTTTTTTCAGAAAATCTGCATATTTATATATCTATCTAAATATGTATAATATGTATGATTATGTGTTTGAACAATTATTAAAAATAATAAATATTTCATTTATTAAAATTAGCAGTTGTTGAATAAATAGGAAAATTATTGTTATTATGTATAAATCAGTGTATAACATAAACAAAATTGAATACTGATTCCAATATTCTATAATTACATGTATTTTTACAATGTATAAATAAAGGGACAAATTATTATTATTATTATTATTATTATAAATGTACACGTCAATTCGTTTTTCCATTTTTATTTTACTTATTTTGGGAAAAATAATTTCAATAATTTTAAAGTTACAACTTTAAAATTTTTATATTTTCATCCTACAATTTTTTTTTTTTTTTTTTTTTTTTTTTTTTTGAGGGTGAGGTGGCGTAGTGTGGTGGGTGTGGGTACATATAAATAATATTTAATATGGTTAGAAAATATAAACAAAGAAATATGTTAACCAAGCTTATAAACTAACAGCTTAAAACAAACTTAGTAATTAAAAAGAAAGATAATTTTGAGGGTTACTTTGGTTTTTCAGAGAAAAACTATCTCTAGAAAGAAAAAAAAAATACAAATTTAAAATATTTATACAGCTAACTTTTAAAAATTTCAGTCAACTAAATCTGTGTTACATAAAATAACAACAGCAACAATAATAATTATGATAGTAATATATATATATATTTATATATATATATATATATATATATATATATTGTATTTGCAGTTGTAAAGTTTCGAAAATATGACGCGAAGAAAGCTGAATTAAACCACTTTTGATTATTTTTAAATAAGTATACTGGTACATAGAATCCAACCTGAAGATAACGACAGAAGAGGCAAAACAAGTTATTAGAAAAAAATAAGATAAATAAATTAAATACTCTGCATTTTAATTTTTAATCAGTGCATAAACTATGTAATCTAAATAAGTAAATTCGTAAATACTTAAAAACTAGAAGTTCGAAAATATCACAAATATAATATCCTCTTCTTATATATAAAAAAAAGGTAAGATAAAAGTAAATGAACTAACAATTATAGTAGAGTGCATGTCCCTTTAACATTTCACTATTCGGTTTATTATTTTAATAGCAAGGAATATGTAGGTAAAAGTATAGTTTTCTAGTATAATTTCGAATATATTTGAAGTGGAATAATAATAATAATAATAAATAAATAAATAAATAAATGAAAACTTGATTTTATTATTTTTTTATAGATTTAATTAGCAGTAAATTAAATTAATTAATTAAAAAGTACAATGTAGAATTCTCATGACTAAATTCGATCAAAAATTGAATGTTATACTATTTTTTTTTCTTAAAAAGATACGTGTGGTTATGTCTTTAGAAAAATAAAATAAATCTATATACGAAGTGTAATTATGTGCATAAACGCAGTTAATATTCGTACAGTACGTTTTGATTAAAATTTTTATGTTAAGCATTCTTCATTCTGCCATTATATTGCAAAATAACAAACATTTAGGCAATAAATTATGTAGAAAAGAATCATTTTTGTAATATGTTCCTTTTTAAAAGACTGGTAAACGTATTTTTTTTTTTATAAATTATTCAATCATTTTGGTTATAAAAATCTTTTTGGCCATCTAGCACGAAAGTCTTCAATGCAGGAACGATAAAAATATATTGATTTGTGAGCACCAATATATACACTGATGGAAAAAAAAAATCCCAACACCAGGAAGGAGCTGTGCTAGATAAACGAAATTTGAAAGGCGGGTTTATACATCTGAAAGATGACGTCGATTCAAATTGCGAGCTACGCGCATAAGTGTGGCGCTAGTTGCGACACTATGAACATGCAAATGAGGTTTGCTTTAAATAAGCGCTGTAATGTTCGTGATCGTTATTTACAGTTGAGATTTGACGTAGTGGTTTAATGTTCCTCAAGGATGCCTCTAAGAAGACGAAGAAGCCATTATCAACAGCTCACTGAGTTTGAACGAGGTCGTGTAGTAGGGCTACGAGAAGGTGGGTTTTCTTTCCGCGATATTGCAGAAAGACTTGGCAGGAATGTATCCACTGTGCATGAGTGTTGGCAGCAGTGGTCAAGGGAAGGTACTGCCTCAAGAAGACCGGGTTCCGGGCGGTCACGTGGCTCTACTGAGAGGGAAGACCGCCGTGTTCGGCGTATGGCCGTGGCTAATCGTACTGCGTCTGCAGCTGAAATTCGAGCTGCAGTTGTCACCACAGTGACAGATCAGATCACAGGTAAGGGGGGCGACTCACCTTTCGGTTTAGAGTCATGACCAAGGCCACCCCCCCACCAAAACCAAACTTCTAGCTCTCCAGCGAGCCCGCGGACAGGGGCACGGGCCCGGGAAAAGTCCGCGGGAAGGGAAGACCCACAAATCTCGCATTGAGCACTAGCTGCTCTCCGGCGGGTGTGCTAGGCCGGGTGCCAGGAAAATCCACTTGAGCCTATTAGAGGAACAAGGCCTGGCGGTGAAGAGTAGGTGACAGATTACAAGTAGAGTAACCCTGGCGCCTCGTGCCACCAAGGCACCCGCAACATAACACATCACCTATTACTTTACGAGCGACGGATGGTTGAAAACCCCCAGGCCACAAAGGCATAGAGCACAGTGGACGCGGGGGAACATCTGTCCATCCGACATGCTTCTCGGCCGCGCCGCCTCGTCAGTTCACCGATATAGCCGGCTATCCAGGGGCGCCACTTCGGAGGTGAGGTCGGCCGCCGCAACTAGCTCCCCGCTACCTGAGTGGCAGCAGGGGCCAGGAGCCCCCGACCACAGTGACACAACGAACTGTTACAAATCGGTTACTTCAAGGACAGCTCCGAGCCAGACGCCCTGTAGCGTGCATTCCACTGACTCCAAACCACTGCCGTTTGCGGCGTGAGTGGTGTCAAGCTAGAGCTCATTGGAGGACGGAGTGGAGATCTGTTGTGTTTTCTGAAGAAAGCCGGTTCTGCCTTGGTCGCAGTGTTAGCCGTGAGTTGGTTAGAAGGAGGCCAGGTGAACGCCTGCTAGCGACCTGTCTGCGGCCTAGACACACAGGGCCCTACTCCTGGAGTTATGGTTTTGGGAGCAATTTCGTATGACAGCAGAAGCACTCTCGTGGTTATCCCACACACCCTGACTGCAAATTTGTACGTCAGTCTAGTGATACAACCTGTTGTGCTGCCATTCATGAACAGCATTCAAGGGGGAGTTTTCCAACAGGATAACGCTCGCCCTCATACCACTGTTGTAACCCAACATGCTCTAAAGTGTGTCGACATGTTGCCTTTGCCTGCTAGATCACCAGATCTTTCTCCAATCGAGCACGTATGGGACATCATTGGACGACAACTCCAGCGTCATCCACAACCAGCATTAACCGTCCCTGCATTGACCGCCCAAGTGCAACAGGCATGGAACTCCATCCCACAAACTGATATCTGACACCCGTACGACGCAATGCATGCACGTTTGCATGCTTGCATTCAAAATTCTGGCGGTTACACCGGTTACTAATGTACCAACATTTCACATTTGAAATGGCTCTTCTCGCCAATGGCTCTACCTGTGATCTTGAAACTTTAATCAATTAAATATGTTACCTAGACAAATGTATTGCTGAAATTTCATTACTGTACAATAATTTTTTCTTGGTGTTGGGATTTTTTTTCCATCAGTGTATGTGAAGGTCGCTTTATGGACATCATCAAAATTTTCAAATTATTTGACACTTAGAAAATATCGTTGCGATCGAAATAAGTGAAATTTGATAGTATAATATTGGACGAGTATGGTGGGTGAGGCAATACGTCCCATCCCAATTCATTATTATTATTTTATTTTTTATTTATTATTTTTTTTAGGGTTCTTCCTCTACAATGCGCTATTGCATTATCATGTTGCAGAAGATCGCATTTTCTGTTGACAATCGCGGCCATTATTCAAAAAACTTTATTTATTCAATCAAATTGTTCACATTTGATTATCTACATTCACTGTTTCTCCAGGTTTCAGCACTTCACAATGAACAACCCCGCGAACATTCCACCATACACACAAAATATTCTTTTTGGGGTGTGAATCTGATTTAGCTGCGCTTTGTGTCGATTTTTCAGGAGAGAGACACTGATGGTTTATTTATTTATTTATTTATTTTTTTTTTATTATTATCATAAAGGACCCACATTTCATCTCCAGTGATCAATCAACCAAAAAAACAGTTCAGTTTTGGGTCGCTGAAGCGATAAATTGCATGTGGTCGATCAGTTAGCTTTGTTTTCTATATTAGATTATGCGGGACCGAAGCAACCGCTCTGCTTACTTTAAAAATGTGCTAAAAAACGACCAAGGCTGGTTAAGAGTGTTTGACAGTTATTCGAATATCTGACACGGATATGCTTCCACTTTCGCCTACATAATTTCATTTTCTAAAATTGTTTTTTCTTCCTGATGAAACAAGACGAAAATATTAAAATTACCGGATTTGAGCGCAGAAAACCATCGTTGGCATTTACGAATGTTTTATATACTTCGATAAACACCGCAAATGTTTTTGATAGCAATGGTTTCATTACTACCATTCTAAACTCAAAAAGTCTACAATACCTGATATGAACCTCTTCAGGTATTTGGCTGGTCATTTCACTATAAACTGAAAAAAAAAAAAAAGAGGCGTTGATTAATCACGAGTAAACAGGTCAATTTAAACATTAAATGTATTCGTAATATAATAAGTTGAAGGATATAAAAAATCTAATAAATGAGAATTGAATATCAGCATACGGAAAAACGATATTACTTTCCGGTACGTATAACATAGAAATCGGCAAAAATAAAGCTTGCATATTTCCAAAATTTCATAATACCAGCTTCAGTTATTAAAAACTAAATAAACATCCATCACTTTTTATATTACATTTATTCCTATAAATAACATGTAAAACAAGACAAAATAAAATTAAAATTTTCATGTCTATATACACATCATGCAGTACTCAGTCTTTTTTTTTTTTTTTTTTTTTTTTTTTTTTTTTTTAAGGAATACACAGTATTAATGGTGTAGAACTAAAATCTTTTATTATTTTTTTTCTTTACGAAATTCTCTCGAGAAAAGAGCTATTCACGAATAAGATATATTTATATCACCTATATTGAAACATATATTAAATTTTTTCCCCCCTCAATCGATGATATAAAATTATATAAATTGCATATTTGGTAGCTTAGCTAACTAGTGTAAAATAAAAAAAATAAATTTAAATGTATTTCTAAACCATGTCGCATCATGAATTTAGTATTTTCTCAAAATATTCTAGACACGCTTAATTTAAGATTGCTGCCATGTGTGTTTCCGAATGCAGCAGAAATCTGTATCGACCATACTTCTTTCAATTTAAAACTTCTCATTTTCAACTTAAACAATAATAATAATAGCGAAATCTTATACGGATTTTACTCAGCATGTTAAATATTTGCATGAGATAAAATATAAAAGGCGATAGATTTAAATTTGCATGTTGAGGTAAAACACCTTACACAATATTGTCGGTATAACGATCAGGCGGCAACTAAAATACTAACTTCTGATTTTAAATAATAATAATAATAATAATAATAATAATAATAATAATAATAATAATAATAAAGGGAAAGAAATTGTATCCGAGTTTTACTCATCAAGTTAAATGTTCGAATGAGTTAAAATATAATATTCGATTGAAGACGATAAATTCAGATTTCCATTTGCACGCTAAGGTAAGACACCTTACACAAGGTTGTCAGTATCGCCATTTGTCGACAAATAAAATACAAACTTCTGATTTTAAGCTTAAAAATAAAATAACGAAATATTATACAGGTTTTACTCATCAGGTTAATTAATGTTCACATGAGATAAAATATAAAATGCGATTAAAGGGGATAAATTCAGATTTCCATTTGAATACTGAGGTAAAGGCACCTTACACACGATTGTCAGTATCGCCATCTGTCTGCAGATAAAATCTTATCAAGAAACTTGAGTATCTCCGCTAATTAACTAACTCAAGTGTAAAGGTAACAGCAAAAATGAGCCTCATAATATACACCGAAGAGCCATTACATTATGACCTCCTTCCATCTATAACAATGGGCTCGACGAGGAACAAAACCACTGCAAGTACGCGGCTGATGCTAGAGTATATAAAGCGGCCATGCATTGCCTTTCAAAACATAGCACGTTTAGCGACATAATGGGAAAAACAGCTGATTTATCAGACTTCGATAAAGATCAAATCGTTGTGGCTCGGTGACTGGGAACATCAATATAAGAAACGGCGTGTTTAGTGGGCTATTCATGTTCAGTTGTTGTGAGCACATATCAGAAGTGGTGTATAGATGGTGAAACGACAAACCGCCGGCCAGCAGTGTGTCGTCCATTGCGCATTGATTCCAGAGGAGAGCGGAGATTGCCACGTTTTGTTCGCCTTGACTAAAGAGCTACAACAGCCGAAATCACCACCAGCTGAAACAGTGGCTACTCATACAGTGTTTCTCATCACGTTGTGCAGGGTACATTGCTGCAAATGCGTCTACGCAGCCGGAGGACGAAGCATGTCCCTGCACTGAGGGAAATTTAACGCCAGCTGCATCTGGAATAGGCCAAGAAACATTGTAATTTTAAATTAGAAAAATGGAAAAAAGTTGCATGGTCCGACGAATAGAATTTCTGGTCAATAACAGCGACAGGCGTGTGCGAATACGCCGATTTCCAAAGGAAACCCTCGCTCCCAGATGTAGAGTTGGACGGAGATAAGTTGGTGACGGGGGTATTATGGTGTGGGCAATGTTTTCATGGAGCACATTAGAACCCGTAATCACCACAGAACAATCCTGATGTCTGTGCACTACATGGATATCGTTGCAGACCAGGTTTACCCATTCATGACAACAGTACTTCCGGCGGGGGATGGTGTTTACCAACAGGATAATGCACCATGTCATAAGGGTCCAATCGTCATGGAGTGGTTCGACGAATATTCCAGTGACTTTCAAATCATGTATTGGCCTCCAAATTCACCTGACATTAATCCAATAAAGCATTTGTGGGTTCGTGCCGCCACGTTACCCCCTCACAATGTGCGGGAATTTCAGGACCAGTTGGTGCGCGCTTGGTACCATATACCTCAGACTACCTAGCAGCTCCTTGTAGAGTCAATGCCATGCCGCGTGCTGGCAGTTATGAGGGCTAAAGGTGGTCCTACATGTTATTAACAGGGTGGTCATAATATAATGGCTCTTGTGCCTATAAATAAATTCAGAACAAAAAGTCCCAGCTTTAAGGAAACACAAAAAAACTGGTATAAAATAATTGCAATTTTACCATCATAAATTCTTCATTTTAAAAGTATGCCAGAAGATTTCTTTTAAATAGTTATACACAAAGTATATTAAAGAAATAAAAATACCATAAAAGAATCAAGTTGTATTCAATAAAAAATTGTGACTAATTCCTCAACAAATTTCTCTACACGTATCTTTAATAAGTTATAAATTAATGTGGTGGAAGTTAATACATTCCTTTATCATTGTTTGAAAAAAAAATTTAAATTAAAGGATATCATTTGTAAAGGGTTATATTTGTATTTTCTGAAACGTAGGCAATAAAACTTTTTTTTTTTTTTTTTTTTTTTTTTTTTTTTACAAAACTTTCTGTTTTTCTATTACAAATAATTTTAAGAAATTTTCCTATTTTAAGAAATTAAAACGAAACGCACAGTTTATAAAAAAAAAAAAATTCAATCAAAATAAATGCACAAAATAATAAGTTATACACGAATGTTTTATATAATTTCTTTTTTGAATATAGATTTTGCAAATAGAGAGTTTGTACAATTATTATATATTTTTATATCCCAGATTTAGAATTCGTATGAAAACGGAAAAAGCTTTATATTATTTTTTTCCTCATAAACTACTTCAAATCTGTATTTCCCGAAAACTTGTCAGTTTAAAGGCCCTTCACTTTTGTAGAAAACTTATAATCATAAAACTTTATTTTTAACAGTAGAAATGCAGTTCAGAATTTCTGAGAATTATTTTGTAACATTTTCTGAAGAATGACTTTTTAAATATTTTAGCCTGTTTCATTCGTTTAAAATTTTAAACTCTGCTCAATTTAAATATATTTTTGAAACGTAAAAAAAAAAAAAAAAAAAAAAAAAAAAGGTATTTATTTTAATCATTAATTATACTCACACTATTTATATTACACATTAACCATGCATTAAGCCTCTAGCTTAACAGTATCTCTATCTCTCTCTCTCTGTGTGTGTGTGTGTGTATGTATATATATAAATCATCTACTTAATTTTTAATAAGAATAGCTTCATTTTTAGTAGATAAAATAAAAGTGTAATTTTCTTTAATCATAAACTTTTATTTATTTTTTTTTTATTTATTATTATTATTATTATTTTTTTTTTTTCTGGACAACCATTTTGAAGCAACTAAATTTTCTTTAATTATTAAGTAGTTTGTGTTTTCGTTAATCCTAGCTTATTAATTATTAATTAATGAAGCACACTAATAAAACTGTTAAATTAGAAAGATTAATTAGATTAATTAAATTTTTACAGTACTATCCACTACTTTTGTAAACTATTACAGAATTCTAATTTGTTTGTCCATTTAGTGTTAAAAAGAAAAAAAAAAAAAACTTCGTGGTAAGGGATTAAAACATACTTTTTCTTCGAAATACTTTAAGATCCCAAAGTATGCTAATGCAGTGATCTACAGAATAAGCATTTAAAAATAAATTCCTTTAAAAGTAAAATAAAATAAAAATCAACAAAAATTCTTGATAATATTATGTCTTAAATTCCTTAAACATATAAAAGTACACAGAGGATGGAATTAAATAATGGGAAGTTATACTGAAATAAAAATTACATATAACTAATGGAAAATGTAAAACACACCGAGAAATTTATCTTTAACCCTTTGCGGCGCAAGACAATTCGGATCATTTAAATTATACTGCCACCGGAATTCCTGAAATAAATTAAAGTAAAAGAAATTTTTAATTTTAAAGTTAAAAAACCGGCCTTCTATGATATGTTAAAAACGTAAGTATTTTCTAAAAAATTTCTGGGATGAATTTTTGCAGTTGTGATGTGAAATTAGGTGATATAAAATGTATACCACCACCCCTGAAAGGGTTAAAAAAAAACAATTGTCAATTACATATTTTTTAATGATTTTGTTAGGTATTGGTATCAAAAATCTCTATTGAAAACAAAATCTAAACATTTGCATGATTTTACGAAAAATAATTTAAATTTTCATATATCATTTTTATCTTTTTTTTTTTTTTTTTTTTTTTTTTTTTTCTTTCAAAAATCAGCTTGCGGACAAAATTGATAAAGAAAAATATAATACTATGGAAATATTATAAATATAAATGAAATGTTTTCTTTTCAAGGGAACATAATTTTAATGGCTATTAAAATAAAATAATAAAAACTGTTTTTTTATATTTTACATTAAAGTAAGAGTCATTCAGATATTTACAATATTAAATCATTATATATATATAAAAAAAAAAAATTACAAGCAATGCCATTCGAAAAAGTGTAATTCCATAAATATAGGTATACATTTTTATTTATTTATTTATTATTATTATTTTAAGTGGTTCCTATATATTTCTTTTTCATGGAATATTATAATAACCATCGAAATGTCATAAATAGATCACTGTTTGAAGTTATTCAGAGATTATTTAATAAATATAATATATATAATACTAATATTTATTCATTTTATCGCCTGTTATTGATTTTATTTTTCTTTACTTCAATTTAATGTGGCAATAAGCAGCTATTAATTGTTAATATTTCCCTGATTATATATATATATATTGTTTTCAATATTTATTGCTTTTCACGCGGTAATCGAGAATTTACACATTTGGCTGCATCTATGAATATTAAAAAAATTACTCTAGTATGTTCTATAAAACAGGCGACAAACTGTTTAAAAATATTTGCTTATATTTATCTTTTAATGACTTATTTAGGTTCCAACGAAAATGTCTATCTAAGTTTATAACACGCTCTGTTCTGTACAATTTTCGGCTGGGTGTCTATCATTCAGACATTGTAACATACCTGATTGTTCTTTTACAGACCGTTAGCAAATTATTTCGTATTTTAATAATGGCCTAAACTCACTAACGGCTGTTATGAAGGACAAAAATGTTTTTCGCAGTCTGTCTACTTTTAAATTTGTATGTTGATATTGCTTTTTTTTTTTTTTTTTTTTTCTTTTTTAACTAAAATAGTTTTTAATATTTTAAAACTTTATTTTAGCTAAAATATCAAATGTGTATGAATTGTAAATTACTACACACTTTTACAAAAGAAGTCAAAAACTCCACGTTCTACAACAAGAAGTTTTAAAAATATTCTTTCACTTAGTTCTTTTATGTGAAACAAATTTTATGATTATTTAGAGCTTGTTAAATATATAGCACTTTTTCTTTCTCAGCACTCTATCTCATAACATTATTTTATCATCGTAATTGCTAGTATATGCTTAGGTTCATTTACATTTAACATGCTTATATATTTTGCTTATATGCATGTATCACTTTTACAAAATCGTACAAAAAGTTACTTGTACGAAGTATTATTATAAAATTACCTTGAAATGAAATTCCTAAGGTATTCAAATGGTGTTATCTATCTATAATAATAAAAGAAGATGTTTGTCTGTCTGTCTGCCTGCCTGAGCATCTATATGTTCAGCCCCTACTGGACGTAGAAGTACAAAATTTGACATATGGGTGCTCAGGAGCCTTCCCGATGGACTCCTAAAAACATAGTTTAAAATTTTTAATTAGTTCCGGAAATATTAATTAAAACGTCAACCTATGTCTACTTAAAAAGCGAGCGGATCGTATTTTTAACCCTCCAAGTAGAATCGAGCACGTTCCTCAAATGAAGAAGCAGAGTGGGAAAATTTCGCGCGTTTTTTAAAGCGAACCCTCCTCAACGATTCGGGATACTGAAAATACGCCTGTACCACGAGAAAGAGCATTTATTACCGATTCTTACGGTACAACTTTTATTATATATATATGTATTATATATATATAATATATAATATATATATATATATACATATATATATACATATATATATATATATATATATATATATATATATATTAAAATAAAAAATAAAAAGGGTCCAAAATTTCTCTTTTTCTCGATTATACTTTTTGAGTCGCCCTCTACGAAATAGTAATTGTCCCATTTCTTAAAAAATCGTCTATTTTGAAAGGTCATTTAATCCTCTTTCGAACCATATAAACGTTTTAACAAAATACGGAGTAGCGATTCATATTTTTAGATTTTGCGAAACATCGATTTTTCACAAAATATTTTATAACTCAAAATGTTTTAGAGATAAATCATTTCTTTTTCTTTTTCTTTCTTTCTTTCTTTTTTTCTTTTTTTTTTTTTTTTTTTTTTTTTTCTTTTTCATATAGATCGCGATGAAACGAAACAGATCTCAAAAGTTTTAAAGATTATTTCAAAATGTCACTCAGTTATATATATATATATATTAATTTACTGCATAACGCCATTGGTTTTCATAAAATTCTCGATACAGCATACCACGTTTCACAATCGATTCGTATTACAATACTTGATATTTTGGTTACCATGGCAACTCCCATTCACAGAGGTAAAAGGAGAAATATTTTTTCTCCCTATGTTCTTGAAGGGGGTTAAAAAATTGCAAATTTCAAAATTCTTCAATTTTTCTTTGTCGCACACAAAACGTACTATACAGCTCTAACATCTCAAGACAAACTTGCAGTTCATATTTCATCGATTTCCATCAATAAACAAAATAATAAAAATAAATAAATACATTTTAATTGCAAATTTAATTTTATTCTAATACATGTAATTTGGTATATGTAGGTTTTGGGAGCCTAATATATATATATATATATATATATATATATAGGAATATATAAATGTAGAAATACATAAACAAATGAATGAAATTAAACCCCAAAAAACACAGTATATTTTAAAATTTCATAAAAATCCAGTTAAATTTCATTTTGTTACCTGTTGTACTTATAGCTATAATGATAAAGCCGGTAAAATCTTGTTTAAATATTTAAATTCAGTTTTAAAAGTAATAAATTCTGCTAATGATTGTAACATTATAAACAATAACCTGAAAGTTTTAGAATATTTCAAGATTACTTCAGAAAACATTGCTTCCGTAAATACCTATTATTTTGAAAATTTGTTTGGCAGTATTCCTCACAACTTGGTAATAGAAGTTTTTGAAAGCATTTAAGATGAATTTGGCAGCTACTTAAATTGTGATAAAAATTACTGGATTAATCTTATCAGGTTTTGTATTTTTGAAAACGTTTTGTTTAACGGAAAAAAATTACTTTTTACAGCGGAGGGGGATACCAATGGGAAAGAGTTTTTCGAATGCTTTCGCAATTTTATTTTTATATTTTTTCGAAATTTTTTTATAAATATTACTTTCTTCAGATATATTGATGATTTAATTGTTTTTAACTGTAATTGTTTCGAAAATATTTCTGGAAAAATATATCCTAAAGAATTAATTTTAAACCGTACAGACACTAATATAATTTCTTTCCTAGACTTAAATATAAAGAGAAACGAAGATAAATGGCTCTTTGGATTATATGATAAAAGAAAAGATTTTAATTTTAAAGTTAATAGTCTTACTAATTGGTTTTCAAATATCAGTAGAAAGGTTTTAAAAAATATTTTGTTCGCACAGCTTAAAAGAATTCGTGCTATTTGCAATAATGAAGAAGATTTAAAATATGCTCTTGAAGACTTAAAATGTACCTTGCAAATTAACTGTTACCCGTCCCAATTTTTAACTGTGAGTTTCCAGAGTTTTCCTATCTCGGTTTGTTCTACTTCCTCATTCAAGGGCGATATTGAAGTACCGACGTGTAGCCCCGTCGGCCGAAGTTAATTTGTTTTCCAGATGAAGGGTTGTATTCTTATTTCATTTTATACTTTCTTGTTTACATTCAGTAATTCTTTATTGTATTGTATAAATATTTTTTAATGAATTGATGTAATTTTGTAACTTTTACAATTTGATAATTTTATGAAGTTTTTTTTTAGTAGTTTTATATATTATATGTATGGTAGATTTCTCTTCAGTTATCGGTGGTTTTCTGTTTGGTGAGAAGTTGGGGGCTAAAGATAGTTATTAGCTTATAGCTACTGTCCTTTCAGAAACTTCTTGTTCACCCCTACACTGAGGGGGCCTCACTGATGAAGATCTCAGTGTTTTTTGGGGTTTAATTTAATTCATTTGTTTATATATTTCTACATTTATTTATTCCTACATCTAAGTGTTACATTTCCTTTCGCTGCAATTTTGCGCATTGGTTTGTAATTCTCCTTTTGGTTTTTCTAATCTGTTAAACTTATATATTTATAAATTCATGTTAATAGTTTTATATATATATATATATAACTTTCATTAACCGACTACCATAGGTAATGGAATTCGAGATTTTACGTCATTTACGTGTTTTGAGGTCTCCGGATTAGGTTTTCTTTGGTATCTCAGCTATTAATTAAAATATTTTCATAAATAATACATCATTTGAAAGCTTTATTGATTTGGAATTGAACAGTAGATTACAGAAATTTCTACCGCTGGATGACTCTGTAATATTTTAAAATTTAAATATTTCAAATTCTAATTATTATTAAATTATTTTTAATACTTCATTCGAAGGGTATTTCAAAGTACTTTTATATTATCAAAAATAGAATTCGAGATTTCACCTGATTTACATGTTTTAAGAGCGCCGCAAACTCTAGCGAGCGGGGATTTATTATAGTTAAAATTTTCAATAAAACTATTTGCACTATACGTGAATAAGGCATTGTAGGTTCTGAAACTGGAAAAAAGGCGCCACAGGCTTCACCGAACGGAAGTTTCATACGGTCAGATTTTTCAAGGATCGCGAATAAGCTGGTTGCCGAAGGCGGCTAGTTACTAAGTAAATTGTTGTGAAAGATTTTTTTTTTTTTTTTTTTTTTGTGTGTGTGTGTGTGTGTATTAATTTTCTTTTTTCCCTTTCCCCTTTTTTTTTTTTTTTTTTTTTTTTTTTTTTCTTTTTTACAAAACTTGATTGATACAATACATAATGAGAATAACAGATAACCGCATTTGTATACGATTTTTCATTTTATTTTGTATAGCAAAATAACGATAAGCATTTTTCGTGCGGAATAATATTGTAACACTTAATGATAATTAAAATGGTTTAATTAAAACTGATTTAGATAAATCTAATGTTAAGATTCTTTAAATAAACAAATTCTTCAATGGAAAAGAAACGTAAATTTACATTGTATGTATAGTTAACTACACGTTATTTGTTAAGGTATTTTTACTGTGAAATATACGGCAATTGCAGATGCACTTTAATTGGTTTCAATTTGAGTACAGTAACTTCAAAGATGCGTTAAACTTAAAAATAGAGTAATTTATAAAAGGTATTTATGCTGTAAAATAAATTATCAGTAGAAAACACATGACTTTTGTATAATTCCTTTGAACCAGTCCAACGTTCTGACAACACCCAACATTTTTTTTTCTTTTTTTTCCAACTATATGTACAATAAAAAGTGTTACTCCAGTATCGTAGATTTATGGTAAAAATAAAGTATATACTACTGTATATACAAACATATATATATATATATACATATATATAAACACTACACCCTCTAGTCTCATTTCGCCAAAAATTATTGTAGAAACATGCAGCTGGTACTTATATATTAGTAATAATGCTTACTTTATAAAGGTATATTTAGATTCTGTATATGGGTTCGTCTAAATATTAAAACGTGATTATTATTTTTTTTTCCCAATGGAAACCCCCATTTTTGACAATTTTTGGAACATTTTGGATCATATCATCCCGGAAAATTGTATAGTCTATAAATATCTCTGAAGTTTTCACAGAGTTTTGATCAGTTAATATATGGATATGCTAATGTTAAATGAATGTGCAAACATTAATCCATATCTTCCTGAATAATTATTATATTCAAAATACGTTTTTCATGCATAAGAATGAAGTACCCCAAACATATTTCATGCATAATTTGAATTTGAATTTCTTTTTTTTTTTTTTTTTTTTTTTTTATGAATAGAATAGGCATCATCAAAAAGTTTTACAAGATTTACAAGGTTTACAAGATTTATACTTTATTCTGTAAATTTAAATATTGTAAGGTAAATTGATTTTACATGCGTAAAAATCGCCTTTAACGGCCCTCTTCACTTAACGTCGCCGGAAGCCCGAGCCAATGTTATTCAAAAGGAAAATTTTCTTTACAAATAACTTATTAACTAATACATATTTTTAAATTCTGTTTTCACATTCAGAAAATTCCTAATCGTTAAACTGACGGACCTTTTTTAAAAATGTATTTTTTTAATTTTTAATATTTAATTTTGAAATTGCAAAATTAAAAAAATTCACATATTGAAAATTCGTATTTTGCAGCTTCAAAATAAAATATAAAAAATTAGAAAAATAATTTTTCAAAAAAGGTCCGTCAATTTAACAGCTGGGAATTTTCACAATGTGAAAACAGAATTTAAAAATATGTATTAGTTAATAAGTTATATGTAAAGAAAATTTTCCCATTGAATAACATTGGCTCGGGCTTCCGGCGACGGTAAGTGAAGAGGGCCCTTAAGCTTTATATTTTAATATTTGATTTTTAATTTTGTTTCTTTATTTTTGGTTTAATTTGGGATTCTATTGGAAAAAATATCTGATGCATTTGAATTTTTGTTATTACTATTATTATTAAATAACTACTTTTATGTACAAAGAATCGTCCTATTATTAATAATCTTATTAACGGATAATAAATAAAGAAAAACAATATTATCAATTTGTTTTTTGTGATTTTATCATTAATACAATAGGAATTAGAATTTTAATTCTGAAAAGAAATTTTATTTTTCAAAACATTGTAAAATTTATTTTTATAGAATAATTTATTATTCATAGACAAAATAAATGTTCAAACAAGGAATTTCTCTTTTTTGTAACATTACATATAGAATTCAACATAAGTGAACAATCCTTCTAAAGTAAGTATTTGCCTTATGTGTTTCAGTCCATAATAAAATGCATGAATGGTTACACGGTATTTCTTTCATAGAAACAGCTTTTGGAATACGTGATTTTGGGTAGTATTACTCTTTTGAGAGAAAGTAATATATTTTCGTAAGGCACCATGAATACTTTCCTTCTTTTTACTTTAGAGTGCAATGCACAGGACCTTAAAACTTTACTTCAAACATTTTTAAATGCATAGATAATAACACAAATTTAATAACATATTTTTTTTTTTTGTTTTATAAATTGAAAATTGATTATTTTATCAAATATTAAAAACTTTAAAGATCTTAGTTGTATTTGTTCTGACACGGGTGAAAAGGTGTTAATTTTCGTGTATAATTATTTATATCAAACGAATTAATCATATAGAATTATTATTTTCAAGAAATTTTCAAGAATGAAAATTTATTTGTAATTAGTTAAACACTAAATGATTTCTTTGTAACTCTCTCACAAAATGTTTAACACAATAATGTTAAGTATATTTCTTTTTACTTCTTACCACGTTTTTTATTAACCTGCTTCCTTCCTTTCTTTCATTCATTCTTTCTTTCTTTTTTTTTTTTTTTTTTTTTTTTTTTTTGTCCAGTGTAAATCTTGTAATCGATTTTTAACTAACTTCCTGACTAGCTAGACATTTGAAACTTTTAGAATAGCCCAGAACTCTTTGACAACGCAATACCGCGAAGCCCGTTTTTTGAATTTTTGATTAATTTTCTTTTAATTAATCAAATATGAAAATAATAACCTCCTAATAGCTTTAAAATTAGTCATTTAATTATTAGCTATAATTTAATTGTTGCAAAAAAAAAAAAAAAAAAAAAAAAAAAAAAAAAAAACGAGTTCATTTACTTTCGACCTAAAAATAAATACGTTTAAACAAACGTAAATAAATAAATATATATATATATTCTTCGACCACATTTCATGAAACCATGGAAGCCTCTGCGCAAGCGTTAATTCAACAAGCCCACTGTTAAAATAGGGGTGACAGTCATCTGGCTCAGAGAAAATGAATGATAACAGAGGGCAAATTGTTGGATGTTTTCCAAATCACAACCTGCCAGCCAGTCAAGCTGGCACCCCTCCAACATTTTGGACACTTCGTCGCTGGTAGTTTTAGGGAACGTGGCTGCACTATATAAAGTTAAACTATGCATCTCACGAAAATTGACGTCATTATCACTTTAAAATTTTTATAGCCATTGATAAGATGCTAATATATTTCTGTAGCTATAATTCAACAGAAAATTTTAAAACATGGTATATATATATATATATATATATATATATATATATATTATCTCAATAATTATTATGTTTTAATTTAGAATAAAATGCATACACATTTTAAACTTTTCATATACTCTAAACGCTACTATATATATAGATATATGTAAAATTTATTTTTTGATAAATTAATCAAATAATAAGGATTTTTTTTTTTTTTTTTTTTTTTTTTTTTTTTGCTTTGGGTTACATATATATATATATATATATATATACTATCTATTTTGGGTAATATTATAAACTTTTTAAAACACTAAACTTTTAATAGTAAAAATGTATTTGTAAATGTTGTCTACCATAGTATTTATAGTCATATGATTGTTACAATTTGTTTGTGCAATACAGTTATTTTAAACTACTGCACAGAAGAGCTCTTTCGACAAATGCTGCTGAATATTTTACTAGTGTATGTCACAGGAAACATTACTAGGCTATGTTGCGAGAGTCACGATTGACTCCCATTGTTATTTTCTATGATAAATGAAAAAAAAAAATATATATATATATAAGAAAAAATTCTTTTGTTAAAATTATATATATCTGTTAATTTTTGTAAAGATTGAGACAAAATGTTCAATTTCCATTCTTTTTAGAAACTTAAATAAAGTGCATAAAATCTAACGATACATTGAATGGAACTTTGGGGTTAAATTTGACCACATAGTAAGAAAAAGCTATATTGGCACTTTTTTTTTGTTTGTTTGTTTGTTTGTTTGCAACTTTTCTATAAACGATTTAGAAAAAATTGATCTGAAACACTTATAGAATTTAAATTATATATATAAAAATAATTTGAGAACTGTAATAATAGTTTATTACATTATTCCATATCAGAAAATTTTCGATTTCATTGTTGCAATCGGTTTTTGAATTTTGAAAAAGGGATCACTTTATAAAAAAAAAAAAAAAATATTATTACCTGCTTTTGTATCTGTGTTTGTATATATATATATATATACAAATGTTCTTTTTATATTTATTTACATTTTTCAAATTCGTTTTATTTATCAGGCCCAACTCATTTCAAATTATCGCACCTATTTATTATCTTCTATGCAAAATCATTTATTTTTTGTATATATCTATAGTTTTACTTTAACCAAGTTTGTCAACTAAATTTTAGTGCATCTCGCATAAAAGTGGCTTTATAAAACAGATATTTTCTCCCCTTTATTAAATGACTAGATCGTAGAACTTTTAGTGGATAATGACATGAAAATTGGTATGTGATAAGTTCATAAATATCTATGATAATTCAACTCTGGCGCATATCGGTGCACAACCGCTAATATACCCTTGTGTTTCGGAGCGCTATATCGCCCCTTCTATAGACCATAAAAGTATAGTGACTTTGATAAATGTCATGTTTTTAATGAAAATTATGTTGACATATTTCAGATGCTTATCCGCAGATTGACGATTATATTAATCATAAATCATATTGCAGTTTGCGTTTTTTATTACGATTGCATCTAATAATTTATTAGTTAAAATTTCCCCAACGTGTATTGGTACACGTTTATCCAAAGGAAACATTATTATGAAAAATTGTATAGAAAAAATTATTTGACGAAATTTTTATAACTGTTTAATGTTTATAGATACATATGTCGATAAATACGTATAATTATTAAAATATCAAACACGGACAATAATGCATAGCTATTGGATTAAAGTCTATTACATTTATTTTATGTGATTTTAATAACGCATTTATGCAATTTACTGCTTGCGGTAAAAATATTTAGACTACAGATAGCTTGAGATGCATTTAAAAGTTCTTGTGCAGACAGAAATGGAAATATATATAAATATTAATTTATAATAAAAATTCTTAAATATAACTGTAGTGTGGTTGTCGGTATTAAAAGGTAAATTAAACTTATTTATCAAAATTATAAATTACAAGACATGTTTTTATTTACAAAATTATATTATTCTACTAAAAATAGATAAATAAGATGTGTAAAAAAACCTTCTCAGGATGCGTCTCTTACACAGATTTATATTGTTTTAAAAATAAATATGACTGGGTGACAACTGTAATTTTCAACATGTATCTGTGAATGCGCACTTAACATTGTAAAATAAGAAACGCAATGTTGCGTGATTGTATCCTAAAATTAAACAAAACATATTTTTCTGAATATGTGCATTTATCTTGTTTTGCAGGACTGGTAAACATTTGAAACTTTTAAATTTATTAAACAGACACAACAGCAAAATGCTTGTTTATATTTTACTTTGGTTAATTTTAAATAAATGATTTTTCTTTTTTTCTTATGTCTCGTAATGTTTTTGTACTTCCAATTTCAAAATTATAAAATAATGAAAATTAATAATAATAATAATAATAATAATAATTAAATAATTAATTTTAATATTAATGATTTTACACACACACACACACACATATATATATATATATATATATATATATATATATATATATATATATATATTGTGTGTGCATGAGAGTGTCTGTGTGTTTGTATTCAAATATAAGAATAAAAAATAATGTAATAATTCTACAAAAATCTCATGAAATATATAAACCGTAAATTTGTTTTTTGCATAATCGCAAGGTATATTTTGGCATTTAGTACATTTTATTTGTATAGATGATTCTGTATATGTCTTTATTTTACCATGTTTTTATTAACTTCTATTCTTGTTTGTTTGTTTCTGTGTGTTTGTTTGTTTGTGTGTTTGTTTGTTCTGTACAATATATTTTTAACTAACTTCCCTACTGGCTAGACATTTGAAACCTTCACAGTAACTCAGAACCCGGTGACAACACAATACTTCGAAGTCAGATTTTCGAATTCTCGAATAGTTTTCTTTTAATTAATTAAAATATTAAAATGATAACCTCCTAATAGCTTTAAAAATATTCCTTAAAATATTAGCTATAATTTAATTGTTGCCAAAAAAAATTACGAGTTCATTTTCTTTCGACATAAAAATAAACACATTTAGTTAGACGTGAGCGTTAAAAAATTGTAAAAGGTTAAATTATGCATCTGGCAAAAATTGACGTCTTTATCATTTTAAATATTTTCTTCACATTGATAAAGTGCTAATGTAATTCATGATGCAAATATATGTTGTCCGGAAAGGATTAATATTTTATTTTTGACTTTTTTTTTTATTCAAAATTCCCGTACCTCTTTAACCAATCACATTAGAACGTCCATCTTTCAAATATCGATAATAAGGATTTCCTCTCCAAAAGTCGACAAAAATGTCGCCAAGGGCAAAAAGTTGCCAAATTTGGCACCAAATCCATTACTTGCCTATTGGAGTTTTTAATGCGTTTCAAAGGGAGGATTAAGCTATTTTAACGCGAAAAAGAGCTAGAAATGCAGACAATTGATATTTTATCAACTTATTTTCTTTGAAAGAATTTATACATAAATAAATACAATTATTTACATTTTCGTAACAATACGCATTGATGCTAATGTAGATAGTTCTATAGCTATGATTCAACAGAAAATTTAAAAACATAGTTTATAAAATTTTTTTATCTTATAATTATTTAGTATATTTTCTTATCTGTATAAACTTTCAAATTTAATTTACTTGAAATTTAACATAAAAGGCTGTTATTGAAGAGACAATCATATTTACTGTGAATCATCGAATGAGATTCATTGGTGGTAAGAATGAAACCAGTTCAGTGCTTCTCTAAAACACTGACATACTATACACTGACATACCACTGGACAGCAAATTTGTATGACAGTTAGTAATTGAATCCGAAGTTCTTCCATACAAGAATGGTAATCAAAAGCAAGGTGTGCACTGAAACAGTATCTGTAAGATCACTGAATCATTCCCCTATCGAGAATGTATGGGATATATTTGGGCAACAAATACCGAGTCACTAATAAACAGCATGTCTAATGATGATCTGTTTAAACTTGTGTAGCAGGGACAGGCGTAAATCTTTATCCCACAAAATAGCGTAAAGCACCATTTCAACAAAAAATAATATAACACCGAATGTTTCAACTAAAGCTTGGTTGTCTAGAGCGTTATTAGCATAAATTCATTAAACATTTGAAATAAATTAGCATGCATTATTTATTTTCTTGCCTTAAATCTATCATCATCATCATCGTCTTCTTCAATGATTAAGCTGGGAGCCTGTTCCGGCTTCTTGGTGTAACCACCGTTTTCTGGGTCGTCCGCGGTCACGCTTGCCCTTTGGAATGTAATGGAAGACAGCTTTCGGTAATCTCCCACTTATCATACGTTAGCCATGATTTTTTCAATTAGTGCGGTATATATTGATCTTGTCTAAGAGGGTAGAAACTATTAATTCTCTTTTGATATCTTCATTTCTGATTTTTTTTATAATTGCGTAGGTACCGCATCTCTGCTGCTTGGATCCTGCTTCTCTCTTGGGAAGTCAGGGTTCATGTGTCTGAGCTATACAACAAAGTGGGCAGTTCCATATTACCCTATAAAATTTCAGCTGTGTTTCTTTTCTTGTTTTTCTTCTTAGTGTTCTTATGGGATTCCCACAAATGTGTTGGAATTAGTGTAGCTTTGTTTGGGAATCATCATCATAGTCAAAGTTGATATCTATAATAATTTAAATATATTACTTAGATAACCGCTTAAAAAAAAAAAAAAAATCTACGAATTTTATCGTGATTATTACGTGTAAATCATTTATCGATTTTTATGATATACTTAAATCAAAGTATTTGGCGTTCTATTAGGGAAAATTTAATTGTCTTAATAGAACCAAATTTCGTTTGACATGTTTAAATTGCCTGATATATATCGTTTTCAATCTACGGGCTGAGTATTTAATAATTAAAGTGCATTCATGTACTAGAACTTGCTTAAGTCTTAAAGAATTACTTTCTCAAGCAAAAATGCTGATAACTTTTGTAATAAAATCATTACGGACTCTATCTACATGCTGAATATACAATACATAAAGTGCATTCGTTGAATAGATCCTTCTTATGTCTTTAAGAATGACTTTCTATATGCAAAAATGTCTTGAACTTTCATGAAAATATCATTACAAACTCTATCTACGCGCTGAATATTCATTAAGGAAACTGCATTCGTTGACTAG
Organism: Salticus scenicus; assembly: GCA_963930645.1. NCBI lineage: Eukaryota > Metazoa > Arthropoda > Arachnida > Araneae > Salticidae > Salticus > Salticus scenicus. Next base: position 110,801,046 of record OZ005653.1, on the reverse strand, counting down.
ACTCTGCTTATGTCTTAATGAAATACTTTCTACGCGCAAAAATATCGGCAACTTTCATAACAATATCATTACGGGCTGAATATTTATTAAAGTGCATTCGTTGACTTGAACCTGCTAACATATACTTCCTGCATGCAAAAAATCAACAACTTTCAGAACAATATCATTACGAGCTCTACAGTCGGCAGCAAAATTATTGCAGCAGTCAATAATTCCTCTTTAAAAAATGAGCACCTAATACTGTTTTTTTAAGTAAATATTTGTCGAGTTATTATCTTAGTCGTATGCTGTTTATAAAAAAAAAGTAAGTTTTTGATAAATATTGCCGACCAAACTATAGAAAAGTATATGAAAAATGTGGATTTGTACTTCAATAATTTTGAATGCTGACTGCGTCATTAGCTACTTTTCGAATCTCCATTATGGTAGGTCATGCATAATGGGCAAAAACTTTGCATTTTTGGTTATTTTGAATATAATTTTCTTAAATACCTCCAAAACCAAAAGTCATAGAAAGAGAAAAAAGGGAGGTGCACAACTAGATATTGTAACAAATCTGTGTACTAATTTGTAACGTTCTACGTCCAACCGTTTTAGAGTTATGCAACACACACACACACACCTACATACAGACGTCTCGTAAAATCGCAGATATCTAAAACAAGAGCTCGTATTAAAACCAAACTTGCAAGTTTACAACTAGACATCATGATAATCACAAATATAATTTGCAATACTCTAGGATGATTCGTTTTTGAGCTATTCGAGATACAACATCCGGATTCATCTACTAGAATGTTAAAGGAAACAGTTAATACTATAATAACGCTTAATTAACAACCATTTTTTCTTTTTCTTTTTTTTTCTTTTACCTAATTAATTAAATTTAGAATCACATATATAAAACATTTCTGGTTGTTTCATTTTATGTTATTTTATTTTTTAGTTCAGCCTTTACTTTAAAATAAAATTTTACTTTTTGTCATGCTTTGAATGAACACACAATTAATATATATGTATAGTATTTTAATTATACATGCATAATTAAAACACTCAATTATAGCACATTTGCAATATATTTATAAATATATTCACTGTTAGGCATCATTGAAATAATAGTAAACCATTTTTTTTTTTTTTTTTTTTTTTTTTTTTTTTTGTAATAAGCAATTCCGTAAAAACTCTTGTTTCATTATACTAAATACTACATAAAACAAAAATATAGTTATAAAAATTGCATAATAAAAGCCAACATACAGCAGACTGAAAATCTGTAATCGTAAATTTTTAAATAAAAATTATTCTGTTACGATTTTTTTTTTTTTTCATTAAAGAAAAATTTCAAACAATTTATATTTAAAAATCCTTTAATAAATGTTTCATTTTATAAAAGTGTTTTACAATATACTTGATCTGAAAAGGCTTAGCAAACCGTAAAATGCATGCAATATTTAAACAACGTGACTAAATATAATATAAATCTAGTTTTACTTAATATGAATTCTCTTGAGGTGAAGTGAATGCATGAATAAGTTTCTAATAAATCTCACTTTAAATTACGTGAATTAGGTTGCAATTTAAGGACTTTCTGAGGAATACTAATAAATTAATATGATAAATTATTAAATATGAATGACGAGAGACTAGAATAAGTAACGTTTTGTTAAACGTTAAATATAATAAAATTTAATTAAATCCAGTGTTAAAGTTTTAATCTTTGGAAATTAAAAAGTTATGTACTGAAGCTTTTATTTTTAATGGTAACAATTTATAAGAAAAGGGATTTTATTTTATTAATCTCTGAACAGTAATGTTACACATCAATTTAAATTTAGTCTTTGATGAATTATCAAAACAGAATGGTATTTTGCTATCTCGTCATTTGAAGTAAGTAAATGTTTCTAAAAACGGAAATAAATATGTTAATATATTATTTATGTTTTTATCTCTTTTTTTCTTTTTTTCCCATGCCGCTGAAAAATGTACCATTGGTGTATATGATGGAACCTCATGTACAAGATCAGTCTTAAAAATAAATTATTGTTAATTGTAAATTAAATCCATATATTTTAATGTCAATTTTCGTATGAGGGAATCGTTTCAGTCAAGCATTTAGATGGGGATTGTTGATGTGTTATGCAATGAACCCGAATCCAAATTTCTTGTAAATCCTGAATATATATATATATATATATATATATATATATATATATATATATATATATATGTGTGTGTGTGTGTGTGTGTGTGTGTGTACGGTCGTAGTTATTATCCTAAATTTTCGTTGTCGTTCTGCATTTTTAAGTTTAACATTTTGTCTATTTATTCTTATATCAGGTTCGAAAATTACTTTTCATTTGAAAACGTAGAGCTAATAAAATTTCGACCAATTTTTATCCGTTAAAGCACAAGTGCATTGATTAAAATCTTCAAGGCACATATCTGAATTTAAACATGTTTTTCTTGTCCAAAAGAAAGGATATCAAACCTTTTTACTATAAATATTTAGCGCAATTCCAAAATACTTTTTAAAAAAATCATCACTTTTATTTAATTCAAAATGATTAAAACAATTTAAAAATAGACATTTATCAATACATTGTAAAAAACAAATTCAAATTAACAGTTAAAATACATAAAAACATAAACGTTTCGTTCTATTTTCTTAGCATCTCATCAGCATGTACAGTCTGCAGTGAAATTATCGAAGCACACATCCACATTCTTCGTATATTTCGACAAATATTTACTTAAAAAAAAAAGTTCATCTTTTAAGTAGCAATTATCTTTAGAACCTCAACAATGTTTCTGCCGACTGTATAACATATGAAAAACAACAACTTACAATTGCATAAACAAGTATTTAAATCTAAAAACGGGTACTCAACATGGCCAATCATAGGATCATGTTTATGCATGCATGTTTGTGCAAGTGCAAGTTGATTTGTAGATGTTATACAATATGTGATGAGGTGCTAGGAAAGTAAGACGGAACGGTTATATTCTTATGTGTTTTAACTTAATTTTAAGTTGCATTTTTTATGTCCATTTCAATAAATGTATGTTATTCCATTGTTTTAAACATTTTATATATGAATTATACATTTAGTGTACTTATTATTCATCAATTTTCAAGTTTTTCCTCTTATTCCGAAATGCCTGTGGAGAATAATTGTTTTGACATTCTGCCAGAGTTTAATAGCACTATCATAACTGAAATAGTTAATGAAACATTATTTCAAAAACATAACATTTTTAATTTATCTTGTAGAGAATCGGCGTGGGCCATGATTCTCTATTGTTGAATCTAAATCCTAAAGATTAACTTAGATTAACTTAATTACGTAATGAGGAGAGCTCGAGACAAAGTTAACAAATAAATAACAAAGTTTATTTAGCGTTCAATATATATGGGAGGGCGTTGAGCTAACTTATTTAAATAAATGCCTTCAGGAACTAACTTTAAACAAGATATAAAATAAGAAGTTGTTTTATCTCACCAATGCTGATATTTTTGGCGGCTGCTCCTTACTACTACTAACATTTCTCACCTCAGAGTGTCGAGCGGATTCCCGATCACGACGGACTCCTACTGTAATTTACGCCACAATACTACGCCTCTCTACCATCACTGCACTCTTATCAGCTACCAACTCATCACATTCCATTACCGCTAGCCACTCCAATCCACAACATCACATCCTATATCTCCCTCTTAGCAATTCACTATCCTTCCTTTTATACTCAATTCAACAACTCCCTTTCATTTCATTTCAATCAAAACCTTTTAACATCTCTTCTACTCATCTAACACCGCGATCCTAATTATTTCACTGCTGCCCAATGCCGACATAAAACTAACTCGACCTCAACTGTCGCCGAGTTACTGGCGACGAAGTAATTTGACCGTCCCAACTTTAGATTGCTGGATTCAGCTGAAATTCAAACGGACTGTGGAGACGTTCTATAGTCTCGACCTTACAATCTTGATTAAACAGTTTTTGTTGAATTCTTTAAAATATATAAAATAAACTGAAATTTATTATGAGAGATTCATAGATTTATTTTATTACAAATGGTTTCGATGCATTGTACATAACAAACAAATATGTATATTTGTATGTATATACATAACAAGAAAATAAAACGTTAAATTATAATAGAAGATCAGAAATGTAGATTGTCGAAATGTTGAAAACTAAACCTCCAAAAACTTATTTTATATTAAAGTTTCTACAACGTTGTTTGGTTCAATCTGTGCTGTATAAAAGTATTTCTTTCAATTTTTGATCCCACCGTTCGTTATTTAAGAAAAAAAAAGTAAACCATTTGTAAATATCATCGCCGATTAGAAATACGGTAAATTTCAACTTATGTTTTCTTTGTAATAACCAATATAATAAATAAGATATATAAGAAAATTTATTGATTTAAATGTGTTTAATTTAATTTTATTTTTTATGTTTGATTTACGTTTTTCACTCGGCGACTCGACATGTACTCTTTCACGGATCACACGATAAAATACCGTAATATGTTTCAAACATTAAGCTAGCTTAGAACATTAAATCCGAAATTCAGGAGTTTATATATTAAAACGAACATCTAGAATCTTGCTGTCTTAATTTTTCTTTATAATTTCATTGGGCATACATTGGGGGAAAAAAAGCGTGTTTTTTTTTTTTTTTTTTTTCTGTTTTGCATATAACAAGTTAATATATGCAATAAAAATTTGCAATATATATATATATATATATATATATATATATATATATATATATTTAACATACTAATCAAAATTTATTTTGTCCTGATATCTCTTATAAAATTTAAACTTATTTTGGCAATATATAGTATACAATTATTTATTTGACCCTTATAATGATACTTATAATGTATAGTATTGAGAATAATTATGCAAAGGTACATAGGCCTTTGAATGTAAAACTGAAACAGATAATTTCATCCTTTTATAAATTTTCTTTCTTGCCTGAAATGTTTAACAATAAAAATGATTTGTACATTACAGACTTTGCCAGAAATATAGAAATTACAAGAAAAATTCATATAAGAAATATTCACTAAGTAATTATATAAAAAAAAGATTCACTAAAGATTCACTTTAGTTTCTCATATGTAATTGTAGAAAAGTTTTCGCGTAAAAATGAAAAAAAAAAAAAATAATAATAATAATAACATGTTAAATTAAACAGAACAAAACAAAAAATAAATTAAAAAATAACAACAGAAAAAAAGATTTTTTTTTTTAAGTTATGTATATCTTCAACTATCTACACCCCATCATTATTTATATATCTCATTTAATTTTCATTCTAATTTTTCTTCAAGTGGGGACGTCAAGCAAGGAATCCCAAATCTACGATTTCTGCACTCGAGTCGGCCTAAGACCCTTGCGTACTTTCATTGAGTTTTGTTACATGGAATCTCTTCCATGGCTGTAATGGCCTGCATGTTTGACACAATAATACCTGTGGGGTTGCCGATGATGGAAATCCATCTCCTCTTAGATAGTTCGAAATTGTGATGACATGTCACAAGGTCAGCTCAAAGGGTAACTACCAGCACGGATCGCTGAGCTTTTTTAGCGAGAATTTGCGAGTAATTTTTCTATAAAATAAAATAAAATAAATAAATAAAAATAAAAATAAAATAAAATTATAAATAAATAAATAAAAATAAAAATAAAATAAAATTATAAATAAATAAATAAAAATAAAAATAAAATAAAATTATAAATAAATAAATAAAAATAAAAATAAAATAAAATTATTAATTAAATAAATAAATAAAAATAAAATTTTTAAGTTTTGAAAGGTTGAAATTGAAAGCAACATTTTCTTTGCGTTTTAAGAAATCAATACATGTGGTTGGTTCTTGGTACAGAAAGAAAATTGTTAATTATAATCTTCTTAATTCAAAACTGAACCACAACAGTTTATCTTTAGTGAACACTTACAGGAATAATACCCAAAATAAGTATGGTTGACTTTTGGCGCATAAAATATTTGACGTTAAAATGGTAGAATATGAAAAAATGCATGATTTTCAAGGTCATTCATTGCCTGTGACAATATTGAGACTGTACGAAATTAGTCGGAAAGAAAGCATGAAGTACATCAAAAACAAAATCAATTTACAAATCTATGGAGACTTCTGTTTTTATGTAATGCAATTTTTACACTTTAGTGATCATATGTTTTGTGGCTCATTTAATTAACTATCCAAATTTGGAAAGATAATAATCGTAAGGATGTTTTCTCAGTGCCATTTTATAACGTGCAAAAATAAGTTTTATTATTTTGATATTAAATAATTAACTACGTATTGGAAGGTAAACATTATGACTCTTATTAATCACCTTCACACTTTAATAATAGCAAGAGAAGGAAAAAAAGAATGTAATTTTCAATTATAAGTGCATTGTAAAATAAAACAACAGTTCAGTGAAGGAATATGTCCGGTTGCGTAGGTCAGAAAATAAAAAATGTCGATTATGTGTATTTAAATATTTCTTATATATGAAAATATGACATTAAGTTTTCTGTGACTTGCTGAATTGTAATCTGAAAATAACATACAATTAGAACTGGGAAGATTGACTGTTATTGTAATAGTGTATATTTTTGTTCACAAGAATATTTTATTGCGATATTTGATAATAATAGAAGCGAACTCAAATATTTTATTTCGTAACTTTACTAAAATAACCAACACTTTAAACAAGTAGGATTTAGCTATGCTGAAAAAAACCAAAACGTCTTCTGCCAGTTCTTATATTGCAGACAATTTGTCTAAAATACCTAAAAGTAAAACCACAGTTCGGAATTTGTTTAGAAGGAGCTAGATATTTCCAAATAAAAAATATCATTTATTTTTTACATATAATAACTATATGTATTTAATACCTTTATAAAAAGCGATAGAAGCCCCTGGTGTGAAATCTTCACCATAAAATACGTTGAAGAAACAAAAAACAAAAAGTACAGATGTTGCGTGCAACCTCTAAGCCATTCCATAATATGCAACTCCAGGTAATGACAAATGATAGAATAAAGCCTGTATAAATATTTTTTTACTGCATCATAGATGATAAAAATATGTATAATGTAGATATCTAGAATTTCTCTACAAACAAAAATGATGAATCTCGCAAAATAACCTAACAATTAAATCCATGTGATTTTATTCAAGTCATGAAAACAAAGTTTCAGAACATGCAAAGACAAATTCAACAGCATTTGTGTTTTGTTATGTTCTATGATCCTCATTTTAGTAAAAAAAAAAAAAAAAGACATCTATATCTATATCATTATATAAAGCGCAAAAAATTGTATGTTTGTGGAGGGTAATCTCTGAAACTACTGAACCGATTTTAAAACTTCTTTCACTGACCAAAAGCTACAGTATGCCTGATTGTTATAGGCTATATTTAATTTTGATAAAATAAATTTTAGTTTAAAATCTGAGCATTTTAATTAAAATCCCCATAAAAGCCATAATAGAAATGGAATTAATGAAATATTAAAAAAATTAGCCCTTGCCAACATAAAAGAAACTTTTACATGTTGATTTTGTTTTCAAAATATCTTGACAGGAATAGAAAAAAAATATATTTGCGCGTGGATTAAATTGAAATTCATATAAAGCTTTGCAAAATGTTAAACTTACACGTTAAATCTGACGTCATTATAAATTTAAAGTATTTATTTTTCTAATAATATAATTTGATATGATATGATGTAATGTAATGACCTAAGCGTTACTTCTAAACTTTTATTAAATTATTTATTAGTGCTAGAGGCCTATTTCAGTCGGTTTATTGAATGGGGATTTATTGAATGAAGTCCCCCCAAGGCCCAACTTTGACATGAGTCCCCCCCAGGCCCAACTTTGGCATGAGTCCCCCCCCCCCAAGGTACCCCTATTTCAGTCGGTACAGCGTTGTCGAATTTTTATACGTCACTCTTAATTAGTGCTAGAGGCCTATTTCAGTCGGTTTATTGAATGGGGATTTATTGAATGAAGTCCCCCCAAGGCACAACTTTGACATGAGTCCCCCCCAAGGTATCCCTATTTCAGTCGGTACAGCGTTGTCGAATTTTTATACGTCACTCTTAATTAGTGCTAGAGGCCTATTTCAGTCGGTTTATTGAATGGGGATTTATTGAATGAAGTCCCCCCAAGGCACAACTTTGACATGAGTCCCCCCCAGGCCCAACTTTGACATGAGTCCACCCCAAGGTACAACTTTGACATGAGTCCCCCCAAGGCCCTACTTTGACATGAATCCCCCCCAAGGCCCAACTTCGACATGAGTCCCCCAAAGGCCCAACTTTGACATGAGTCCCCCCCAAGGTACAACTTTGACATGAGTCCCCCTCCCCCAAGGCACACCTTTGACATGAGTCCCCCCCCCAAGGCACACCTCCCCCTCATTGGGAAAAAGAGAAAAAACGTTGTTTTGCGGCTATAAGACAGTTTGGACTTCCAACGTTATTTGTTACAATATCTGCAGCTGAAACACGTTGGTTTGATTTAATGAAAACTTTATCATGGAATTTAGATCGTCACGAACTAACTAAAGAAGAATTTGTCGATATTAACAAGTTTAGCAGTAGGCCTCTGGCACTAAATTAAAATCTGTCAATGTCAGATTTTCATGTTTTAAATAATGAAATATGTCGTGTCTGTATAATTTTTTTTTTTTTTTTTTTTTTTTTTTAATAATTGTTGCCCAAAAAATTTACGGGTTAATTCATTTTTCGACATATAATAAAATATATTTTCTCGCGAATAATAATATAAAAAGTGAATTAAAAAAATATCGTCTGCATTTCATTATGCATTTGTTAAAAGAATAATTGAGAAGTTTAAATTTATTTGACGACTATTTTTAGCAACTAACAGTTATGACAAGTAGCTCAATATACATAGCGCATACTACCATTACTGCAATGCAAATAGCATTTAATTATTTGAGTTACATTATGTTGATTAGAAACCTATTTAATCTATCTATGCTCTATACTAATATATATAGAGGAAAGGTTTATATGTATATGTAGAGAACGATCGCTAGAACTAAAAAGCCGATTTCTATTTCTTTCTCTTTTTATACTAATCAAAAGTTACACTGTCTCTAAGTGCTAGAGGCTATAATAAATTTTGGTAAAATACATTTTTAATTCAAATTTTCAATATTTTAATTGAAAACAAAGCAGAGATTTGATATCGGTCGTCCTTGGCGATTTTTGTATTTCGAGATCGAAAACGTAATACGAAAATCTGTATATTTTCGAATTAAATACGAGATCTATGTTTTTATTTCAATACCGTACTACCGTAGGTAGTGGAAGTATTGTATTCGGTCCAAAAATTTGATATAGTGTTTCACCTGATTTATATGTTTTAAGGCCTCCTGAGTCCAAAAAAGGAGTTTTTGGCAATGGGTCAGTGTGTGTGTGTGTACGAATGTGTGAAATTTTCCTGGTGTCATATCTCCAAAATTAATAAAGATAGAACTACAAATCTTCACAATTGATTCAGGTCTGATGTACAGATGAATTTTCCAAATTTTGGTGAAAATTGAAAAACCGGAACTGTGTCATCGAAAACCGGAAATGGGACCGCAAGCCCGTACGTCATAAACAGCCCTAACGATTTTCTTCAAAGTTGCTATATAAACAATCTATTAGATGTCCTTTCGAATGATATAATTGGTTAGTTCAGGAAAATTGATAGGCGTCCTCTATAAACAGTTCAATTTCAGATCTCATAAGTGCCTTCATTTAAAAACTGCTGTACTATTTTTTTTCAAACTCGCCATGTTAACTTCCTACTAAATATCCTTTTGGATGTAATTATTGTTTTCCGGTCAATAATTGAGTATGCAAAGTTTTGGTAAAAGTTCGTATCTCAAAAACGGCTTTAACGATTTTCTTGAAAATTGTTTCATTAATTCAATTTAGATAACCTTTCTCAAGTATTACGTGCATATTACAGGAATACTAACGGCCATCCTGATTAGGAAGTTCACTTTTAGATCTCGGTAATTCGTGTTTAAAAAAATAACTATCTATTTTTTCCCCTTATTTTTTAACTCACTATGTAAACTTTGTTGTAGGTGTCTTTATACGTGTATCAAGTTTCTCTTACTGGAAAATCTAAAAAAAAAATGCATGTACTTAATATCTCCAAGAAATGTATATAATACGTTTAATAGTGGGTAATGGAAGTCGTGTGGTTGTTTCACACCAGATTTTGTAATAGTATATATTATACGAATATTGTTTCATATTATTGATTTTTCCCTTAATATACATTATTAAAAACCATCAGTTATGGAAAAAATTAAATATATTTGCGAGATAACTTGGCAATCATTTTTTTTTTCCGCCAAGGATGATTGATATATTTCCGAAAGCAAGTAGTAATATACAGCCGTTAGGGCATTGCAAATGACATTTGATTATGCAAGTTTCATTATGTTGATTGGAAACACGGTTCATTTAAAATAAATTAAATGTGCATTCGCGTTAGAAATCTACTTTTGTATAGGGCTTCTTTAGCGATATTTAAAATTTGACACCGCAATAGCTAGGACGTTTCACTCGAGGGACTTTACGTATTTGCGATAACCTTTTTAATTCACCGCCAAAATCACAAAAAATATTAACGATCACTAATGGAGAACCATTACTAAAACAATAACCAGATTACTTTGTGGACGTTAAATTTAAGAAAATTAAAAACACATAACCTCTGTGTTTAATAGAAATTAATATTATAAGAACAAATAAATAATAATTAAAGCATTATGACGTCAACTTTATCAAACACATATTCATGTTATAGGTTTATTTTTCAATATTTTTTATTCCTGAGTAAAGAATTGCTTCATTTTATGAAATAAATAAATAAATAACATAAAGTAAAAATTACCAACATTTAACAACTGATTGAAAAAAATAATTGTAAAATTATATTTTGACTTTTCAGTTGATAATATTGCCTGACTATAACATATAAATTGATATTTTTTTTATTTTTTGCATATCAATTCATCGTTAACTAAAATTTGTTCATCCGTGCGAAGTAGGACGGGTCAGCTAGTCTATATCATTATATAAAGCGCAAAAAATTGTATGTTTGTGGAGGGTAATCTCCGAAACTACTGAACCGATTTAAAAACTTCTTTCACTGACCGAAAGCTACAGTATGCCATATTGTTATAGGCTATATTTAATTTTGATGAAATAAATTTTAGTTTAAAATCTGAGCATTTTAATTAAAATCCCCATAGAAGCCGTAATAGAAATGGAAATAATGAAATATTAAAAAAATTAGCTGCTGCCAACATAAAAGAAACATTTACATATTCATTTCGTTTTTAAAATTTCTTGACGTGAAAAGAAAAGAAATATATTTGCACGTGCATTAAATTGAAATTCATATAAAGCTTTTTTAATTGTTAAACTTACACGTTAAATCTGACGTCATTATAGAATTAAAAGTGTTTATTTTTCTAATAATTTAATTTGATATGATATGATATAATATCTAAGCATCAATGTTTAAACCACGGAGTCTTTATTACTCCGTCGTTTAAACTGATGTGTGTAAACGAAATTGGAATTTAAAAATAAATAAATAAATAAAATAAAATAAAATAAGAAATTCTATTTTATAATATTATTTATTTTAATTTATAATTGTTGCCAAAAAGATTTACGAATTAATTTATTTTTAGACATATAATAAAATATATTTTCTCGCGAACAATAGTATAAAAAGTGAACTGGATTTTTTGTAAAAAAAAATAATAAAGATCGAGGAAAATTATTTCCCCATTTTAATCCCCATATTTGGATATAGATATGTATTAGTTATCATGTGCATCCGTTAGATTAAATTGTTTTTGTTGTAAAATTGATAAAATTGGAATTTTAAATTTCAAAACTCTAGAAAAAAAAATGGCAAATTTCCATATTCGATTGAAAACATAAACATTTCATTTCAAAGGATGATATTTACACAATAAACATCCAACTAATAAACTAATTAAAAGGGAAAGGATAAATATTCTATCATAATTTGAAGTCAAATTTGTTTTCAAATGTCTAAATAAAGTATCTGATATAATATACTAATATGTTGCAACGGAATAGATTTGATATCCGTCATCCTTGGCAGAAAAAAAAGAAATATCGCCAAATTATCTGGCGAATATAATTTAATTCCTTTCAAAAATCATGGTTATTTTAAAATCTTACATTAAGAGTGTAACGAATAATATGAAACAATATTTCGTACAATACATATTACGAAAATATACATCTGGCATGTATATTTTCGTATTACGTTTTTGATCGCCAAATACAAAAAACGCCAAGGGTGACAGTTTTGAAATTTAAAATTAAAATTTTGTCAATTTGACAGCAAAATAACTCAATCTAACGAATGCATACAATAACTAATACATATCTATACCCAAATATGAGGATTAAAATCGGGAAATAATTCTTCTAGAATTTTAATAAAAAAAAAAAAAAAATCCAATGAGCGATTAACATGGAAAATCTTTTTCTTGCATCCACGGGCGGTCAGTGATGTCATACTTCGCTTGCGTATTGAGATGTTTAAATTTATTTGGCGACTATTTTTAGCAACTAACAGTTATGGCAAGTAGCTCAATATACATAGCGCATACAGCCATTACTGAAATGTAAATAGCATTTAATTATGTGAGTTACATTATGTTGACTGGAAACCTATTTAATATACCTATGCTCTATAGCTATACTAATATAAAAAAAAAGAAAGGTTTATATGCATATGTAGAGAACGATCGCTAGAACTAAAAAGCCGATTGCTTTTTTTTTTTTCTTTCAATAATCAAAAGTTACACTGTCTCTCTCTAAGTGCTAGAAGCTATAATAAATTTTGGTAAAATAAATTTTTAATTAAAATTTTCAATATTTTAATTGAAAACAAAGCATAGATTTGATATCTATCGTCATTGGCGATTTTTGTATTTGGCGATCGAAAACGTAATACGAAAATCTGTATATTATCGTAGTAAATACGAGATGTATGTGTTTACTTCAATTACCCTACTACCGTAGGTAGTGGAAGTATTGTATAGGTTTTGGCAATTGGTCAGTGTGTGTGTATATGTGCACGTGTGTGTGTAATCTTATGGCTGTCATATCTCCAAAACTAATAAAAATAGAACTACTAAACTTCACAAGTGATTCAGGTCTGGTGTACAGATAAATTTTCCAAATTTTCGTGAAAATTGAAAAACCGGAATTGGGTCATCGAAAACCAGAAATGGGACCCTAAGCCCATATTCAAAAACACCTCTAATGATTTTCTTCAAAGTTGCTATATAAATAATATATTAGATGCCCTTTCGATTGAAAAGTTGCTTAGTTCAGGAAAATTGATAGGCGTCCTCTATAAACAGCTCAATTTCAGACTTCGCAAGTGCGTTCCTTTAAAAACGCCTGTACGGATTTTTTTCAAACTCGCCATGTTAACTTCCTATTAAATATCCTTTTGTATGTAATTATTGTTTTTAGGTCAATAATTGAGTATGTTAAGTTTTGGTAAAAGTTGGTATCTCAAAAACGGCTCTAACGTATTCTTGAAAATTTTTTCTTTAATCCAATTTAGATAACCTTTTTAAGTATACGTGCTTATTACAGGAATATTAACGGTCATCCTGATTAGGTAGTTCAGTTTTAGATCTCGGAAATTCGTGTTTAAAAAAATAACTATCTATTTTTTTCCCCTTATTTTTTAACTCGCTATGCAAACTCTGTTGTATGTGTCTTTATACGTGTATCAAGTTTCTCTTACTCGAAAATCTCAAAAAATGCAAGTAATATCTCCAAAAAATTGTATATATTACGTGTAATAGTGGGTAATGGAAGTCGTGTGGTTGTTTCACACCAGATTCTGTAATAGTATATATTGTACGAATATTGTTTCATATTATTGATTTCTCCTTTAATATACATTATTAAAATAATAATCAATTATGGAAAAAATTAAATATATTTGCGAAATAAAAAAATAAATAATAATTAAAGCTATTATGACGTCAATTTTATCAAAAACATTTTCATGTCATAGGTTTATTTTTCAATATTTTTTATTCATGAGTAAAGAAATGTTTCTTTTTATGAAATAAATAAATAAATAAATAAATAGCATTAAGTAAAAATTGCCAACATTTAACAACTAATTAAAAAAAATAATTGTAAAATTATATTTTGACTTTCCAGTTAATAATATTGCCTGACTATAACATATAAACTGATATATTTCTTGATTTTTTACATATCAATCCATCTTTAACTAAAATTTGTTCATCAGTGCGAAGCCGGACGGGTCAGCTAGTCATTATATAAAGCGCAAAAAATTGTTTGTTTGTGGAGGGTAATCTCTGAAACTACTGAACCGATTTAAAAACTTCTTTCACTGACCGAAAGCTACAGTATGCCATATTGTTATAGGCTATATTTAATTTTGATAAAGTAAATTTTAGTTTAAAATCTGAGCATTTTAATTAAAATCCCCATAGAAGCCGTAATAGAAATGGAAATAATGAAATATTAAAAAAATTAGCTGCTGCCAACATAAAAGAAACATTTACATATTCATTTCGTTTTTAAAATATCTTGACGTGAAAAGAAAAGAAATATATTTGCACGTGCATTAAATTGAAATTCATATAAAGCTTTTTTAATTGTTAAACTTACACGTTAAATCTGACGTCATTATAGAATTAAAAGTGTTTATTTTTCTAATAATTTAATTTGATATGATATGATATAATATCTAAGCATCAATGTTTAAACCACGGAGTCTTTATTACTCCGTGGTTTAAACTGATGTGTGTAAACGAAATTGGAATTTAAAAATAAATAAATAAATTAAATTAAATTAAATAAGAAATTCTATTTTATAATATTATTCAACGAGATATATATATTAGAGTGCTGATTCAATGGATGAAGGATTAGCTTTCCGTGGTTCAAGATGAATCACGTGACATGCTCCAATTGGTTGCTGTGTTTTGCCCTTTATCGCTACTTTGGCATTTAAAATATCAGTTCGACAAATTATCATTATTATTAGGTAACATGGCAGTCCTATGACAGAAATAAATTGTTTTTAAAATAATTTTACACATATTTCACATTTTAATAAATAATAAAATACCTTTTTTTCATCGTTTCCCAACAAAGTTTAAAAGTGTTTATAAAAGAAAAATTAAATGTTTAAAGAGCTACATTTAACAACAAATAATACATTTTCAACTATTTTGAAGCATTTTGTCGGTTAAAGTTCAACTACACGAAATAAAAAAGAAGTAAAATCAAAATCAAAATGATTTAGAACAAAAGAATATTAAACTACGTAAGTAAACAAAAACATTGGCATTTATGACTATGTGAAGAACAATCTCCAAACCGTTGCCATAGGAATTTACTGAAAATAAGATGTTACCAAGGGAACCACCGAATACGCAGGTGCAAGGAGAGCATGTCACATGACTCATCTTGGACCTTCTCAAGGGTTACCATTTATCACTCTACTTTATATATCTCGTTGATATTATTTCAACGACATATTACATATTAATTATGGGAGTAGAGGGTTGAAAATGGTATCATTCGAAAGGTATGGTTAGTCGGAAGGTGCGAATACAAATATTATTTTCTTACGATGTCAAGAAGGTATTTAAACATACATTTTTTTTTATGCATTTTCCCCCATTTTTTCCCTTTTATACACGTATTCCTTTACATTAAAAAATACCTGTAAGTAGAAAGTTGTTAAATCTGGCAATTTCATAAAGCTCAAATAAAACCATAGACACAGTAATTTGTATAATGTAGCATCACTATACGCAAGCGAAGTGATGACGTCACTGTCTGTCCATGGAGCCATGAAAAAGATTTTCTATGTTAATCGTCCATTGGACTTTTTGTAAAAAATTATAAAAAATAACGGAAATTATCTTCCGATTTTAATTGGGTATCCGCGGGGTATAATATTTGGGTATCCGCGTTTGTAATGATCGATAGATGGTGCTTTTTCAGTTTTTGTTGTTAGTAAGTATTATAGCCACGTGTATTTATTTTTGTTCTTTTTGTTATTCTACTTAATATTCGTACTATAATTTCTCCGCCATTACATCATGGAAAATTGATTGCTTTTGGAAAAAAATATTTCAGTTTATTCAAAGTTCGATCGGAAGTAGATTTTTAACTGAAGTTGAACAAATATTAGTTTCAAATCATCTGATTAATTCTTTACTTCCATTAGCCGAAGCAAATGAAATTTTAAATTTGTCATTTGGAAATAAATGGAAGCTTAATTCTGGATTTCTTGATCCTTTGGAGTTACACTGTAGCACACAACGGTATGTGTTATTTTTTTTACCGGATTTATTCATTTTTATTTAATAAATATATGTGAAACTAAACATCGGCAAGCAATGGCGGCTGGATGGAATTCGAATTAAAGCATGAAATTGTAATTTCACCTTAGCCCACCAGAGGGCGAGCATTTAATTACAATTGCGGATAGTTATATATAAGTTACTGTCTACATGTGTTTGATTGAGTTATTTTTTCTCTAAAATTGATAAAATTTAAATTTAAAATCACAAAACTCCAGAAAAAAAAATTGGCAAACTTCCAGTTTCGAATGTAAACATAAACATTTCATTTCAAAGGGTGATATTTAAACAATAAATATTCAACTAATATACTAAATAAAAGGAAAATGGATTTGTTACTAACTGCTGCATGTATAAGTAGACGATACGAAAAAAATTCCGATTTCCGTTTTTTGCTGAATTTACATGTTTTTAGCTTTCTTTACGTTTCAATTAACTGAAATTGGCTACTTATTTTTTAAAAAAGTGTCTTTATTGCTAGCTTTTGTGGGTAGAAGAAGCAAGTAGAAGATACATAAAAACTTTTGATTTCCGGTTTTCGATGAATTTACACGTTTTGAGATTTCCTTGCATTTTAATTAAATGAAATTGACTACTTATTTTTATTTTTTAAAAAGTGGATTTATTATTCTTTCCTCTGCATATATAAGTAGAAAATATAAGATTCAGAAAAGTTTTAGATTTTCGGTTTTTGATAAAGTTACACGTTTTGAAATTTCCCGAACTCAATTTGACCATTTTTGAAAAATATCTTTTTTTTTTTTTTTTTTTTTTTTTTTTTTTGTTCAAACACTGTACTTTATGAACCAGTCGAATTAATTTAACAGAATTTGATACTTGGTTGGGCCTTGGTTTGACATGGTACCTATTAGCTTTTGGGCTGTATTAGACAACAAGGGGCGTTTTCACGTTGCGATTTTCTCTCATTTCAGGAAAGGCTAACATCTACAGAGAGAAATAGTTATATTTAGTAAAACTCTGCTGATTCAGTTAGAGTGAATATCGGCAAACAATTGCCGCAGCTGTGTTGCAACTGCATTCCGTTTAGGACAAGGCAATAACTTTGCTTTGCCTCGCTTCGCAAAAAAAAAATAAAAAATGGTCGAGTTTCGACCACTGGGCGATACTAGTATAGATAAAAAGACAAAGCCTAATATTTACACTATACAGCCAGAACTCATTTCGTGTATAACATTTCGCAGGGCGATCTCAAACACTTTCATTCGTCTTTAACTTTTTTCTGGTTCTCCTTTTGCTTCCAAGGCAAAACATTCGCTCAAATATATAAAGTAATGCGTCTTCTTCACATTACTGAAGTTTCTAGATTATTCTTTTCGTACTTTTTGAGATTCATAACAAAACGTCTGAAATCAAAAGTACTTTGTCATTCATGGAAAGGTAGTGTACTTTTTATGTTGAGGTTCAAATATCAATTCTTTAAAAAAAAGAAAAAATAAATAAATAAAATAAATTGTATATATATATATATATATTCTATTCAATAGTAACAATAAAATAAAGTATTAAGTAAAGTATGAATAAAATATGACGATTTTTAACAAGTACCACAAAAATATGTTGTCCAAAATTAGATTCGCATTACATAACTTTTAAATAAGTTAACATACGTCTGTGAACTGAATTTACTTCCCTTTTTTTATTCATACAAATTATAAATTTTATAAACCTTTCTTCAAAATTTAATGCGTTCTAGTTGAAAAATGTTTTCTTATCGTAAAAGGGTGAAAACTTTATTTTACTTTACTTTAAATTAATTAAATTAAATTAATTTATTTATTTATTTATTTATTTATTTATTTTTATTTTATTTTTTCATTTTTGTTCTATTTATGTTTGTTCAAATTTCTAAGTTGCTGAAAACTTTTGATTCCTAATGGCCAAAATTTATTATGGCAGAGAAGAATCATTAAGCAATACTTAATGCAAGAATTTATACTTTGAAGATTCTTAAAGACATTTTATTCTGTGGAAAAAAGTTTTTCTGAAAATCCTATTTAAATTTTTGTCACAAGGATTTTCGTTTATATTACATTAGAGTTTTCCTTCAAGAATATTTTATCATATATTAAGGTGGGCTATTTTGGATTAGAAAATCTAATATCAAAATAACATCATTTTTGCATTACATTAAGACATTTTTGGCGGATTAATGCATGTAATTTTGATTTAAAAATAAATAAATAAATAAATAAATAAACGCACTTGAAACCGTTCAATTTGTAAATTCAGTAACAACAACAACAACAACAAAATACAGTGTTTGTTTTAAAAATTAATTCTTATAACCAAAATAAAACATATTGAAGAATAATATTTTTAAGAAAAAGCGTTAAATATAAGATAAATGCTATATTAAATGGATATTTTTATTTATTTTAAATTCAATAAAAATGCAGTACTTGAAGTATCTGATTTATCTTAATACACATGATTACAAATATATATCTATCCTTTCTTTTTTCTTTTTTTTTTTTTACTTGTTTATAGATTCATACACACAAATTGGACAAAGAAATTAAAACTCTTTATTTTTGTTTATTTGTCGATTATCTTAAAAAATATACATGTCACATTATTCTTTCTGTGGCGACTAAAATTTTTTTAGTGTTGAAACTTCCATTTATTTATAGCTTGTCTTTGCTTGATTTTTTTATTTTATGCATTTCAGGACTCCACAAAAAAAAGGTTCTACTGCTAAAAACTCTTTTTTTAATTAAATTTTTATTTTCTGCTGTTTTGTTAGGAAAAAAGCTTCTAGATATTCTTTTATCAATTAAAACTTTATCTGTTAATTATCTGCAAATATTAACACATGAACCCTTGGAGTATCGAATCTACGAAACTCTCTAACCAAAAATCAAAGAACAGTAAAGAAAGGTGATAGAACATGCAAAAAGTTTCCACTGCTAAAAACTGTTTTTTTAATTAAATTTTTATTTTCTGCTGTTTAGTTAGGAAAAAAGCTTCTAGATATTCTTTTATCAAAAAGTCTAAGTCTAAGGGTAAGTCCTAGTCTGTTTTAAAGTCTAAGGGTAAATCCAGGTATTAAGTATGTGCCAAAGATATTTTGTTTGATAAAATTTGAGAAAAAGTATTTGAAAAAGGATTATTTAACATTTTTTTTTTTTTTTATGTCTTATTGACATGGCGATTATTGGTGCAAGCAACTGACGACTACTGGTGAAATCTGTTTTTCGAATGGCAACATTTGGTGCATTTCAATAGGTTAAATTTTATTTATTTATTTATTATTATTATTATTATTATAAAATAGCTTAATGCACTTAGAGATTGAAAGCGTCTATCGAGAACTAGAAGGATCAATGTATAAAATAGACAGCAGTATAATAAAAACACACGAATACCACACGAATACCACGCAATATACATATACATATATATATACAGTCGGTAACAAAAGTGTCCGAACACTAGCAAAAATTCCTATATAAAAAAAGTACACTCCATACGGTTTTGTTAAATAAATCCTTATCGAATCATGTTCTTACACTGACTAAGAGCAGGATTCGACAAGGATTTATTTAACAAAACCGTATGAAGTGTGCTTTTTTTACATAGGAATTTTTGCTAGTGTTCGGACACTTTTGTTACCGGCTGTATATATATATATATATATATATATATATATGAAAATAAGGTCTTAAGATTGACCAGTACTGGTATCGTTACATCGTTACCTTACAGGATGGTGCTTTTCGTTTTCTTGTATTGTAATGGGAATTTCTTTGTGTACATAATATATTTAAAAAAAAAAAAAAAATGCAAATGTCCTAAAAATTTAATTAATTTATGTAAATATAAAAAATTACAGCATAAACGTAAAATTACTATAAATAGAAGTTTAAAAAAAAAGTTTATAAAATGATTAGGTATCACGCAGCATGTAAGATTAAGAAAGTATATTATTCACATTAAAATTATTTATTTTTTAACACTGAGAAAATAAATGTACAGTCGGTAACAGAAGTCTCCGAACACTAGCAAAAATTCCTATGTATAAAAAGTACACTCAATACAGTTTTGTTAAATAAATCCTTGTCGAATGATGTTCTTAGTCAGTCTAAGAAAATGTTTCGACAAGGATTTATTTAACAAAATTGTATTAAGTTTACTTTTTTTTTATAGGAATTTTTGCTACTGTTCGGAGACTTTTGTTACCGACTGTACCGTTTAAAACTAGAACGAATAAGTAGCCATTTTCAGAATCTGTAGTCTGGAAACATAATTTTCCAATTAATGCGTACAAGGTCAAACAAATTGCCTGTATAGACGTGTTATTCTAATGATCGAGAATTTCTAGTCCATATGAAACAATGTTACGAATCTTATGGATTTTATTAATCCTTTATATTACGAGAAATTCACGCTTGATTTCCTAAAATTGAGTCATAAACCAAAATTACATCTACAGAAGCTCACCTCTTGAGTTTGCATTTATTGTCAGAGATTTTTAAATAAGATTGTCGCAACTATAATAAAAGAAAACGCTCTAGAATTTTAAAAGGAATTATAAAACTCCTTAACAAAGAGAACTAGAGTTTAAAAGGATAACATGGAACTATTTTTGCTAGAGCCACAATTTAGTTTCAAGATGACATTCTTGGAATATATAAATATATCCATATATATACTTCTTTTTCTGTGAATTGTGTAAGTGTGAGTAAATTTTTAATGAATGCAATATTAAAAAGTAAGGAAATTAATCGTGTGAATTAATTTAGTTTATAACATTATGATAAAGAATATTTTATGAATAAAATAAAATGCATTTAAAACTACTAGAATAAAGGGTTTAAAAAAGAAAAAAAGAAAAAGAAAGGAAGAAAATAGAAAACAATTAAAGCGTTTTTCTAAAAATATTCAACCTCCACGCTTTCTTCTGTATCAATTCAATCAAGACCTCGTTAGAATAATGCATGGTGGAAACTGCTGATCTAAAGTAATATATTCTTTTGGAAAATGATTTCCTTTTTACTACTAATGGAAAATATCGTTTTTCACTTTTACTCATTGTTTGAATTTTTTAGAAACTACAGACAAAAATCAAGAGAACAGATTTATTTTAAACTCTTTGACATTCAAGCAACTTATATAGAAATAAAAATTAGTACAGCTGTTATATATATATATATATATATTAATTAGAAGCTACAAACTTTGGTAGGTAATTTTTTTCATTTTACTTAGTAATCATTTATTTTTCTTTGCTAAATGAATTATGATGATTTAGTTTCAGCAATGATGTTTTTGCTCTGTTAAAAAAAAAGAAAAAAAAAAAAAAAGTTTAAACGAGATGTTACAATAATGCATTGTTATAGATTATTTAGAAATTTTGTTAAAAAAACAAGAACAAAATTGATAATATTGTACGTTATTAGATTTTCTACAAGCTGACATAGCCAAAAGAAAATAAATATTGAATCCATACATTAAAATATAATCTAATATTCATACATTAAATTATAATCTAAATGCAAATAACTTTTAGACTTTTAAAATTTCTTCATATATCTCTATTTATATCTTAATTTAAATTAAGTTTTTTTTAGGGGATGTTTCGGAAGTGTAAAAAAAATAAAAAAAATAAAAAAAATAAAAAATCTAGATAAAAAGCCTTTATGCGATAAATAAAAAAATTACTTACAGAGAAAGAAGTTGAATGGAATCCAAGGCATATATTAAAAAAATATATGTAGTAAAAATATAGTATATTATGAGCTATTTATGTGATATATTTATATATTATATATTGTTGTTCATAAAAACATATTAATAACCCAATTTTAATTTAAATATATTGTTTATTTTATTTATTAAATGTGATTTGGAGGAAGTCGTCACGTAGTAATATCTTTCGATTTATAGATCCAAATTTAAAATGATAATATTAAGAAAAAGTATACCGTAATTTACAATATATAAATTGTTATGCAAACTTTTCAATTCCTTTCTAGTACGTACACGATTAACATACTTAATAGTAAATAAACTTATGAAAATGTGGAAACATGTCTCGTATATACAGCTTAGTTTAAGGATATCATGCAATACTATAACAAATAAGAAAAAAGCAAACGCACTTTTTCCTGTGAATTTACACTAATAATTCATAAAGGAACACTAAAATTATATATATACCAGGTGTATAAGCTTAAATCCGCTGTTTTTTAGTAATAAAAACACATTTATTTTTTATATAAAGCAAAACAAAATTTTATTCAAAATAGTTTCCCTCGCTAACTATACATTTTTCCCATCTTTCGGGCAATTGGTGAATTCCACGCCAAACGAATTCCTTATCTTTTGAGGCAAACCACTCGTCCAGCCATTTTCGAACGTCTTCGTAAGAAACGAAGTGCTGTTCGGCGAGTGCATGGCCCATTGATGAAAACAGGTGATAATCAGAAGGAGCCAGGTCTGGTGAATTAAGCGGGATAGGGTAACACCTTCCAGGTAAGTGTTTTGAGATAATTTTGGACCAATTTTGACGTGTGTGCTGGCGCGTTATCATGAAGAAAAATCAGTTTGTCATGTCTTTGTTGATAATAAGGCCTTTCCCATGGCATGTAGACGGATAGAAATGGCTGGTTGATTGACACCTAACTTCTCGGCAAGCATTATTTTGCGATTGGGTATCATCTTCGTCCAAAAGAGACTGTAATTCATGGTCGTCAAACTTTCGGGGCCGATTTTCACGCTCTTTCTCATTTCAGTCAAAATAGCCATTTTTGAACCGACGAAACCAGTCTCTGCAAGTTGTTTCTGACAAAGCACTTTCACCATAAGCTTCCACAAGCATTCTATGCGATTCGGCAGCTGATTTCTTCAAATTGAAGCAGAAAAGCAGAGCTTCCCGCATATGCTCTTTTTTTGGTACAAAACGAGACATGTTTACACGAAGAAAAATTAATGTTTTTATATGAAATCACTAACGATTTGCACTGATTTATGTGAACAGACGTCAAACAAAAACAATAAGACATTTAAATGTCCGCTGTTAATACACTCACTAGCACCATCTATACGCAAACAGCGGATTTAAGTTTATACTCCTGGTATATATATATATTTAATTACTTTGCTGATAATATTACAGGTTTTAATGCAAACAAGGTCTTCTTTTTAATGTAATGAAAAGTATGAGGAATTAAATCACTTTCTTCGAGAAGAAAAATACAACTGTACGGATCTTTTTTCTTAGTTGTTCCGAAGGTTTGTTTTATTTTATTTTATTTTATTTTATTTTATTTATTTATGTATTTATTTATTATTATATTATTATTATTGTTGTTATTTTTTGCCTTTTCTTGCTTTTCTCAGGTCTTTTCGCGAAAGCACTTCTCCTACCTGATGAAATTAACACATTTTCTGGCTATTTCTTAAGCCTGTACGGTTTTGGTTTTACAATCTAAGGAATAAGTCTGATTGATTCAACAAATAAAGTATTTTTTGTTTGACGGAGGGAATTTACTATGGTAGTCTTTACTAATAATCAATCGCTGAAGAAATTGATGGTATAAACATGCATGATCTGTTGCTGAAAAAAAAAAATAGGGCTAAAGTTACATTCTTGGGGGTGCAACAGCTGAATAATTTCTGTAATAAACAGAGATAAGAAAACCATACTGTGGGATTTGTTTGTGCGTTGTGCGGGTATATTTCTACAGCTAAGGACACAAAAGTGTCATTTTCGATTTTGGCATCCGTTCTGCAAACAGCTTTCAGAAGAGATCCAAACTTTTCGCGCTAGCTTCCTGTGAATCTAAGCATTTATGCTTCTCATTAATATATTTTCAATCGTTTGAAAAAGGGATAGAAAAACAGATAAGATTAACTTTATTTTCTAAATCTAATGCTAAAACATCTGAGCAATACATCGCGTGGTCAATCAAAATGAAGAAAATTTTGACAAGTAATTTTCTTGGAATGAAATGATTCTTTAAAATTTTCATTTATATGGGCAGCAATTTCGTTCATCTCTAAAGGCAAACTTTGTGTCAATACTTCCTTAATTTCAACAGTCTTTCCTTGGCAAACCCTGTATTAACGAAGAAAATTACCATTAGCGTTTAAGCATACTTATCACAATAACAATATTTTTCCATTTTTCGTTGGAGTGTTATGATGGACATTACGGAAATTTTTTTCAGATTAAAAATATCTCAGCTTTATTTTTGAAACAAATTCTAAATTTGTCGAAGTTATACATTTTCCTTTGATTTCCTTAAAAAAAAAGGTATCCTGCAGAACGTTCAACAAAAGTTTGAAGTTCTTGTCGATTTCATTTATGAAAGTTTTTAAGGCGTTTCCTAAGGACATTTACAGTAACTTATTCAAAGTCAATTCAGAATATATCATTATCAATTGGTGAATCTAGTCGAATTCCGTAAGCTTTATTTTTTAATTTAATAAATTCATGCGTTATCTCTTTATGCTCAGTAGATGTGTAATCTATTAACCATATAGTAATTTCGTTAAATTTAAATCCAATTTTCTAGTAGAACGTAATGTATTATACGAGGAATCTTTTATTTATTTTATTTTTATTTTATATTTTTCCAAAACATTCTTTTGAAAATCATGAATAATTCGGATTTATGAATTACGTTTGCACCACAATACTACAGTAAAGAAAATTTTTAATTTAGAAATAGTAAAATTAGGGGAATGTATCTTGTTATGGGCATTCCCTGGTTATGGAAACCACACCATATCTTTCAACAAACAGCAAATATGGTGGATTTGGGTACTGTCAAATTTGTATTGTGACAGTACGCAGTTGTTGTGCTAACACCGAAGTGAATAGATGCATTGTTTAGTAAGTGCAAGCATAGGAAAAAAATCTGAAAAAAAAAAAAAAAAAAGCAACACAAA
Organism: Salticus scenicus; assembly: GCA_963930645.1. Taxonomy (NCBI): domain Eukaryota; kingdom Metazoa; phylum Arthropoda; class Arachnida; order Araneae; family Salticidae; genus Salticus; species Salticus scenicus. The sequence goes on along the minus strand of OZ005653.1, from coordinate 110,775,632 downwards.
AGTAATTTGTGAATATATTCAAAATGCGATAAATTGAAGTGAATTAATTCAAAAAAGTAAGCGTAATGTATGTTCATGCAGTATATCAATTATGTTTTGTGATGCAATATGAAATTCAGCCAAAATGTGGACCGAAAAATGCTTTTTCTGTCATTATAAAAATGGTTGTCATTCCCGGTTGCGGGCACCTTCATGTAACCAGTTATGGGCACACTTTTTTTTTTCCTTTTAAAGCTGACTTTTAATTCTACACTGTCACACTGTACAATAGGGTGGGCCGAAAATGCACTTTTGCACAAACTTTCGAAATCGATGAGGCTTGGGGGCGGAAAAGTTGTGTATTGGGTTGCTCAGTAACCATGTAAAAATTTTTTGAAATCGAACAATATCTTCAGGTGGCGCCGGCGCCTTAAAAATTTGAAATTTTGACTAAAACAGACCTTTTTCTTCTAAAAACACGATTTTTTGCATTTTCGAAATAGATTACGCTCTAGTGCGGAAAAGTTGTGTATTGGGTTGCTCAGTAAACATGTAAAATTTTTTTGAAATCGAACAATATCTTCAGGTGGCGCCGGCGCCTTAAAAATTTGAAATTTTGACTAAAACAGACCTTTTTTTTCTAAAAACACGATTTTTTGCATTTTCGAAATAGATAACGCTCTAGTGCGGAAATGTTTAGTATTGAGTTGCTAAGTAGCCGTGTAAGTTTTTTTTTTAAATGCAGCTCTTTGCTTATCTCAGAGGAAATTCACTGAGATAACCCAGAACTCACCACGAGGAGGTGGCTGCATATCGAGTTCCACCCGTGCCCTCCCAACCACCCAACCATATAATGGACACTGAGATTTTATTAAATATTTCACTTTTCTGTTGCCTGATCTTCTTCGCCTTTTTTGTATTTCGACTTGCTTTCAAATGAAGGAATTATTCTTTGTGATTCTAATTTCGCCCTTATAAGGCCATCCCTTTCGATTTGTCCCACCACAGAAGCTGAAGCAACTGTCACTATTTTTACTGCCCTCTCCACTGCTTGGATGTGGCATGGAAACTCTTTTATTTCTAGTAAAGATATTTTCTCCTTTAGAATATTTCGGAAATCTTCATTGCTGACTGCACGAAGCATAGGTGGCTCCGTAACAACTGATTGGTGCCAATCAATTAGGTCCGTATAATCTTTTGCTTCGAATTTTATTACAGGAACAGTGAACCGCCGGATACCTTCTTGTTTATTTTCCCTGGCTTTTAAAATTCTTCGTATTGCAAGCAGTCGGATGTAATTTCGTTCATCCGTAAGCATCGAAAGAAGAATATTTTCAGGATGCGCAAAAAAAGAATTTCGGCTTATTACGCCATCCACGACAGTCTTCAAGTCATCTGGGAGATAACGTGACAAGCTAATCATCTTCCATAAGTGTCTAGCACCATCTTTGCAATGCGGTTTGGATTTTATATCAAACCACATCGGCACATACACTTTAATTATAAACTCTACTAAGGTTTTCAGTTCTGCTGAAACATTTGTAACTGAAATGTACAGGCGCAAAACTCGACATGCTGCCGTTAGCCAACGGGAGTGCGCTAGCTTTCCTGGTTTTTTCTCTGCTAGGGCAACAGAGCAGTAACCTGATGTTACAGCTTCATAAATTTGCAGCATATATTGTTGATCTGTACTCAGATCTTTTCGAAGCTCTTCTGATATTGCTACTAACTCTACGACATCAACCTTTTTGAAATTGACTACCGGTTTCAGCTCACAGGTTTCGAGATCTTTTCCTATTGGACCAGAAAAGGTTTCAGGACCACTTGTTTGACCGTCTAGCTTTTTTAGAAGATGCCGCAACGGTAACTCATTTGCGTGTAACATGCATATGAGCCATTGAAGAGGTCTACCAACATCTTCTTCTATGAGACGTATAACTCCAGTCTTGCAACCTGTGTTAACGGGTGTCCCATCGCAGCCAACTGCCAAAAGAGTTTCAGTGTTGACATCATTCTGTAAAAGATATTCAGTGATGCTGCTCTTAATAGATTTTGCAGTACCACTAGCTGCAGAAACATGGCCGATATATTCAGATCCAGGTTCATGTATTAAAACTACATGTTCTTCAATAACCGTTGTCCTGTGCTTTTTGTTTCCCTTGATTTGATCTGCTAAAGTTTTATCTTTTCGTCCGTCAAAAAAGAGGGCTTGAAGCTCTTCTGGTTTTCCTTTACATTGTAGTTCCTTTCGTTTTCTCATTCTCTCTCTTCTTATTTTATTTTTATCTGTAACTTTGGAACGATTATTATCAGAAATCATTCCGACATCTTCAAGAACTGCAGAAATAATTTTCGCTGCAGGCCTGTCTCCAATCCCTGCTCTATCGAAGGCGAGTGCTGTGTTTGGCAGTTTTATCCTCATCTGGCTGATTACCTTGGTCTCTCTTTTCGTTTTTCTGGAATGGTTCTCTCTGGATCTAGGAGGAGTGTATTCTTCATCATTACGCGTTTCATATTCAAATTCTTCGTTCTCACAATCCTCGAACTCAGGCGACTCGAACATAGACTTTGGTGTTTGGAACTGCTGTTCACTTGTAGCAGCTTTCAACACTGTCTTGGATTGCCTATTTTGCTTTCGGAGCAGCTTCTCAGTTACTTTTAAATCAATGCCCCCGATAATCATTTTTCTGACGGTTCGTTGATCAATCAAAAATGGTTGTTCTAAATGTGGCACTTTTCTATCCTTTTCACAGGAGCATGCTTTAAAGGAATGACATTTGCATGTGGCAATGTCAAAGAGAGTTTTCTCGGCGTCTTCCAAAAATTCCTTTACTTTGTTCCTATAGGATTCCGTAGACTTGTTTTTACTTTTCAGGATATTTTTATACTTAGCATGATATGATTTAAGGATGCGCACAATTCTGCAATGAGAAATAGTAGGAATCGAGGACTTCTTCCACAAATCAGCTACCCTCTCAGCAACATCATTGGCAATGTCAGTAAAAGCTGGATCTTTGCCGTGATTTGAAGATTTCACTTGTTCTCTTATAAGGAAGTAAAATTTCATAACTTGACTGTAAGTTGGTAAGACGTTAGGTTTCAGCTCTTCTGGCAAACCAAAAACAAAACAATCTGTAACTTTTCTAGTTGAATGACAACCGGCCATTGTGACAAAAGTATAACTATAACTAACTAGTTAATGACATTTAAATATCTAAAGAGACTGCTCTTCGATGAACAAACGACATAAAGTAAGCTTATTAGTTGATTACTTCTGTACTAGACTGAACTAAACGATAACTGTGTTGCATATTATCACACTGACTGTCACGTGGACTGCAGGTGCGAGAGCATTTCATTTAGTAGAGGAAGGGGGGATGGAATAGAAAACTGATAAGGAATGTAAGAGACAATCCTGTACCACCGGGGGTCACGTGGACTGTCACGTGGACTGCAGGTGCGAGAGCATTTCATTTAGTAGAAGAAGGGGGGTGAAATAGAAAACTGATAAGGAATTCTCTTTTCATGAAAATATATGTCTGTTTTGAATAAAATCTCCGATTTTAAGGCGCCGGCGCCACGTGAAGATATTGTTTGATTTTTAAAAAAACTTACACGATTACTGAGCAACTCAATACTAAACATTTCCGCAATAAAGCCTAATCTATTTCGAAAAAAAAAAAAAAAAAAAAAATCATGTTTTTAGAAAAAAGGTCTGTTTTCGTTAAAATTTCCAATTTTAAAGGCGCTGGCGACACCTGAAGATATTGTTTGATTTAAAAAAAAAAATTACATGGCTACTAAGCAACTCAATACTAAACATTTCCGCACTAGAGCGTGATCTATTTCGAAAATGCAAAAAATCGTGTTTTTAGAAGAAAAAGGTCTGTTTTAGTCAAATTTCCAGATTTTTAAGGCCCCGGCGCCACCTGAAGATATTGTTCGATTTCAAAAAAATTTTACATGGTTACTGAGCAACCCAATACACAACTTTTCCGCCCCCAAGCCTCATCGATTTCGAAAGTTTGTGCAAAAGTGCATTTTCAGCCCACCCTACTGTACAATATAAATGATATGCATTTTTTTTACTTTCTCTTACCCACAAGGTAAAGAAATTATTGTTTTTGGGTCAAATTTTCCAACACGAGTTTTTGCTATATTTACATGTTCTGAGGTCCCCTGAATACGAAAATCATGTTTTTAGCAAATGGTCTGTATGTGTGTCTGTCTGTTATCAGCATATCTCAAAAACAAATTATGGCCGAAAGTTCAAACTTGGTATTCTAAATGTGTATCATGTACGGATGCTACACTAAACTTTTCATTAAGATCAAGCAAATGGTTCGTGTACAGGGACAATCAAGAGAATTCTAATATATTACGTTTATAGGGGAAATTGCAGGTAAGTAGAGTTTAACATCTGTAGACCGCACTAAACAAAATGAAACGAATATATATTTTTTGTAATAAAGATAGTCAACAGGGAAAAACAAATTGTGTATGTAAGAGCCTCGCCTCCCCCCCGGGGAAGTGAACCCTCGAGGGGAGCAAATTTTCATGATGGGTATCTTTCAAAAGAGCTCGCCAATAGCTTTAAAACTCATGGTTCACCCATCGATATGCGATAATTTAAAACAAAGTTATCGATCTTTTTTTTTTTTTACTTTTCAGCAAAAAAAAAAAAAAAAAAAAAAAAAAACTTAGAAAAAAAATCTTTTTTTTTTTTTTTTTTTTTTTTTTTTTTTTAAATATTGAGAATAAAATGGACTTTTTTTGGATATTTAGTGTTTACTACTTCTCTAATGTGGCAATCGTCTGCATTATCATAAAAGATAATAATTTTAATAAATTATTTTTTAAAAACAGAATTATTTTTTATAGCCGAATTAAATTCTATATAAATGTAGGTGCATTAATGAAACGGGGAGTTGAGGGGGGCGGTAGACCCCCTCACATAGAACTAATTATCATATAAAACTCCTCCGAAGCTTAATTTGTATTTTTTAACACATGTTTACATAACAGTACTCGTTATCTTACCTCTTAATCTGGAACCTGTATTTATAGTATTAAATTTCAGGGTAAGAGAAAGTCGTGTGCGTGACACACCAGATTAGTTTTTAATCATTTCTTACTGTATTAAATTTACCCACAGTATACTCATTCTCACCTGCATGAGGTAAAATGGGTGCACAAAACATATAACTATAAATGCTCCCCTTACAAATAAGTGTGTATTAAATTCTGAGAAAAAATTATTTAATCTTACTCTCAACATATGTAACCTACATATAAAAAAAACAAAATATTAAAAAAAATATATTTGAGTAAAATTTCAAGAATATGCTATTTTATATCCATTGTACCTGACCTGACTCTATGTTTCTTTAAATTTATTCCCGATCATTGTTCTCTGTTCCCATAAATATTCATGAATAACATGTCATGAGTATCCGAATCTTATTCATAATGTTTATATTTAATTTGAAATACAATATCATCTTTTAATCTTTAAATACGGTTAGGGAAATACTGTAAGTGTTTTAATCATCATGTTCAACTCTAATGAGATAATTCAAATGCTGATTAAAAACTATAATTCGAGATAAATTTACAATTCATTTGAACACTGAAACAAAACCTATCAAACGTGATTACCAGTTTTTCTAATTGTCGATAAATAAAAGTTCTATCAACAACATTTCCCGATGTACCTTATTTATGTATTTTTCCAGATATACATAATCACCATAGATGTTGTTTTCTAATGTGTAAATTGCGCATTATACTCTACAAAACATTTCCCAGCTAGATAGTGAGAATTGCGATGCTTTCTCTGTGTGTGCATTTTATGAACAGGCTTAGGAAAAGGGCATAAGCATTGAAAACTGTAGTTAACTTTTATAATCACTGAAAACTAAATAAATTGAGCTTAAAATATATCAGAAGTATAACAAGAAAAAATATCTACATTTAAAAATGCGCTAGACGATTGCATATATAAGTTATACAATAATCGCACGTAATTTAAATACAAGCATAAACAAATGAAGCCATTTTCCAATTTTTTTGTTACAAAATCCTCAAGACTCATGTTTAAATTTACATCTTGCGCATTTTAAAATAAATTATTGATTGCCCATGCATTGCTAAATGACTGTGTGGAACATATTTCAATCAAATCCCATAATTTTTGAAGTGTGAAACTTGATATATCTTAAAATAAAATTTATTAGTAGATTAAATTGCATTTATTAAACGTTCTAATTTCTGTAATATATATATATATATATATATATATATATATATATATATATATATATATATATATATATATATATATATATTTAATATAATATATATATACATATATATATATATAGATATATAAAGAAATTATAACGCATTTATTATTATTATTATTATTATTATTATTATTATTAACAAATTGTATATCATTATATAAAGCAATAAATTATATACAAACATTTTATATGCTTTCCTTTAACAAATTAGATTGCAAGTAGATACTTCTCCATTTAATGTCTATTTTGCACACCGAATATATAATTCTTAAGGAAATATAAAGGAACTTACATTTTCTTTTTCCTTATAAACTACTTGAATTTGTAGTTTCCGAGAACTTGTCAGTTTAAAAGACTTACGCTTATGTAGAAAAGTTAGATTCATAAAACTTTATTTTTAACAGTAGAAAGTTACTGTAAAATTTCTAAGAGATTTATTCCATAAAACCTATTTTCTGAAGAAGTCGAATTTGAATATTTTTTTTTTTGTTTTAACGGTTTAAAATTCAAATATTTTTCTAAGTTTAAATATTTTTCCAGAAACAATAGCAATTTTTTTAATTGTTTAATGTGCAATAATATGAGTTATATTGCGCAAACCCATGCAATAGAACTAATTTTATGCGTGGTAAATTAAATTTGTTTATCATGTAGCATAAAAATATATATATATATATATATATATCTGTACTTAATACATCTTAAGTTTTTAGTCGGTGAATAAAAATTATCATTCTCATTTACCTTAATTTATTACACATTTTTTTTTCTTATAATCAAATGGAAGAATTTAAGTTGTTTTTAATTACTAAGTCGTTTGAGTGGTTAAGAATCTTATCTTTTAATTATTAATTGAGTAAATGCATGCGTAATATTGATTAATTAAATGTTCATAATATTTTCTTCTCTCTCTCTCTCTCTCCCTATATATATATATATATATAAATAAATAAAAATTGCCGCTTTAGCTCTCATTTGCATAATAAATAATAAACAAGAAAGAAAAATCATGCAGTACGCATTGATTGGTAACACTTTCCAACAATACGCAATTGTTGTATCGAATAACATTTAATATTCTTTTCCTACGTTATCACGCAACTGACAGATTGACTGAAAAACATACAGATAGACTAATTGATTTTGAAATTACTCTTAGGCATTTTGGAAAGTGTTAAAAATGCTTAACACAAAAGAAAATGCAGCCGTTAGATTAACATTTTCAGATTTTAAGCTCTCTTGATATTTTACTGTAGGCCGGTAAATCTGAAAGTTAATCATATCATATTGTATAAAAAACAATATCTTCCAATATTAATAATACATGTCAATGATTTTATGATTTTATAGTAGAAAGTTTTTTAAATATAACTTTTAAAAAATTCTGTCCTAAAACGTAATGCATTGGCTTTTTTTTTTATTGTTGTATCTGTTGTCCCTGAAAACAAACTAGTTGTACAGGACCTATTAATGACATTTTAAATACGGAACATTCCATAGAAACTTGAGTGTATCATTTTTTTAAAAATTCTCAAAATATTTTCGATTGGTAGGAGCCGGAGACAAACAGATAGAAAGGTAGACAATCGGACAGACAGATGCAGAAATTGAAATCACATTCCCACTAAAATTACAAGAAAGTGATAAAACGCTCATGTAAACAAAAGTGCAATTCCAGCAAATTTTTATTAAAAGCTCTTAATGTAACTGATAATTTTTGTGTGGCCCTGTAAATCTAATGCTAACCATATTATATCACATAGAAGGCACTCTGTTGTGCATTCGAATAATATATTTCAATTACATTAAGCATTGTGGGAAATCAAATTATTAAAATTTGGTTTATAAAAATAATTCTCACACAACACAATGCTTTGGAATACCTTCAAGTGCCCCTGTACACAAACCAGTTAGAAATGTTCTCCATTTTACATAGGAAACATCCGATAGGGAATTGAATGACATATTAAAATTTCATTAAAGTTTCTAAACATTAAAGGTATTAAAATATAGTTTATAGAAACGCGTCTCATAGAACACAATGCTTTCGAATACTTTTGGATGTCCCTGTACACAAACCAGAAGAGGTATTCACTCCATTTTCAATAGGGAACATCTGTTAGTGAACTTGAATAAAATATATCGGTTTAAAGAAATTTCATAAATATTTACGGGATTTAGAGCGCAGAAAAACAGACAGAGAGACAGAAAAACGGACAGAAGAACAGTCAGACAGATACACAAATTGAAATTATATTTACACTAACAAAAATGAAAGAAAGTGTCAAAAACGCTTAATGTAAACGAAAGTACAATTCTAGCAATTTTTTATTAATAGCTTTTAATATAATTTAATATTTTTGTGTCACCCTGTCAATCAAATGATAGCCATGCTATATTCTATTCAAAGCATTCTTTTGTGCATAAAATAACATATGTTAATTTTCTAAAGCTTCGTGGAAAGTAAAGTTATTAAAATTTGATTTATAGAAATATCACACAAAGAACGCGATTCTTTGGAGTACTTTTGAGTGTCCCTGTACTAGTGGTGGTATATAATCTACATTATATAGAAAAAAATCCAATAGTGAACATGAATTACATATTTCAATTTTATGAAAATATTGTACAGTAAAGGCATGAAAATATGGTTTACAGAAATACCTGTCATAGAACACAATTCTTTGAAATACTTTCGGTTATTCCTGTACACAAAACAATAGAGATATAAACTCCATTTTCAATAGGGAACAACCGATAGTGAACATGAATAACATATATCAGTTTCAAATATTTCCATAAATATTTACGGGAGTTGAGCGCGGGCAGACGGGCAGATGGGCAGATACGCAAATTCATATCATATTCACACTTAAAAAAATGTTAGAAAGTGTTATAAACGCTTAATGTAAACGAAAGTAGTATTCCAGCAAATTTTTATTAATAGCTTTTAATATAACAGAATATTTTTGTGTCAGCCTGTAAATCTAATGCTAATCATGCTATATTCTATATATTCTATGCAAAGCATTCTTTTGTGCATATAAATAACATATTTCAATTTCCTAAATCTGTGTGGAAGGTAAAGTTATTAAAATTTGATTTATAGAAATATCTCTCATAGAACGCAATGCTTTAGAATACTTTTGAGTGTCCTTGTGTATAAAAGAGTGATAGTATTTAATCCATTTTATACAGAAAACATCCAATAGTGAACTTGAATAACATATTTCAATTTCATTAAGATATGTGTACAGTAAAGGTATGAAAATATGATTTATAGAAATACCTAACACAATGCTTTGAAATAATTTCGGGTGACCCTGTATAAAAACCAGTAAAGGTATAAATTCTGTTTTCAATAGGGAACATCCGATAGTGAACTTGAATAACATATATCAGTTTCAAGAAATTCCACAAATATTTACGGGATTTAAAGCGCGGACAGACAGACAGACAAACCGAAGTCAATAACACTTTCAACCTTATTGAGAAGTGTTAAAAACGCTTAATGTAAACGAAAGTACAATTTTAGCAAACATTTATTAATACCTCTTTATATAACTGAATATTTTAGTGTCACACTGTAAATTTAATGCTAATCACGCTATATTATGCAAAGCATTTTATTTTGTGCTTATAAATAACATATTTCAATTTCATAAATCTTCGAGGAAGTAAAGTTATTAAAATTTAGTTTATAGAAATATCTCTCATAAAACGCAATGTTTTGGAATACTTTTGTGTGTCCCTGTACACAAATCTGTGGTGGTATTTATTCCATTTTATGCCGAAATCATCCGATAGTAAACTTGAATAACATATTTCAATTTCATTAAGATTTGTGTACAATTAGGGTATGAAAATATGGTTTGAAAAAATGCCTCTGGTAGAACACAACGCTTTGAAATATTTTCGGGGGTCCCTGTACACAAACCAATAGAGGAATAAACTCCATTTTCAACAGGGAACATCCGTTAGGGAACTTGTATAACATATTTCAATTTCATTAAGATTTTTGTACACTAAGGGTATGAAAATGGGGTTTTTAGAAATGTCACTCATAGAACACAATGATTTGAAATACTTTTGTGTGTCCCTGTATACAAATCAGTGGTGGTATGTACTCCAGTTTATACAGGAAACATCCGATAGTGAACTTGAATAACATATTTCAATTTCATTAAGCTTTGTGTAGAGTAAGGGTATGAAAATATAGTTTATAGAAATGCCTCACATAGAACACAATGCTTTGAAATATTTTCGTGGGTTCCTGTACACAAACCATTAGAGGTATAAACTCCATTTTCAATAGGGAACATCCGATAGTGAAGTTGAATACCATATTTTAATTTCATTAAGATTTGTGTACAGTAAGGGTATGAAAATATGGTTTATAGAAATGCCTCTCGTAAAACACAACGCTTTGAAATATTTTCGGGGTCCCTGTATAGAAACCAATACAGGAATAAGCTCCATTTTCAGCAGGGAACATCCGATAGTGAACTTGTATAACATTACAATTTCATTAATGTTTTTGTAAAGTAAGGGTATGAAAATATGGTTTTTAGAAATGCCTCACATAGAACACAATGCATTGAAATATTTTCGGGGGACCCTGTACACAAACCAGTAGAGGTATAAACTTCATTTTCAATAGGGAACATCCGATAGTGAATTTGAATAACATATTTCAATTTCATTAAGTTTTGTGTACATTAAGGGTATGAAAATATGGTTTATAGAAATGCCTCTCGTAGAACACATTGCTTTGAAATATTTTCGGGGGTCCCTGTACACAAACCAGTAGAGGAATAAACTCCATTTTCAACAGGGAGGGAACTTGTATAACATATTTCAATTTCATTAAGAATATTGTACACTAAGGGTATAAAAATGTGGTTTCTAGAAATGCCACTCATAGAACACAATGATTTGAAATATTTTGTGTGTTCCTGTATACAAATCAGTGGTGGTATTTACTCCATTTTATACAGGAAACATCCGATAGTGAACTTGAATAACGTATTTCAATTTCATTAAGATTTGTGTACAGTAAGGGTATGAAAATATGGTTTTTAGAAATGCCTCACATAGAACACAATTCTTTGAAATATTTTCGGGGATCCCTGTACAGAAACCGGTAAAGGAATAAACTTCATTTTCAATACGGAACATCCGATAGTGAACTTCAATAAAATATTTCAATTTCATTAAGATTTTTGTACACTAAGGGTATGAAAATGTGGTTTCTAGAAATGCTACTCATAGAACACAATGATTTGAAATACTTTTGTGTGTCCCTGTATACAAATCAGTGGTGGTATTTACTCCATTTTATACAGGAAACATCCGATATTGAACTTGAATAACATATTTCAGTTTCATTAAGATTTGTGTACAGTAGGTAAATGAAATTATGATTTATAGAAATGCCTCTCATAGAACACAATGCTGTGAAATAATTTTGTGGGTCCCTGTACACAAACCCGTAGAGGTATAAACTCCATTTTCAACAGGGAACAGCCGATAGTAGACTTATATAACATATTGCAATTTCATTAAGATTGGTGTACAGTAAGGGTATGAAAATATGGTTTATAGAAATGCCTGTCATAGAACACAATGCTTTGAAATATTTTTGGGGTACCTTTACACAAACCAGTTGAGGTATAAATTCCATTTTCAATAGGGAACATACGATAGTGAACATGAATAACATATATTAGTTTCAAGAAATTCCATAAATATTTAGATGAGTTAGAGCGCGGAAAGAGAGATAGACAGACAGACAAACCGAAGTCATTAACACATTTTAACCTTGTTGGAAAGTGTTAGAAATGTTAGAAAGTGTTAAAAACGCTTAACGTAAACGAAAGTACAATTCTAGCAATTTTTTATTCATAGCTCTTAATACAACTGGATATTTCTGTGCCACCCTGTAAATATATTGCTGTACATGCTATATTCTATGCAAAGCATTCTTTTGTGCATATAAATAATATATTTCAATTTCCTAAAACTTCGTGGAAAGTAAAGTTATTAAAATATGATTTTTAAAAATATCTCTCAGACAACGCAATGCTTTGGAATAATTTTGAGTGTCCCTGTGTATAACCCAAAGGTGGTATTTCCTCCATTTTATCCAGGCAGCATAAAATAGTGAACTTCAATAACATATTTCAATTTCATTAAGATATATTTACAGTAATGGTTTTAAAATATGGTTTATAGGAATACCTCTCTTAGAAAACAATGCTGTGAAGTACTTTCGGGTGTCCCTGTACACATACCAGTAGAGGTATAAACTCCATTTTCAATAGGGGGCATCCGATAGTGAACATGAATAACATATTTCAATTACATTAAGATATGTCTACAATGAAGGTATGAAATTATGGTTTATAAAAATACCTCTCATAGAACACAATGCTATGAAATACTTTTGAGTGTCCCTGTACACAAACCAGTAGAGGTATAAACTCCATTTTCTATAGGGAACTTCCGATACTGGACTTAAATAACATATTTCAATTTCATTAAGATATGTCTACAGTAAAGGTATGAAAATAGGATTTATAGAAATATCTCTCATAGAACACAATGCATTGAAATACTTTCGGGTGTCCCTGTACACAAACCAGTAGAGGTATAAACGCAATTTTCAATAAGAAATGTCCGATAGTGAACTTGAATAACATATTTCAATTTCATTAAGATATGTCGACAGTAAAGGTATGAAAGTATGGTTTATAGAAATACCTCTCATAGAGCACAATGCTTTGAAATAGTTTCGGGTGTCCCCGTACACAAACCAGTGGAGGTATAAACTCGATTTTCTATAGGGAAAGTCCGATAGTGAACTTGAATAACATATTTCAATTTCATTAAGATATGTCTACAGTAAAAATATGAAAATATGGTTTATATATACCGCTCATAGAACACAATGCTTTGAAATAATTTCGGGTGTCCCTGTACACAAACCAGTAGAGGTATAAATTCCATTTTCAATAGGGATCGTCCGATGGTGAACTTAAATAACATATATCAGTTTCAAAAAATTCCATGAATATTTACGGGAGTTAGATCGCGGACAGACAGACAGACAGACAGGCAAACCGAAGTCATAAACACTTTTCAACCTTGTTGGAAAGTGTTAAAAAGCTTAAATGAAAGGGATTAAAATAAAAGAGTAATGGTAATTAGAAAAAATTACTATTTTTCTTATTAATGTATTTTTAGTGTATTGAATTAAATTTATATATATATTATGTATATAAATATATATATATCTATATATATCTATATATATATATATGTGTGTGTGTGTGTGTGTGTGTGTGTATGTATGTATACATATAAGGTAAATTTTTTGAAAACATTTAATTTCTACAGATAATAATTTCCGATAATACATATTTCCGTTTTAAATTCATCAAAAACATATAACAACCCTTTTCTTTTACATAAGCTTAGTTGTTTTTATAGTCCTGAAAAAAAAAATAAAATAAATAAATAAATATATATATATATGATAACTATGCACATAATTTACTTGGAAGCTCTGAAGTATAGACTTTAAAAAGCAAATGAAAAATTTAAAATGGCTGATTTAGAAAAAATAATAATTATATATATATATATGTATATGTATACAGTGATCCCGCATCCATCGTTTTTAAGCATTCTTCGTTTTATTTTTATTGTCCCTGCACAAACTGTATTTAAATAATGTTAAAGGAACTCGCATGTATCGTACTTCAAAAAGACGTTTTCTCACATTCATCGTTGTAAAGGTTTCCTCCTGATTGAAAGGAAATTGAAAATGAAGCGATTTCATATGGCATTCAAACAGTAATTACTTTTTTTATCGTAAAAAAAACACTTTTCCTCCTTTACAGAGGATCAAAATTTTGATGGGATATCTCCGACAGGGATTGTGCAGATTTTGTAATACATGTGTTTTAATTACTGAATACGGATCGTGCGTTGTTGCTTGGAGAATAAGTTATTCTACTCTGTGTAAAGAGGAGAATGGATTCATCCAGTATGGCTAGCTCCTACATATTAGGTTGATTTCTTTAGAAATCGACCTATTGCAATCACTTCCTTTATATAACTATCTATCTATCTATTTATATATATATATATAATGAAAACTTTGTCATCGCGATAACTCCCGAAATAATACTCCAAATTGAATCAAATTTGGACAGTGAACTGATCTTATAAATATCTTGGATAAGTTCGTTAACTAAGTTGCTCCGACTTTTTGTTTTCAAGTGGCAGCCACTTGAAAATTTCAAACCGACATTGTAAAAAGCATATTTAAAGCAAGATTTGCTTGAATTTTGATGTAAATACAGGCCACATAAGGGTCTCAATGTAGTTTATTAATGAAGTTTATCCGCCATTTTTAATAAAGTGGCGGATATCTTAAGTTAAGTGGGGTCACTTGAAATCAGGCTACCACTTGAAAATTACTAATCACGATAACTTCCGAAATAATACTCCAAATCGAACCAAATTTGGACAGTGTCTTAACTTGTGTTATGAATATCTTGGATGTGTTTCTAAACCAAGTTGCTCCACCATTTTGTTTTCAAGTGGAGACCACTTGAAATTTTCAAATTCAAATTGTAAAAAGCGTATTCCGAATTTGTTTGAATTTTGATGTATACATAGACTATATAATTGTCTCAATGAAGTTTATTAATGAACGTATCCGCCATTTTTAATAAAGTGGTAGATATCTTAAGTTAAGCTGGGCCACATGAAATCAGGCTACCACTTGAAAATTAAAATCTCGATAACTTCGAAATAATACTCCAAATCGAACCAAATTTGGACAGTGTCTTAACTTATGTTATGAATATCTTGGATGTGTTTCTTGGATGAGTTCGTTAACGAAGTTGCTCCGACTTTTTGTTTCCAAGTGGTAGCCACTTGAATATTTCTAACCCTTATTGTAAAAAGCGTATTTAAAGCAAGATTTGCTTTAATTTTTATGTAAATTTAGACTACATAAGCATCTCAATGAACTTTATTAATGAAATTTATCTGCCATTTTTAATAAAGTGGCGAATATCTTAAGTGGGGCCACTTGAAAATTTAAAACCATGATAACTTCCGAAATAATACTCCAAATCCAACAAAATTTGGACAGCGTCTTCACTTGTGTTATGGATATTTTGGATGAGTTTCTTAACCAAGTTGCTCCACGATTTTGTTTTCAAGTGGAGACCACTTGATATCTTCAAATTCAAATTGTAAATAGCGTATTCCGAATTTGTTTGAATTTTGATGTATACATAGACTATATAAGTGTCTCAATGAAGTTTATTAATGAACGTATCCGCCATTTTTAATAAAGTGGCGGATATCTTAAGTTAAGCGGGGCCACTTGAAATAAAGCTACCACTTGAAAATTTAAAATCACGATAACTTCCGAAATAATACTCCAAATCAAACCAAATTTGAACGGTGTCTAATATTGTGTTATGAATATCTTGGATGAGTTTCTTAACCATGTTGCTCTTCCATTTTGTTTTCAAGTGGAGACCACTTGAAAATTTCAAATTCAAATTGTAAAAAGCGTATTCCGAATTTGTTTGAATTTTGATGCATACATAGATTATATGAGTGTCTCAATAAAGTTTATTAATGAACTATGGGTTTTCTCGCCAAAAGTCGGCAAGTGGAAAAGTCGCCAAATTTGGCGCCAAATCCATTACCTGCCATATTGGGGCTTTTTAATGCATTTTTAAGGGTAAATTAGGCTATTTTAACGTTAAAACAAACTAGAAATGCAGAAAATTAACATTTAATCAACTTACTAAGCCTCTTTGAAAGAATTTCTACAAAAAAAAAGAATTATTTTTAAATTTGCAACAATATCTTAGATTAATTAGTTCACTGAGCAACATTCTCAGCCATTTTGATCCAAGTGGCAGCCAGTTAATTTTTCAACACGATGACTTTTGAGATTCTGAATTATTTCCAACTATATTTGTACAGTAGTCTTATCTCACAAATGCATTTGATATATTTGTCAACTTGGCCCACCTTCTTGTTTCCAAGCGCCGACCACTTGAAAATTTCAAATTTACATAAAAAGGTATTTATGAACCGATTTGCTTAAAACTCTATATGTAGATTGCCTACATCAATTTTTCTACTAATTCGTTTATAATTTATAGCCGCCATTTTGAAACAAAATGACGGCTACATGATAAGGAAAAATAAATCAACCTACCCTTCCGAATAAGCCGGAAGGACTTGTTTTTTAGGTTGATTTCTTTAGAAATCGACCTATTGCAATCGCTTCGTTTATCTATCTATCTATAATGAAAATTTTGTCATCACGATAATTCCCGAAATGATACTCCAAATCGAACCAAATTTGGACAGTGAACTGATCCTATAAATATCTTGGATGAGTTCGTTAACCAAGTTGCTTTGACTTTTTGTTTTAAAGTGACAGCCACTGGAAAATTTCAAACCCACAAGCAGATTTAAAGCAAGATTTGCTTGAATTTTCATGTAAATACAGGCCATATAAAGGTCTCAATGAAGTTTATTAATGAAGTTAATCCGCCATTTTTAATAAAGTGGCAGAGATTTTAATTTAAGCGGGGCCACTTGAAATCAGGCTACCACTTGAAAATTTAAAATCACTATAACTTCCGAAATAATTCTCTAAATCAAACCAAATTTGGACAATGTCTTAACTTATTTTGTATCTTATATCAGTTTGTTAACCAAGTTGCTCCGCCATTTTGTTTTCAAGTGGAGACCACTTAAAAATTTCAAATTCAAATTGTACAAAGCGAATTCCGAATTTTTTTTAATTCTGTTGTATACATAGTTTATACAAGTGTCTCAAAGAACTTAACTTTCTCCGCCATTTTTAATAAAGTAGCGGAAATCTTAAGTTAAGCGGGACCACTTAAAATCAGGCTACCACTTGAAAATTTAAAACCATGATAACTTCCGAAGTAATACTCCAAATGGAACCAAATTTGAACAGTGTCTTAACTTATCTTATAAATATCTTATATGGGTTTGTTAACCAAGATGCTCCTCAATTTTGTTTTCAAGTAGGGACCACCTGAAAATTTAAATTGTAAAAAGCGTATTCCGAATTTGTTGGAATTTTGATGTAAATACAGACCACATAAGGATCTCAATGACGTTTATTAGTGAACTATATCTGCCATTTTTAATAAAGTGGTGGATATGTTAAGTTACGCAGGGCCACTTGAAATCAGGCTACCACTTGAAAATTTAAAATAATAATAACTTCTGAAATAATACTCCAAATCGAACGAAATTTGGACAGTAAACTTATAAATATTTTGGATGAGTTTGGCAATCACGTTGCTCCGCCATTTTCTTTTCAAGTGGAGACCACTTGAAAATTTCAAATTCACATTGTAAAAAGCGTATTCCGAATTTTTTTGAATTTTGATGTATGCATAGACCATATAAGGGTCTCAACCAAGTTTATTTTACCGCCATTTTTTTGGAAAGTACCGGATATCTTATACTAAGCGGGCCACTTGAAATCAGGCTCCCACTTGAAAGTTTAAAATCACTATAACTTCTGAAATGATACTCCAAATCGAACCAAATTTGGACAGAGATATTATCATATAATTATCTTGAATACTGTATTGTTTCCAAGTGGCGGCCACTTGAAAATTTGTTATCACGGTAACTTTTGAAATACTTAATTCAAATTATAGTTGATAAATGGATTTATCATTCAAACAGCAAAAATCTAGAAATTTCACGTAACTCGTGAACCAATCTAGTTATTGCGTCCATCTTTGGTCTACCGATAATAAGTATTTTTACGTCAAAGTCACCAAAAAAGCCGCCATTAGGGAAAAGTCGCCAAATTTGTCGCCAAATCCATTACCTGCCTTATTGGATCTTTTTAATGCATTTTTAAGAAAAAAATTTGCTATTTTAATGCTAAAACAAACTAGAAATGCAGAAAAGTAACATTTTATCAACTTACTAAGCCTCTTTGAAAGAATTTCTATAATATATATATATATATATATATATATATGTATATATTTTATTTTAATTTGCAACTATATCTTAGATGAGCAACTTTCTCTGCCATTTTGATCCAAGTGGCAGCCACTTAATTTTCAACACGATGACTTTTCAGATTTTGAATAGGGAAGTCTCATACGACGTCAGAGTAACGTAGATGGAGAACAATCAACTACACGTGAAAATATATAGAAGCCATTTTTAGAACAGTCAGCAAATGGCAGTTGAAAACAGCTTATAGCACCGTGTCAACGGCATATGGCAACCAATGCTGGAGGACAAACTGTCAACGTTGCCATGCTGTTATCAGCTGTTTACAACTGCTCTATTAATTCAAACTATTTGTGCACAGTAGACTTATCTCACAAACGCAGTTGATATATTTGTCAACTTAACCCATCATTTTGTTTCCAAGCGCCGGCCACTTGAAATTTTAATATTCACATAAAAAAGGTATTTATGAACCGATTAGCTTAAAACTCCATATGTGCATAGCCTACATCAATATTTCTAACATGTCCGTTAATAAGTTGTAGCCGCCATTTTGAAACAAAATGACGGCTAATTGATAAGAAAAATGAAACCAACCTACCCTTCCGAATAGGCCGGAAGGACTTGTTTCATATTCCTCAGGCTGAGCCTTCGCCAGTGCGAAGTGTGTCCGCATTACGGCATTTGAAAATACACGAATTTCTTTTATATGCACACGAAATTACAGAAAATTACCAGAAAATGTTGTAAATCCTGAAAATCCCTGTTTAATTTATAAAATGAAGAAAAAATCCAACATAAAATTGATGATTTTTAAAAATAAATATCACTTAATGTTTTACAACTTTAATCTATTTTTTGACAGTTTGGAGACATTAGATTTTATTAGTAGTATATTATATATATTGCGTGTAGTATTTCATAAAAATTGTTTTATTCATGTTTTGACTTTAACCCACATTCTTCGGTTTCCTGCTTTTATCGTTTTTTTTTTTTTTTTTTTTTTTTCACGCACCCCTTGAAAAACGATGGATCGAGGTTCTACTACATATATATATATTTATATATAGGGGGGGGGGGTATGTGTTAGATTTGGCATTTGTTTCTGAATTTTTGAAAGGTTGAGATTTAAAATACGTTATAGGCAATAAGATAATTGTGCGCTTTGTCTAACACCAAACACATCTCATGCTTTACAAACTTTGGCTGCTCAAACGTTCAGTCATATAATCTCGAAATTACCATTTTTTGAGTTGTGTCAATTTTCTTGTGGGTTGTGATTTATCAAACCGTCGTTGAACGTCTTCTGATGTTGTGGTACTTGAATAAATTTTCACTGAAAAGAAAACAAAAAAAAATATTTTTGTAAAAAAAAAAAATATATATATATATATATATATATATATATATATATATATATATATATATATATATATATATACATATATATATATATATATATATAGAACCGACTCCAAAAAGCAACTACTATTCAAACAGCAAAAAATGAAAGAAAATTGGCAGAAAATGGAACTGTAAATTGCGCCTAAGTGCATAAAATAACTTCCTTCGGTTCTCTTTTTTTTTTTTTTAAAGATTTTATGTTTGTTATTAATATGAAAATCTTATTTTAAGATAGAAAGCAAATTGCTTATGATTTTTAAAGGAACTGAATTTTTATTCCCGCGTATCATTATTCTATTACAAAATCAACTTCCTATCGATTTTAATAAATAAGAAAATTAAAATTATTAATTATTGCAACATTTAAAGTATTCTTTAAGCTTTAAGGTAACTTATTTTATTAAAAATATTTTATTAGCAATAATATTTCATTGTTAAAAATGGTTTTATTTATTTTGTATTACTATAGAATATACAGTTTATTCCTGTAATATGCAACACGAAGACATGATAAAAATCATAATACAATCATTTTGCATTTCACATTTCAGTCAAAAATCATAGATTTCACGAATAATGATATGCAAAGTTTTTCATAGATTTTTATGAATTAAACACAAATAAATAAATAAATTCATTAAAAAATTACTGTTTCAAGTCAGTGAATGAAATTGTAATAAATATATTATTATGTTAATATTTAACGATTTTATCTAGCAAAGGTCTGACGGTGCGGGAGTCACATGTGACACCAGTGATTTCGTTGTTACCCTTTCTACGATATGAGGAGTTTTTCTGTTGAATTTAGTTGTATGACACTCCAGATAGAAGGGAATTTCGGGAAATTAAGCATTTAAAGGTCTACGCAATTTTCTGTACCGAGCAGTTAATTATTTCGGCATTGATGTAAGTAAAAGAGGAATGTAATATAAATTATTTTATATCTATCTATATTTATATTAGATATTAGCTTCTATTAATGAATTTTAACCAAATTCAACTGTTTTTTCTAATATGTTTGATCCAACAGCGGCCGAGTGATTCTGCGCTCAAAGCTGGTAGACGTGAGGTGCCGGATTCGATCCCAGGTCGCGATCGTTGGTGTTGCCGTCCGGAGTTTTTCATGCTTTTATCCGAAAAATGTGTAAATACTTGCTAGAACCCCTTACAATGACCCCAAAGGAGGGCACTCCCCCTCAGGCCTAGGACCCTAGATCAGTCAATCGGTCTTAATCCCAAAACCCATTCCAGTCTAATAAGGGGAATTAACTAACAGTTCCAAAAACATTTCAAAATTTTATGCATAATTTGACACATTTTACTAAGCTACAAAGAAAAATGTTCACCTTAATGATATATAATCTCTATTCAGTAATGTTTTCTGAATTTTAAAGAGTTTTAATTTTAAAGAGATTTAAAATGCTGTTTTTCATACATTATTAGATTATTTTCATGCATTATTATATTATTTAAATCAATAATTCTTTTATTCTTTAACAATTGTTTACTTTAATAATATATTTATTGAGCAGTTACAACATAGTACAATCTGTTACTTTTATTAAGTATATTCTTACTTTATATTAAAATGAACTTCTTTAGAGTTCTAGATGAGCTTATTACTAAAAATAATATTATAGTTTTAAAAAATTAAAGAACACGCTTTTATAGAAATGTGAACTAAAAGCACAAAATATATATCTTAGTATTAAAATGCAGGGTAAGAAAAAATCGTGTAAGTGACACACCAAAATATTTACATACATTTAAATCTTTAATTAAAATAATTTAGAAATAAACAAAAACACTTTTTAAAAAATCTTCCCTGACTGGGCTCGAACGTTAGACCTTTAGGTTCGTAGCCATGAGCTTTACCTCACAGCCACCGCGTTCACGTAGGGAAAGTCCTTTTTTTTTTACAATGTAGATTTTTTGTTTGCTCCCACAGCGGTTACAAACATACATACAAACATACATACACGTGAAGCTGATAAAAGCGTGTTAATAACAGTGTTGATGTAGATTTAATTTTGAAGTATTTTTAGGTATATTCTCGCTTCCTTTGATCCTATTTTTCACAAAAAAACTTAAATCTACAAGAGATGAAGTAAAACACAACTCATCTTTTCTAAGTTATATATATATACTGAGTGTCCCATAAGTCTGTAGACATTTAGAAATTCATAGAGAAAAAAAATATATAGTTAATTTTTTTGTCTATGATATTTGGACAAATAGTTAAATTTTTTACACGAATGTTAACGAAAAATATATAAATGAAAGTACTATGTATTGCACAATTTTGCAATTAGAACAGTTTATTTGTTATTTTGCCTCCTACTTGCGCATACATGAAGTTTTAATTCCAATGCTGGTAAAGCGTTATTGGTAAAGATGTTTGGCCTCTGATAAGAAACGCCAACGCCAACTGAAGCTGCAGTTAGCAGTATTATAACTCGTGTACAACCAGTAATTTTTGTTGACGACGGACACATAGGAGAGGATTTATATGCCTGTAAACATTTGCATGCAAGTAATTACAGTTCTTGATAAAAGTGTGTGATCTGGTCACGCACAGCGCCCTCAATCGACAAATAGCTTAATTATTATTTCTTCCTTTAAAAAAAAAAAAAAAAAAAAAAAAAAGCCTTCACGAGAAAGATATTTTCGCAAACCACGTTCAATTCCACCAATTCATTTAATGTTTATGAATTTTTAAATTGTCTACAGACTTATGGTACAACCTGTATATATTTAATTTAATTTCGTATAGCTGAGCATGATAAGCGTATTTAATACTGAATAATAGTATAACATTCAACAAAAATTGAATTGGCTGGCTTAAAGTTATTTTCGATAACTATATAAATAACAGTTCTCTAATCAATCCCTTTCTACACTATAAAATAATAGTAAAAGTACAGTTAAAGTATGGTTAATTATATGAAATTTATAATATGTTGATTGCTTACGATAAGAATAGAATGCTGTAATTTTCTTCTGTATAGTATTAAATTGAGAAATATAAAATATATTCCAAATCAGTAATAAACAGCATTAATATCGTTAAATAACTATTTTTTCGTAAACATTGGCGTTGCTATTATTAAAGTTTGTCTATTTAGAAGGCTCTAGAACTGGCTTCATGGCTCCAAATAAAACGCAATTTTACTAGTATGTAGTACAAGTGACGCGCTCTCCGAAAATTTAAAAAAAAATAGTTACAATTTTCGTTAATAGGTGGCTCTTCGCCAATATCTAAAGCGCCTTTTACAGGTTTTTATAAGAAACAAAATAAATTTTGTGTTTTTTGTCTGGTACACTGAAATCAGTAGAATGAATCTACAAAATTTACCATCTGTCAAATAAATTTTTTCTTTATTTTGCTTTTTTACAAAAAAATCTGCAAAAATCGCCTTATCATTTACGTAGCGCCAGCTATTGTCGAAGATTTTAACTTTTCTCTTTTCTCCGATTTTTGCAAAGCGCATCATTTGTACTACATACGAGTAAAATTTTGTATCGTTTCGAGCGATAGAACCGGCTATAAAAAATTCTAAATAGGGGTACTTTAATTATAACAATTCTATGTATGACACCAATTGTTTGCTCGAGAGCTCTGTTTGAATGCCGAAGTTTACATAGGTTTTATTTGAATTGCATTTGTTAAAAAAATATTTACGGTACATGTACCATAGTTTAATACTACTACTAATAATAATAAAACACTGGGTACACTGCAATCAAAATATGTATCTAAATTTGGAAACATATTACCTGTCAGTGTAATAAAATTTTATTTTAATTCTAGACCTATTTTAAAACATAGAAAGTTTTATCATTTAAATCATGTTGGCTTACAATACGTAAAAATATTCAATTCCAGCGAAGTTGTGCAATTTGTTTTCACGCACATGAAAAATTGAATGAGTTTTAAATTCTCTTTACTTCGATACAATATTCTTACATCTAAAATTTAATTGTTAATTTATTTTTTCAATACGGGATTATATTCGATAAAATACTGTTGAATCTATATAATTATTTATTTATTTATGTGTGTGTGTGTGTGTGAAATATATATATATACTCTTAATTAATGCGTGAGAAATGGGAAATGAAAAATCGTATCTACAGAAATTGCTTTAATAAATCATTACGCATTCATTATCAATAATAAGAAAAGTATGCTTCAGGTATTGTGAAACATGTGAAAATATTTTCATCTACTGCGAAAATATTTCTTACTTATTCATATACTATCATTTCATATACATAGAGATAATAAATATTCAAACAAGAAAATTCTTTTACCTCCAACATTATATATAAAGTTCTATATAAGTGAACAATCTTTCTAAAGTAAATATTTGCGTTATGTGTTTCAGTCCATAATAAAATGCATGAATGGTTACTAGGGATTTCTTTCACGGAAACAGCGCTTAGAATACGTGATTTTAGCTAGTATTACACTTTTGAGAGAATGTAATATATTTAGGTCACCACGTAGGTCACCACGGATATTATTTTTACTTTTACTTTAGAGTATAATGCATAAGTTCTTTAAACTTTACTTCAAATTATATATATATATATATATATATATATATATATATATATATATATATATATATATATATTAATGATATTAAAATTGATTGTTTAATTCAATATTTAAAAATAAATATTATTATTATTATTTTTTTTATTTTTTTTAAACAGGATTTGTTATTTTTTGTATAAAAATATTTACTTTAATATATATATATATATATATTCCTGTAATATTGTTCCTATACAAGGGTTTTTAAAAAATGCAACTTTATTTGTAATTAACTTAATCACTAATACCTAAAAATTTAATCACTAATTCTATTGAAAATTGCTTAATATTACCACTGGTTTGTGTACAGTAACACAATTTTCAAGCATTGCGTTCTAGGAGAGATATTGTTTTAAACAAACCATATTTTATGATTTTTATTTGGTACAAATTATAATGAAAATGGCATTTATTACTCATATGTACAGAAAAAAAAAATGTTATACAATTTATTATGATAAAAAATAGATTCACAAGGCGACACAAAATATATAAATACAATAACAGCTATAATTGAAAATTCATGGAAAAGGTATTTTTTTTATACTGAGCTTTTCTAATTATTTCTAACAATGTTAGAATTTAATATGGTTTGAAATAATCTATTTGCCTCTCTATTTCTCTACCGTTTTGCCTCTAACTTCCATAAATTAAACAATATACAAAGTGGCCACAATTAAATGTGGCCTTTTTTGAGAACTCTGTAGATGTAATTAAAATGCAAATTAAGTAAAAAATAATTAAATCTATAAAAAAAAAATAAAGTAAAAAATAAAGTAAAATAAATAAAATAAAATTCGCAGATTACAGTCAAAATGTTTGCAATGATATGCAATAATAAATAATGATTTTTTTTAACATTCTGTAAAATTTGCGACAACTAAAACTTCATTCTTATATTTTGCAAAGAACTTTGCAACAAACTTTTACAGATTACAGGGTGATTAGCCGTTCATTTTCCACTCTTTGGCCAGCCCGTGCTTCCGATCTTGATCCGTATATTTTTTAGTTATGGGCGCAATTTAAAGAGTTTCATTTGTCATCAAAATGTTCGAATTTTAAATCGTTTAAACTATCCATGTATATAGTCTGCAAATTACGAAAAAATGTGCTTAAATTCAATAAATAAAATCATTTATATATATATATATATATATATATATATATATATATATATATATATATATATATATATATATTTCTAAACCTTTCAGGTAATAGATCTAGTATATTCGATTTTTTTCTTTTGTGTGTGTTAATGAAGAATAAATACATTTCAGTAAATAACCTGCATACATACAGGCTGTTCGCGCATTTTTTAGACGATTTTATTTCGCAGTAAGAAAAAATTGATTGCATGGAGAATTTTATTTTCACAACAGTTATATTTTTGGAAGTTTTATTTATCTTCTGATATTTATAATTTTTGTTTAGATGCAAAACTGCGCTTTTAAAATGGCAGTGGATGGAAGGATAGGTTTCCACTCTTTCCAAAGATAGTTTTTAATGAAATCGTTATGAAAAACATTTATCAGGAGAAAAATGGAAAAATGTTGCAACAGCAGATGAATCTTGGGTCTATTTAAGTGGTTGCAATAAAAAAAGGTCAATTTATTATCACAAAAGTGGAGAAAAAAATTGCTACATGGCTCAAAGCATCAAAAGAGAGTTTTTCTAAAGGATTTATGATTGCCACTGGTTTTTTCATACAAGCGCAAGATAAAAGCAAAAAAATGTGACAAAAATATCAAAATCAACTCTAAATACTCTCAAGAACATATTTTAATTCCAATTTTTAAAAATGAAAATCCAGATCTTTATCCACAATGCTATCAATCCGTTGAACTGTATCAAGACAAAACAAGCAGCCGCACATCGCAATCCGCAATTGCTTTTCTAGAAAAAAATGGAACAAAAAACGGGAATTAAAACCATACCCTTCACTGACATTCCTGCTAAATCTTCTGATGTATCACTGTTGGATTTTTGTGTTTTTCGACTCTTAAAATCAACATTATCCAAACACCGACCTACAACGCTTTGTGGACTCTGGGAAGCCGATCAAGAGGAGTAGAAAAATATACCTCTTCCGATATTATAAAACGCATTATTATCATAGAAATTACGATGTAGAATCATAGTTAAGAACAAGGGCTATCAAACTGAACAAATAAAACAAGAAATATGAGTGAGATTGTTTCAGTACACTCCATCAAAATCGTCTAAAAAATGTGCGAACAGCCTCTGTATGTTATGCATATGAAAAATGTGCATTATTTACGTTGCAGTACAGTGTAAAGATTGCAACCGTCGTCGAAAAGATATTTACGCGATACAAGTAATATATTTAAAAAAAAAAAAATCATATAATTCTTAATTATTAGGAATTACTAATTAATGCAATTACTTCGCAGAATGTAGCTACAGAGCAAGCAATACTAATTGGTGTTTTTGAATTTAAAACAAAGCCTTCACTGAAACGTGCTTTAAGTGTATATGTAACAAAATCTATTCCATTCGTTGATAATCCTAATTAAATAAATAAACGTAAAACTAATATTTGAGCAATAACTAAATCCTTAACCGTGGTGTTATTTTTATTCACTGCTACATTATGACTGGTGATGCTGTAACAGAGAAAATACCTTTCATCATAGTGCATGATATTTTTTTTTTTATTATTTATTTTATAGCTAATACATTTTTATAGATTTAAATTATAAGAACTATTTGCATGAATATTTTTCTTGAAAATGGTTTTAAAAGTTTGAAGTTATATCTAGCCAAATAAACAATAAGTAAGAATATTTTCTATATTTTTGCATGTATATATTTATATATATTATATTTATACTTGTATGTATGGATGTACGTGTGAATTGATTTGGGAATATAAGAATTAACTTGATATCATTTTAAATACCTCACACCAGTTAAAAAAAAAAAAATCTTCAAATATAATTTTCTTTTCAAAGTTATACACTTTTCCAATACAGCATTTTTTATTCATACAAATTAGAACATTTCTAAAACTTTCCTAGAAATTTATCGCATTGTATTTGGAAAATAAATTCTATCAAAAAAAAAAAAAAAAAGAAAGAAAGAAAAAAAAAGAAAGAAAGAAATCCAATGACTTTACTTTACTTTCTTTTTTTTCATTTTTGATTTATTCTTGTTTGTTGGAATTTTTAAGTTGCTGAAAACTTTTGATTCCTAATGATCTAAGATTATTATGGTAGGCAAGAATCATTAAGCATTACTTAATGCAAGAATCTATACTTTGAAGCATCTCAAAAATATTTTATCCTGTGAAAGCAGTTTTTTCTGGAAATCCCATTTAAATATTTTTCACATGGATTATTCGTTTATATTACAACTGTGTTTTCCTTCAAAAATATTTTACCATATATTAAAGCGAAAGATTTTGAATTAGAAAGTTTAATATCAGAATAACTTTATTTTTGAATTACGTTAAGATATTTTTGGAAGACTTTCAAAATAATACACGTGATTGTAAAAAAAAAAAAAAAAAAAAAAAAAAAAAAGGTCCAAATGTCATGGATCGAATTAAAAAAAAAAAAAATGTCATTGGTAAATTTCATAAGAGATAAAAATATTAACTTTTCTTTATAAAATCAGATTAGCATTTAAAAAAGTAAAAATTTGTCTAGCAATATAACAATTAGTTTTACTTATCAAGATAAATATAAGCTTCAAAGGCTATATAAACTTTTTTACTGCCTTTACGAATGGCAAAGTTTTAATGTTGTTTTCACTGTAAAACTTTTACAATGTAATAAAACAATGCTTATTTTAAAATAACATTAAACACACACACACACATACACACACACAAAAAAAAAAAAAGAGTTATATATTACTAGCTTGAATTTAGCTCCAATCAATATAAGAGTTGCCTACATTTATAATTTATTCTGGAGCATAGCAAGCACCGACTTTTTAACACCATATATTTTTTAGAGAAATTTTCATAAACGTATAACCGCGATCAAATAAGAAAATTTAGTCTAAAAATATAGTGGTATGAAAAGAAGTGGGAGCTAACAACGCTCTAGAATAAATTATAAAAGTTGGTAACTCTTCCGATATGTGAGTATTACATTTCACTATTTTAATTGTGCTTGTGCTTACTTCTAAAATGACGCTTCTCAAATGGCGGAATAGAACACCGAAATTGCTAATGAATTTGAAACATTTTCCTGTTGAAACTTACCATAATATTTTTTTTTACAGTGTAACTACATACATAAAGATAAACCTAATACCTATCCCTTACCCCCCTCATACATTAAAAAATAAGCTGAAACTATATATATATATATATATATATATATTATAATTATATTTTAGAAAATTAAGATTTCAGTGAAAGACTATATCCGCCCTCGGCGGTCAAATAAAAATAAGTAAATCTTAAATCTTAAAAAAAAAAAAAAAAAAGGATGAAACAGATGTGGTTAAATAAATACATTATATAATGATATCTATATATAATGACTATAATATATTATATATATCTGTCTACTTACTTATCTATCTTATTAAAACTGTTTATACATGTAATTAAATGTAGACAAAATAATGGAATAGTTTGGATTTTTATACGTTTTGCAGACTATCTTAAAAAATATATAATTGCACTTCCCAAAATTTCAAGAAATTAATGAATATATTATATGTTATATTTTTCTTGTCATTATAGGTTATATTTTCACTAAAAATTTTATCCTCAAAAAAAAAAAAAAAAAAAAAAAAAAAAAAAAAAAAAAAAAACTCATGCAAATTATACAAAATATGTTATCTAACAATAAGTATTTGGACACTTTCGAATTTAGACGTTTTGTCAAATATCTAGAAAAGTTCATTATCTTGAAAATTTGGAAGTGTAAGGAACATGTTATACTTCATATATTTCTGCAAATGTTGCGTCCTGAAGAGGAAAAGGGGACCATTAAAAAATTAAATAAAATTCAAGATGTTTCGGATCAAAAGTAAAGCTTTAAAAGTATTTTGGCTGTAGCGTTTGATTTAGAGAATTTTTTTTCATTATCTGTATAAATTTAAAAGGTGCTACCATATATATTCACGGAGATAAAACACTTAAAAAATTTCGAAATAAATTTCCACTTTCTAAATTATAACACGTGTACCCAGTGAACATTCTTTTTTAGAAAACTTGGCATACTGCATTAGACAAAGCATATTGCAATCATAACTAAAAAATATTAAGTATCTTAAATATCGTACGGAATATGGACATTTTTACTAAATAACTTTTAACTACGCATGTACTAGTTTTTTAAAAAAATTCATTTTCATAATTTAATAACTAAAAGTATTGAACAACTTATATGAATACCACAAACAAACATAGCGTAAATTCAAAAAGTTATGAGTGATTACATTGAACAGAATTTCAATTCTCTTAAAATAAAAGCTAAGCTGTAAGGGGTTTTACTCACATTTGCATTTTGTTTCAATCAATGCCCCCGTGGCCCAATGGTAATGTAGTGTAACTACTTTTCCTACCCCTAGCAGCGAAGACGAATCCAAAACCTTGCAGAGGTGCTAAGTTTACTCACAGGTAGGGATTTAGTAAACATAGTCATTTGTTGTTCCTTTATCGCGTACTTTCTCTCAATGGATAGGCTATCTCCCATATTTTAACAGTGGACTCGGTGAGTTCACACTTGTGCCGAGACTTCCATGGTCACAAGAAATGCGGTTTAAAATTAGTGTTCGCTGATTGTAAATAAATATTGATAAAACCGCTTATCATCTTCTTTTATTATTATTATTATTTTTTTTTTTTTTTTTTTTCCAGAATTGAAATTATGTTTATTCTATCGCTCATAACTTTTTGCCTTTACACGATATTTATTTGGGGTTTTCATGTAAGTTGCTCAATACTTTTGGTTATTAAATTATGCAAATGAAATTTTTTTTAAAAGCTAGTGCATGCGTAGTTAAAAATTATTTAGTCAAAATGCCCATATTTCACAAGATATTTAATATTTTTCCATTTTGATTGCAGTATGCTGTGTCCAATGTAGTATGCTAAATTCCCTTAAAATGGGTTTACACTGGGTCTAATACCCTACGTGTTTTAATTAAAAAAGTGATTTTATTTTATTTTATTTTATTTTTAAGTAATAGCCTCATAAAATATTATACAGATAATGAAAAAAATCCTCATACTCACATGCTACAGCCAAAACGCATTTAAAACATTACTTTTTACAGGGTGATGCAAAACATTTTGATTTTTTTCAAATTTTTACTCGTCCCTTCCTAACAGCACACTTATCCATAGTACATCCTGAGGATGCCCCTTTGATGTCCTTTATCCATAGGTTTTCCTGGGGATGTCTTTTGAATGAAATGTGCTCTTAGGGATTTTCTTCTTCAGGACACAGTTCTTGCTGCAATATATGAGGTGGAACATGTTCTGTACACTACCGAAGTTTCAAGAGGATTCCTAAAGAACTTCCCAAGATATTTGACAAAACGCCTGAATTCGCCTAAGTGTTCAAATACTTATTGGTAAATAGTGTAGAAAATAATAATTTTAGCGATCATCAAGTAAAGCTATTTCACGACGTATGAAAAATTTGAAAATAAAATTTTTATGTAAGATTTTATAGGTGAATGAAAATATTCATAATAATCTTCATTGCAGGAAACTACAGCAAAGATTTCTCCCTTTGGCACGCACAATCAGATTGTTTGTGCCCTGTGAAAAGACATATAACTCTTGCTTGCACTCTCAATTTAAACTTTATTACATTCAACGTTTACTTGCTATTTAAATAAAAATGACATTAATAATATTTAATACATTATATTCGAGAAAGTTGCATTTCGACTTCTTTTACATCTTTTTTAATATAACTCCACTTTCATAAAATATTTATCATGTTTACTCCCCACTGCACACTGATATAATGTCCCACACATTTTTAAAAATATAATTCAAAGTCAAATTAAATTCCACTTACTTTACTAAATAAAATTACACTATTAGTAAAATTTATTTTTCATTATAGTAGAAGATACGTTTCCGTTTTAAGCACATTGTTAAAAATTAAACAAACGCAAGCATTTTTTTTTTTTTTTTTTTTTTTTTTTTAAGGATGAAGCTTTTACAAAATGATTCTTATATTCATTTTTCATTTTTCATTTTTCATATGTAATTATATTAATTTTTAACCTTGAAGTCAGTCTCACAGATGAATAAAAATATTAAAACAAAAAAGACGCGAATTTAACAAGATGGTTTATCGTGTTTGTTTTGAATATGTATATATATATTGCTACTTAACCATGACATCAAATAATAATCACCATGGAAAAAGAATAAATATGACAAAAAATTGAAGGTATTAGTTAAGTATATACATGAAGAAAAGTGGAAACTAAAAATTATAAAATCTTATAAAATCACTTACATTGACTAAATAAAAAAACGTGAAATAATAAAGTTAATAGTTAAGCAATCCATGTCAGTCAAAATGATTACAACAAGGAGTAAATGCAAAAGAAGCAGCTATTTATTTTTTGCTTACTACAAGCAGAAATGCTTGATTTTAATATTTTTTTTTAAAATGATGAATTTTAAGTATTTAATCTTATGTAATCGTAATAATAATAATAATAATAATAATAATAATAATAATAATAATGAAACATTTAGGCAACATCCGTTAAACTAAAAGCAGATGCTATCACCATATTATTTTACAACGAATAAAATGATACTTATATTATTATTTTCAAAATAAAATGATAACTGCATTATTAAAAATAAAATGATTTAAAACAAGCTTCTTAAATTACAAATTATATGTTACCTTTAGATTAAATTAAATTAATGTATAAATTGAGAGGTTTTTATTTTTATTTTTATTATATATATATATATATATATATATATATATATATATATATATATATATTCATAAGTTCTAAATTAATAGTTGGCATGTGGGAAATTTAATTTAAAATTAAATTAAACGGAAACTAAATAGTTGTATTAATTCTTATTCTAAAGTAGTAACTGGCATTCGAAGCTTCCTAAACTAAACAAGAAATTTAATATTCAGGTAATTTATTAGAAAGGAATTTTAATATTAAATAATAACAATTTATTTTCTAAAACAATGAAAATTGTAATTTTTTAACAATGTGAATATGTGATGATTTTAACTATGAAAAAATATGATTTTTATTATAGTTATGTTTATTTTTCTTATAAATAACTGATACTACATACGTAAACGAAAATTTATAAGAATGCTAGCAAAAGCAGATAGTAAGACAGACAGTAAGCAGGTTTTAGAATTTGTAAAGAAAAAAAAAAGTTAAAGCAAAACATTTAAGTTTATTCTATAATTAAAAATTTAATTGTAACTTATCTTTAAGAAGAATTTTTACCCCTAAGACATTAATTTCACAAGATTTTAAAGCTGGTAAAGCTGTATTATTGTTATTATTATTTAAATAAAATACTGTAATAACAAGTTGTTATTGACTTATTCATGCATTGGGAAAATAGACAGTTTCTGTGGGGAAAGACTGAAGCACTTAAGGTAGAAGACTCAATGCCTGCAGGTTTTAGCTGGACAAAATTGAATGGCCAAACTCCCGACGTAATTCACCCATTCTGCCCAGGAATACCCCCACGCCACGGTGAGGGGGCCAGATTAATATCAATAGATGAAGGATATGATTTACTCGGACCACTTACTGGTGGTAAGAAAATCTGAATTATTTCAGACAGTAAAAGCTCTATCCAACACTTGGCCAAGTAGCACAGTGTGAGAGATGATATTGGAGTTAATATTCTTAAAAAGTTGAAGAGCCTCTTTTTGTCTCATCAGATTCACCTACAAATAGATTCCCTCCCATGTTGATATCAGAGGCAATGGGATTGCTGACACCCTAGTCAAGGCAGGTGTTGGGGAAGCCTTCATGTCATCTTTGCCTCTCAACTATATGAAGCTTTTTTCAGTGGTCAAGAAACAGAATATGTCATCTTGGTGTGTTCCAACGTGCACATTGGTGTATGTGTCACCGGCCAGGTGCCTCTCTAGCACTTGATTGTAACAGGCAAGATTAAACCACCTCGCTATGCTAGTAGTCATATTATATCTGTGCCATTTTGCGTGGTGTCAAGCGTTTTGATGTCTGTACCAAGTGTTCTAATGAGATGGCTTCCCTTGATCATATTCTTGAGTTACTGGAAATTTCTAGGCAGGACCTTATAGACAATCCTCTATCCTCTTTTAGTTCTAGATTTCACAATTTTTGAACCTGATTTATCTCTGCTAGTCTTTGGGAATGAGCAGCAATACAACAATAATAACATAAATATAACTTAATCACGTAAAATTTATATGCGATATATTTCTTTCATAATAATATAAATATAAATCAGCAACTACACTGGATGGAATGCCACTTTGTGGGAATCCGATTTGTTGCTTATAAATAACATTCTTAAATAATATATATTTAAAATATGAAATAGACCTATTTAAAGTAATAAAAAAAAAAAAAAGAAAGAAAGACTAATTTTATCATTAAGATCTAGTTGTTGTTGATTTTATTTAAATATTATATTTTCATAATAATAATTATTATTATGGTTCGTGTTTGTTAATTTATAATAGTTGTAATTACGTGTATTTTTATACTTATAATATCCGGAAATTTTAACACAACATAACTAAAATTATTATGATAAATATCAAGATTAACCATAAAGGTATAAATCAATGTTTATAAAGATAATTTCCAAGTATATGATTTTTTTATTTTTATTTTATTTTATTATTATTATTATTTTTTTTTTTATATAATATAAAAGAAAATACTTTTCAATTAAAGTTAACTTATTTACTCTTTTTAAATGTTGTTTTCATAAAACCGTCTATAATTATATTAATTAATTTCTTATATGGAATAAAAAATATATTTGCTCAGATAAATTTAAAAAATAAAAACCTGAAATCTTTATGTCTGTAGTCTAAATTTTATGGTTATACTAAATTTATAGTTTTATTTATTTATTTATTATTCTTTTATCAAAAAACGTTTTATTTCGTTATTCCATAATTAAAAATGCCTTGCTTCTAAGGCTTCGTTTCATTACTTTCAAGAAAATATTATTAAATTTAACTTTAATAGAATAAATATATTTCAATAAAATAGACACTTTTAAAGGATTTATATTTTATTCATTAACAACTAAAAGAATTAATTAAATAAATAAATAAGGTAAACGAGATAATTTATGTTCTTTTTTTTTTTTTCCTGCGTGTTCTAATCTCATATTTCCTATCTCTGTATATGGACAACATTTTTGCAAGATAATTAATGTTTTTAATAAATAATAATAATAATAATAAAAACAGTTCTTAATAATTCCATTCTTAGTATTTAGTTTTTTACTATGCAGAATAGATATAAAAACTATTTCATAATTTTGTAAAATTTATAACAATAATTAAGTTTATATTAGAAAATGTAATATTCGCAAAAAAGAAAATAAAAATAAAAATAAATAAATAAACGTAATTACGAATTGTAATATTTTTTCTTCTTCATTCAAAGAATGAACAATTTAAACTTGCTATCTTAACTTAACTTAAGTTCGTATATTATTTTTTGTTTGTTAGTAATTTAAATTTTTCCTGTACGTAAGTAGTAGGTTTTGTTATTACTTCTTATTAACTTTCAGATTTAATATATCTTGTAATATTGCGAAATTGGTTTTGTTTGGTATTTGTTAGTAGGATATCGCTATTTGTACATTTTTTTTTTTTTTTTTTTTACCTTGTATATGCTTGCAGGTAGACAGAAATTCACCTATTTTTGAATACAATATTCAATAAATGCTTCTGATGAAGAGTTTATCATTGTATGCTTTCATTATTTATTATTTTAATTTATTTTTTTAAATTAAATATTACACTTATTCCTGTTATATTATTTATTTCTTCCTGTGAATTAGTCTAAATAGAAATAATTGTATATATATATATATATATATATATATATTAAGATACATTAATTATTGTGCTGGCAGTCAGGTTCGATCGCAGGTTGCTGCTATCAGCATTTGGGTTGAATCAGCATGTGAATTTCTCCGAAACTCCCGAAAATGTGTACTAGGACGCCTTAGAAAGATTCAGCACTAAGAACAATCTACCAAGCCCAGGATCCTGACCTAGGTAATCGGACTTAATTCACAGAGCCACCTTAACTGATAAACTTTACTTTTCCATTATGTAATGGGTATTATTTAATCTGTGTTTTTAAGCTTATATTTCCCAGCTTTATGTAGTTAATTAAGATATATTTAAAAGTTTTACGGAAGCTATTTGATAGATTTTGTTTTCCTTCAATATATGACAATCGACATTAGCTATACGTAGAGCGAGGCGGTGCTATATTTTCCATGTAGATGTGAAAATTTATTTTGTTATTAATTAATATATATATTTTGAATGTAAAAATATTTGAAGCATTATATAAAATTGCTCTTAGCCAGGCGAAAAGTGTAGTTATATATTCCCTTGCTATTTCCTTGTTAAAAGACTTACAAGACATTTTTAAAATTCTCTGCACATATACCAATATTACCAATTTATACGAACGCAATAAATGACACCAAGTTTAACCTCAATCCAAATTACAGTTTATCGATCACGTCGGCATTTTTTTTTTTTTTTTACTTTAATCCGGCTAATCGATTTCCCACTTAAGTATTATTTTTTTTTTTTTTTCTTTCATTACCCGACTACAGTGGGTAATGGAATTATTTGATCCAAAAAGTTGATATTGAGTTTTAACCTGATTTACACGTTTAAATATCTCCTGATTCCAAAAAAGTAGTTTTTGTTAATTGTTCTGTGTGTATGTATGTCGGGAATCGTCTGACTAACATATCTCGAGAAACTGATAAAGATAGAACTATGAAACATTAGAACTGAGACTGTTCTGGTGAACAGATGAATTTAATAAATTTCATTGAAAATTGAAAAAGCAAAACTGGGACATCGGAAACCGGAAGTGGGACGGTAAGTCCGTAACTCGAAAACTGCTCTACCGATTTTCTTGAAGTTGCTATATAAAAACTCTATTAGATATCCTTTCGAATGATAAAGTTGTTTGGTTCAGGAAGATTGATACGCAACCTGTATAATTAGCTCAATTTCAGGTCTCGCAAATGCGTTCCTTTTAAAACGCCTGTAAAGATTTTTTTTTTTTTTTTTTTTAATTCGTCATATTAACTACCTTTTGAATATCCTTTAGTATGTTATTATTGTTTTCTGGTCAAAAATTTATTATGCCAAGATTTGGTAAAAGTTCGTATCTGAAAAATGGTTCTAAAGAGTTTCTTGAAAATTGTTACATAAATCCATTTTACATATCCTTTCTCATGTATTTACATGAGAACGGCTATCTAAAGATATACCATATTTCAAGGTTATTACAGAAAATTAACAGTCATCCTGATTAGGTAGGTCAGTTTTATTTCTCCTAAATTGGTGTTTAAAATAAAAATAACTGTAGGTTTTTTTTTCTTTTTTTTTCTCTATGTAGACTCTGTTTTACGTGTCTTTATATGTATATCAGCTATCTCTTACATGTAATTTGTTAGGTGTGTACTTCGTTATGTAAATTTTATGTCTACTGATCACATTATCTGTAAAAAATAGATATGATACATACTATAGTTGTCAATGGAATTCGTGTGGTAGTTTCACAAAGCATTTTATTTACAATTAAGCACATTTTGTCTTGTTCTTAATAAAAGAATTTTGTAAAATTTAAGGATATTTTATTTTATGTTAACATTATAAAAATTATAAAGAATATGCTAAATTATTTAAATAATGCAATAACTCTAAATACTTAAAAAAAAAAAAAAAATGTTTGTCAGGCTTTAATTAATTATTTTATTTTATTTTATTATTATATTAATTTATTTTTTACGTGACATAAGTGTTAAACATTGTTACATCGTTAAGTGTTGTTACAAACATTGTTAAGTGTTAAACATTGTTGTTATTCATCTTTTATTCAATAATTACTTGCGATATTAAAAACATTATACACACATATTTCTCTTTTAAATAAAT
This sequence comes from Salticus scenicus, assembly GCA_963930645.1. Classification (NCBI taxonomy): domain Eukaryota; kingdom Metazoa; phylum Arthropoda; class Arachnida; order Araneae; family Salticidae; genus Salticus; species Salticus scenicus. The sequence goes on along the minus strand of OZ005653.1, from coordinate 110,738,109 downwards.
TGTAAATAAATTCTATCTTGAAAATGCATACAAGGAATATTTATATAATATAGTCTTTTCTTAAAATGCGAACTGTGAGATAAAATACCTCTTATATTAATCTTTTAAAAGCAGTTTTTATATAACGATGTATGTAAATTACTTAAATAAATTCCAGTTATACATAAAGAAGACTCGTCTGGCCATACCATAAAACAAATACAATTCTTTAAGATATATGAGAAATGGATACATAACACTGTAGCAATATGCATGAAAGGTTACATGGGAGTTCTTTCTTCGAAACACATTAAAGAAAACGTGACTTTGTTGCACGTGACTCTACTAAGATGTAGCTCTTTAGAAAATTCAACGATCCAGTCTTTCTTTAATCTAAAAACTGGATTTTTTGGGGACGACTAAAAGAAAAAAAAAAAAAAAATAAATGAAAATTTTCAAAAATTTAAGATATGGCAAACAATAATTAATAATTTACATTTTCAGTCGCAAAACACATGATAATAAATATATATATATTACTTAAAATAAAATGTAAATTGTGATTGACTCTTAACTAAGTATGTGATTTTGTATATGCGCGTAAGAAGAAGATAAAAAGTTCATTCAAAATTATAATATATATATATATATATATATATATATATATATATAGTTTCAACTTATTATTTAAGTCCAACTCATAGAAGAGATATTTCAGATTTTTTTTTTTTTTTTTTTAAACAAGAATTACATCAAACATTAGTAAAATTTTATTCATACATACACAGTATGGAAAAAAAAAATATTTGGACGCTTTCAATTTTTTGCCATTTCGACCATTTTCTAAATGAATATTTCATTAATTATTTTGTACTTTGTAATTGTTAAAAGACGTGTGTTAAGTGTTATATGTTTCATTAAGACGAAATACATGTTAGTTTACAACTAATTATTTCATTTCTAATAATAATAATATATTTCTTAAATAAAGTTGGTTCTTAATCCTTTGTATCCCATCGGTACTTTAAAGTCCCATAAAAAAAAAAAAAAAAAAAAAAAAAAAAAAAAAAAAAAATCCACAATATAGCCTAGATTTTTTCATTTTCTGATTTCATTGGGACACCGAAGTCCTTATAGTTTAAGCTTTCCCTATATTTAAGCTATAGTTTAAGTTAAATTTAATATAAGATGTTTCTCATGAATAAAGAAATGTAATAAAAAAGTTCCAAACTATTTTTCCAAAAATAAGGTAATTTGTGTTATAAAGGGATAAATCTTAAAAATATTACGTTAAACATTAACAAGGCCTTAATTTATTCATACACTGCATAGACAAAAATATTTAGACGCTTTTTATTTTAAACATTTTGTGAAATATTTCGATAAATATTTTATGAACTAAAATTGTAAATGAAAAAAATCTTTTTTCATGTTTCATGTTTTATTAAATGTTTTATCACAAATGAATTTTGAAGACATGCAAAATAATTGGAAAAAAATATATATATGTTTGGCACTTTATTTTTTACATATTTCAGATAAGTCCAATCACTGATATGATGCTACGGATTAACATTAATCTATTAATTATCCTTATTTTTATATTATTAATGTTTATGTGTATACAAATAGCATGCATATTTAAGAAAATGTTGCATATCTTCAATAAACATTTTCACATGATTTTGGCTTATAACATGTAATGCTTTCAACTGAATATACCTTTAATCAAATACACATTTCACAAAAAATCACACATTGCCGCATAGATAAAAGCCTTTGATTTGAATGTTGTATATAACTCTGCATCTGTTGTATATAGCATCTGCGAAGAAATAAGGAATTTTAATTACATATTTCTGCCTGCGCAGTAACAAGCTGAATTAATTTTAAAATTCAATAGTAAAATACATAGAGCAATCTATCTATCTGTCTATCTATCTATCTATCTATCTATCTATCTATCTATCTATATATATATATATATATATATATATATATCGATTAAATATTATGATATATAAGACCATTCTCGAGGGATAAGGAATTTTAAAATCAGTATTTTGAAATGACTAGAATTTTAAGGATTTGTTTTCAATGTAACGTTTTATAATTTTTTTGTACAGTATTCTAATAATAATGGCAGGTTTAAACTTTATGCAAAATATTTACTGTAAAACAAGTTTAATGGATTTTAACCAATTAAACAGCTAAAAAGATAAATAGGATAAAGTAAAGGTAACACCAATTCTATATTAGCATATATTCTAACATATTTTATTTCTCACTGTGCAAAATACCATTTGTGCGTTCGTGATTTGTGAGAATGTCAACCATGCAAAAAGGGTTTTCACTGAAATCTCAATTTTGATATGTTGGACTAAATATCAGTGAGTAACTACCTCATTTATCACTTGAAATAATACAAAACAGTTCCTGCATTAACAATCATTTTTTTTTTTTTTTTAATCACTCTCCAAATAAATATATTAATTTCATAAGTGAATGAAAGCACTAAGAACAAGCTTTTTAAAACTTTAAAACATTTTATATAGAAAAATTAAATAAATAATATAGAGCGTTATATACGAATCATTTTCTAAACAAAGCAGACCAGGTGTACTACTTTAGTTACATCTATGCTTAAGATTTAATACTGAATAACTTATTTATCGATTCATTGAGACTAAGAAAGACATAGAAGTTTTTTTTTTTTTTCGTTAAATATGAACTATAAACTTCACTTCCAAAATTACTTTTTATATGACGCATTTTCTTAAGAGCCGTATGAAAATTAAAACTTCTGCAATGTGCGCATAGCTTTACTTCAAGTGTACGAACTTAAGCTCCTTTTCACGCTAATAACCTGGTTCCTTGAATGAATGACGAATGAAGAAAAAATGAATCTCTGGACATAAATCATCTAATTTACATATTTCGATATATGTTTGTTTAAAAAGGAGTACTTTAGCTGCCTTTAAATGAATATATTGTGAGTATAAAATAATGATATATTATTTTTGTGATTTAATATTCGTCCATAATGGCAAATGTTAAAAAAAAAATAAAATAAATAAATAAATAATTCTTTATGAAGAGACGATTCTTTCTCCGTCCATTACTTTTCAAGAATATATGTTAATGTTTTGCTATTTTTCCTTTACAATTAAAATGCAATATAAATACTTGCCATTCTCTTAATAATGCTTATTCCGCTGAAAGAAAAAATAAAAATAAAATAAAAATAAAGTTCTGCTAAATATTTATTTCCAATAATAATGATAATAATATAATCAATTGTATTAATTCCATAAATATGTTTAAAGCTTATTTATCGAAAATATTAGAGGATTTTTAATTGCTGAAATATAAATGAGTGCTATTGTAGATGTATGAAGGATTTTATAAATCTAAATCCAATTTTGATAGATTAACAGATATGTCAATTGCGTGGATCTTGAAACAAATATGAAACGTTTTCGCTCAGAAGATTAAGGGTTAATAATTTCATAGAAAAGTTTACCTTTGTTATTTAAACTGGAATGTTGAGGGAATTTGCTTTATTAAATAATTTCATCGAAAGAGTTACTTCTGCGTATTGTATTGGAACGTTCAAGGGCAAAATTTTTAAAATAATTTCAGATAAAGAGTTGCCCGTGTATATTTAGATTAAAACATTGCATGTGATACGTTGAAATATTTGCTTTGAGTTTAGCAGCATTTATTCATGTTAATTGTTTATATCAATTATTCAAATATTCACATATTTTACATAGTCACATTCCACATTTATTTTATTTTACTTTATTTATTTATTTATTTATTTATTTAGCATATTTTTTCTTTGTTTATTTACTTCGTCATTTTTATACTATTTTTTCTTATTAAAGAATAGCACATTACTAATAAATACATTTTTTTGGTTTATAATTAAGTTGACTGATATTCATTGTAATATTAAAATGATTTATTTATTTATTTATTTATTTTTTTCGTATGGAATGTCCAATCTTTCTGAAAATTACAGAAAGTAAATACGAAAAAGAATAAAATAAATAATTAAAATAGTCTAATTAATGATATTCAGGATTTTATCCAATTATCGAATCCTTAACTGAGATGATTGTTTGTAAAAGATAAAATAAATATAATATCGACACAAATTGAGTTTAGCATTAGCAGATCCCTCAGTCATCATCCTGGTTTCCAGTAAACGTTGTACAATCAACGGCATCATGCAAAGAAAAGAGTTTACATTCATGTACAATCACCTGTTGAATTCATGATGAATTAAAAGGTTAATTTTGCAGATGTTTATTATATATATAATAATAAATATGTAGAAAAAAAAATCACTTAAATAAGTAAGTAAATGCAAGTATTATTTAATGTAACATTGATTTAAAAAAAAAAAAAAAAAAAAAAAAAAAAAAAAAAAAAAACTTAATTTTTGTTAATGTTCATGAATGGCAGCACAACAGGTTGTATCACTAGACTGACGTACAGATTTGCAGTCAGGGTGCGTGGGATAACCACGAGATTGCTCCTGCTGTCATACGAAATTGCTCCCCAAACCATAACTCCAGGAGTAGACCCTGTGTGTCTAGGCCGCAGACAGGTCGCTAGCAGGCGTTCACCTGGCCTCCTTCTAACCAACACTCGGCTATCACTGCGACCAAGGCAGAACCGGCTTTCATAAGAAAACACAACAGATCTCCACTCCGTCCTCCAATGAGCTCTAGCTTGACACCACTCACGTCGCAAACGGCAGTGGTTTGGAGTCAGTGGAATGCACGCTACAGGGCGTCTGGCTCGGAGCTGTCCTTGAAGTAACCGATTTGTAACAGTTCGTTGTGCCAACTGCAGCTCGAATTTCAGCTGCAGACGCAGTACGATTAGCCACACCCATACGCTGAACACGGCGGTCTTCCCTCTCAATAGTGCCACGTGGCCGCCCGGAACCCGGTCTTCTTGAGGCAGTACCTTCCCTTGACCACTGCTGCCAACACTCATGCACAGTGGATACATTCCTGCCAAGTCTTTCTGCAATATCGCGGAAAGAAAACCCACCTTCTCGTAGCCCTGCTACACGACCTCGTTCAAACTCAGTGAGCTGTTGATAATGGCTTCTTCGTCTTCTTAGAGGCATCCTTGACTAACATTAACCCACTACGTCAAATCTCAACTGTAAATAACGATCACGAATCTTACATCGCTTATTTAAAGCAAACCTGATTTGCATGTTCATAGTGTCGCAACTAGCGCCACACTTATGCGCGTAGCTCGAAATTTGAATCAACGTCATTTTTCAGATGTATAAACACGCCTACCAAATTTCGTTTATCTAGCACAGCTCCTTCTTGGTGTTGGTATTTTTTTACCATCAGTGTATATATATATATTCCATTTTATGGTAATGTTTTTGAATGAGTGGAATATACGAATGAATTAATATGAACGTGAATATCTAAAATCTTAAATGGAGTCTTAACTGGATGCTCCAGTGTTAAGTTATATTATTTCCATGTATAATTAAGATTAAATATGTAAAATTGCATGGGCTTTATTTCTGTCTTTTACATGTATGTATAATTTGAGAGATTATACATAATTTGTGTTTTGTAATATCGTTTTTGTTTTATGTAATTATAAATAATTGTGCGGTGTAAATAAACGTAATAATGTAAAAGGTGAGCCTTTCCACTCGTGCATTTCCCTCTTTTTTTTTTTTTTTATAGGGAGAATCCGAAATATAATTAAAAGCCCTCTTAAAATTAAAGCTTCATTTATCCGACTTAAATGAAACAGCCTCCGACTAATCCGCTGATATCGCCTTAATTAATTATTTTTTATTCCATTTACTAAATTTTTCAGTGATTCCAAATTCATTAATTTGTTCTCAATTTTTTAACATATTTTATTTTATTTTCTGATGTAACAAAACCGTTATTTAATATATTGCGCAATTTAAACTTAATTTTTTCTATAATTTTCTGTCTCCTCCACCCGTGTATCGTATGAATTTCCCTTAGCCAATCGGGGCTTTCGCGATTACGTGACCGCGCCCGCTTAGAACCAAAAAGAAAATTTCCAGTTTTGTTCTGAGGTTGTTTTTCAAAGTGTGAGTTTTTTAAGAGGAGGGCTCATTTCGCGCGAAAGGAAGTTAGCTTTCGAATTTATTAAACAACCATTTGGACCTTTGATAGCATTTTAATTATATGAAAGCACTTTGCCTGTTTAAAACCATATATATATATATATATATATATATATATATATATATATTCAAAATGGCGTGAGAAAAGTCTATCTGAAATTGGTATGGATTTGATCCAGATAGAGGTATGAAGGAGTTTCCTTGGTTATTATTACATAGAAATATCTAACATTCTAAACAAGCGTTACTTTAGCAAAAATCTCTTGTGCTACCAAAATATTTTTAATACGTAAAATAGACCAGAGATATCTCATCATTAATAAAACTTTGAACGTTGCATCATACAGTTAACAACAACAGCAAAAAGTAGTGAACAGTTTTATAGTGTCTTATTTATGCATTACGTTTCTAGAATTTACATTTTATTCTTAAATCTTATCATGGAGCAAAAGATTCAGTCTGCAATCGAGTTACAAAAATTAGTATGATAAGGCAATAAAAAAAAAAAAAAAAAAAAAAAAAAATCATACCTTTTTACACAAAGTAATCAAGTGCAAATATATATATATATATTTCATTCTGAATGAAACAGTTTGCATATCCCACAAGTATAACATGGAAAGTCGAAAAGCTAATAAACTTTGTGTCCTAAGATCCTAATAGGGTGATTGTTATACTGGTACTAATCAAAGCCATGCGTAGCTCGATCTAACAACCGAAAAATCACAACACTTTGTACAGAGACTGATGCCGTCATAGGATTCCGTGAAAAAAAAAAAAAAGTTCAAAATTTGTCGTAAATTGTATTTATGGGCGCTGTACAATGTAGAAAGTTTTACAGAAAATAATAATAATAATAATAATAATAGTAACACATAAAATTTTTTAGTTAAATGTTAAGCTTTATTTGCCTCATCCACTTCCCCGGCGAGGAATTCAATCAGATTCAATATGACCGCGATCTGCTAATATGAATCACATGCTTATACTTGATTTGGCTTCTTTCTGTTGAAAATATTTTTTTAAGCTGTCTACATGCGTTTATAGCCCAAATTACTGGTGCTGTTGTCGCCTACTAAAGGATAAATTTGAATTATGCTTTGGTATCGTGTTTTATATTAATTGTCGGTTTGGTAAGTTAAAACAGCACCACAGACAATCTATTGGCGATTTTTGGAACTATATTTCTCTCTTTCTCTTTCTCTCTCTCTCTCTCTCCCCCTTTTTTTTTTTTTTTTTTTTTTCAGTTTCCTGTTTCACATATCAACATTTGTCTCCATACCAAATTTGTTGCTCTCTCAGTTGTTAATTTGAGCTACTGGTGTCTATGTAAAAAAAAAACAATCAACTTGTATTTAAAAAATGCATTTTTTTTTTTTTTTTTTTTTTTTTTTTTTTGAAAATGAAATAAATCTACGACTTCTCTTCAAATTACCAGAGATATATGACTAAATCATTCTTTTAAAATGTTATATTTTTTCTTTTTTGAGAAATAATCATATTAGAAAATTGCAACCCTGAGGGGAGGAGAACATTATATAAAATTACCGACACATTAAAAATTAATGAAAGTTGGCTAAGATGCCTATGCAACAATTTGCACCAAAATTTTGGTAAGCACTAATGTATGTGAATGTGCGCTTTATTTTGAAATTCTGTTTATTATATTTATATTAAGATTAAAAAAAAAAAAAAAAAAAAAAAAAGAAAGAAAGAAAGAAAAAGAAAAAGAAATTATGTGCATTTATTCGAAAGCTAGTTCTACAAAAGAATTTTGTCATATAGACACACCGAGACAAACATTTTCTAAAATTTGTCAAATGCTGTTTTGACTCTTGAAACTGTATTCAGAGCCTTTAGAACATGTAAATCCACCGGCATTTTTTACGAAACTGTTATTTCCTTTTACGGATTATAGAAGAAAGTAATAATGAAAGCACATGCAGTTGATTTTTTACTTAACTTGAGATTAAAAAACATATTTTGAAATACGTAAGTCGAATTATTAGAAAATGGCAAATTAGAAAAAAGAAAGTTTTAATAAATGTTTTTAAAAATTAGCAATACTAATGTTTATACACTTATCAATATATCGGTCTTTAGCTGTACCTCTATCTCTCTATATATAACTCTGTGTCTACCTATATCTATTTAACTACACATACTTAAATACCATTTTACAGATGAACCATTTTAGCAAATTTTATGAGTTATTTCATAAAGAAAATTATTTATAGCTTATTTTTCCATAAAAATTCAAAGTGCATCTATTTACACAATTGTAAATTCTGATAAACACAATAATTTTATAATTTAGGTATCCATTACAGATATTTAATATTATTAGTCTAGTAACTAGTTTTTAGTAGTTTATAATCTTTTAAATGCTTTTTTTATGTGTTTTGATAGTTATGAAGTTAATTGCACTTTTATCTGTAACCAAAAAATTTTGACACGTAATTTGGTATTAGTTTGCAATGGGAATTTAAAATGAAATATTATCATGTATAAAAAATTTAAAGAGATCACTAAACATAAAATAATTAGAGATTACTCGTAACATTATAAATTCAATTTAGCATATAAATATAAAAGGAAATTACATTTTTTTAAAATAATTATTTTGGATTAACGATTAGTGTCCCAAAATAATCTTGTTTATCGGTATATCTTGTATATCAGTCTTCAGCATCTCGGAATAGTCTTGCATATCGCCAACTAATATTATATTGTCAATAGTTTAAAGCAACAGTTTTAAAACGATCACATCATTTAATTTTCATATTTTTATTCAGTATTTCTTTTTTTTTTCTTTTTTTTTTTTTTTATTACTCACATTAAAATAATAAGGGAAAATATATTAAAGAAAAAGGGGGAAAATTGTTTTAATTGACTGTTTTAAAATATTAAATCCCAAAAAGTACATCATTATCTATTTATATTGCATTTTTAGCACCATCTTTTGTTTATTTTAACTCTCTAAAATTACAGATTACTATTATGTTTTTTTAATAGCACATTTAAGGAAAATGTAGAATCAATATAAGTTGAAAATTCATTTTCCGAAAATAAAGTAATGTGTATAATTTTATTCATTATTTGATAACGAACAAGTCAATTGAATTTCATGTCTACAATTTCATTAGTTTAAAATTATGTACAAAAGAAGATATATATATATATATATATATATACAGGGTGATTATAAAAAAACTACCCTAATGTATGAGACCATATCTATCATACCGTTCACAGTAACTGAATAAAATTTTGGTGGAACGTATTTTGAGGTATGCGCTCATGAATCATATAAAAAATAACAGTTAAACTCTAACAGTTACGGTTACAGTAACAAAATTTCGAAAATTTCAAATGGCAACACCTACTTTTTTTTTATTATTGGAATGGGATCTACATATCAAAAAAATAAAGAATAAAATAAATAAATAGCGTTAAAACTCTACCTGTATCACGAAAATAGCCAGCGCTAGAAGAAAAGAGAAAACAACTGTGATGTGCCTACCAGAGTCAGACTAATGACGTCACATTTCACACTGAGTCTAACATGTGGATTATCTCCCATCTTAAATAAGAAATGTGTAAAGGAGTGAATTGAATACAACAACTTAAAACTAATATTTGTTCAACCTGACACCTTCGCCGAAACCATCGCCATCTAGCACTGAAATCAACTTTTGTCTTTGACACTTCCAATGCAACACTTCTATGCTCAACTCGACATTGCCATTGAAAACCACCTCTATTTAACGCTGAATCCGATAGGTGACCTTAAAACTCCCAACTCAATACATCTATGCTCAGCTCGACGCTGTCACTGAAAATACTACCGACCTTCACTCTTCCAACTCAACACATGTTGTACCTTACACACTCACATCGAAAATGATGCCCAAACAAAAGTTTAACAATTTAAGTTCTGAGTCAGCATCTTTTTTTAGGAAGTGTTGCATTGGAAGTGTCAAGGTTAAAAGTTGATTTCAGTGTTAGATGGCGATGGTATCGTTGAAAGTGTCACGTTGGACAAAGATTAGTTTTAAGTTGTCGCCTTCAATTCACTTTTTTACACACTTCTTATTTAAGATGGGAGATAATCCACACGTTGAGACTGTAAACCAGCCTCCACCAGTCGGCTTGCGTTTATAGGAGCTCTATGCCGAAAACTCAGTGGGTAATGTGATGCCATTAGTCTTGCTCTGGTAGGCACATCACAATTGTTTTCTTCTTTCTCTAGGGCTAGCAATTTTTTTGCTACAGGTACCGTTTCAACGCTAATTATGGTTTTTTGGTATGGGGATATTTGGTATTGGATTCAGAAAATCCAATTCTATACAGAGTCAATATTTCTGACATTTTTGTAAAAATAATTGAAGGTTTTTTACTCATTTCAATAATTACTTGACTATAAATGGCGATAAACGTGCCGACACCTTTATTTAGAGCTGTAGAATGCATCTGTTTCAGTCAGCACAAGAGATGACGCAATAATCTGCGCAAATGATGCAATGTGTTAAAATACTGAAAATCGGCTACTGGTCTTAAATCTTTTCAAATGACTGTAATAATATATGTTAATTTCATGTCGTTGAATGTTGTGTAAATATGTTAAAATGCGTTTAAACGAAATGCTTATTATATGCAGTACTGACTAGAAATAATTTGTGCACGAACCATAATCATTATACATGCCAACATGTGTACAGCTATTTCTGTATGAACATGTTTGAACACACGTATTGACTTGCACGCCAGTCGGTAAATTTCTGCACAGAGAAATTCTGTCCTTAAGCAATAATGTTAAGAAAAACTTTTTTGCATGTCTGTACACAAATCACAAACATACTATCCACACACCCAAAACGATACAGCCCCTTACTAATGTTTAAGATTTTCTAAAGCCTGTTTTTAGGGTTTAATATAAGTTTTCAGGTATTTAAAAGCTTTTTTTGAAGTTTCATTAGAAAATACCTCCCGAAAAGAAACCTCGTCTAAGTTTTTTTTTTTTTTTTTTTTTTTTTTTTAACCTTTTAAAATTGTACAAATTTTTAGGTTATATAGAGATTTTCTAAGGTTTGGGATAAATACATCAATGCTTTCAAGTTTTACTATGGTAGTCAGACAATACCTTTATTATACCTACAATGAAAAAAAAATAGGTTTTATTTTTAAAACTTCTAAAAACCTGTATATTTTTAGGTTTTGTAGAGGTTTTCCAAGGTTTTGGATAAATACATTGATTCTAGCAAATTTTACTATGGTATTCAGACAACACCTTCATTATATCTACAATGAAAAATGTTTTTTTTTAGGTTTTATTTTTAAAACCTATAAAAATCTGCAGTGTTCCAGGTTTTATAGCGGTTTTCCACGGTTTTGGATAAATACATAGAGGCTAATAAGTTTTCCTATGGCATTCAGACAATATTTCCATTATACCTACAATCAAAAACATTTTTTAGGCGTTATTATTAAACCCTCTAAAAATATGCACTCTTTGAAGTGTTCTGGAGGTTTTCAAAGGTTTTGGATAAATACACGGATGCTAGTAAATTTTTTTATGGTATTCAGGTAATATCACCATTATACCTACAATCAAAATCTTTTTTTAAGTTTATTTTTAACTCATTATTACTCATTAACTAAAAATTTTAATTAGGAAAATAATAATATATTTGTGTATTTTTATTAACTAGTATATAACCCCGTCAAAAATGACAGAATGTGAAATCAATTAAGGCAGTGAATCACTGAAGGCCACAACTGCTTCGCTGGTTACTATATTTAAAGGAATCCTTTACTTATATAACTTTATTAAAAAATAAAATCATGAAATCGCCCAAAAACCCGCTTCATGTCCCCGCTGCATTCGGCAGAGACCCACTCATCCGTGCACTCCCGGTGCCTGTCCCTATTGCCTGTGACAATAGCTTACCAGTGGGTTTCCATTTGGGTGCTTACCAGATGACAGTTTCAAAAAGGAACATTATCGAAAAAGTTGAAGTAGCAATTTTATACTTGAATCCCATTACATATGAACAACACTATACGTGGTGTACATAATATTTTCTTTCACGTTATTTCCTATATTTATTTCATTTACTCGATCAACTATAAAATGACAACAATTTCACGCGAAATATAATATTACAATATGCTATAATCGGCTACATCTATCGCATGAGACAATTTTTTGTGGTGATAATAGTAGTTGAGTTATTTAATATTAGTTGGTATACAGAAAAATAAATAATTCATTCATTAAATATGTACATCTGATCATGGTACATCCTTAATATAGCTCCCCTTGTCGATTTTTGAATATTTATAGCCATTTTAGACAAACATACACAATTTTATACGATTATTTTTTTCTCTTTCTTTCTTATAGTTTTTCCTTTCCTTTTCCTTCTTTTCTGTTTTTCAATATTTTATCATTCATTTATGTCTTTGATGCGCTACTTGGCTTAATGTGGCTTTCACAAAAGTAGAGTTCTTGGCGAAAAATGTCCGATCTATTTCAGCATCAAAATTTGAAAATATTACCCAGGATTATCGATGAATTAGCTTTCATGCCAAGCGCGATTCATCCGTGCCAAAAACATACTATTTAAACAAAACAAAAAAGAAAAAATCTAAAAGTATATTAAAAAAGATTGTTTTTTTTTTTTTTTTTTTTAATCCATTTTCATTTTTTCATTTTTTCATATGCATGAGCAAATTTAATATTTTGTATTTTGTATTTTTTTTTTTTTTTTTCGCGTGTAAGCATGTTTCACTTTTTTCCCCCCCAACAATTAAGAATTCAATTGTCCATTTTTGAAGTTATTAGCAGGTTATTACTTTCATGTTTTAAGTATTTTTACTTTCTTCTATATGTAATATAGAGAAAGTATTGGATTCGTAAAAATTTTCGACCTCGGGTTTTTGGTGAATTTACACGTTTTGAGAGCTGTAGAACACGATTTGACCATTTTTAGAAAATGTCTGTCTGTCTGTCTGTCTGTTTGTGTGTGTGTGTGTGACAAAATTTTGTGGCAACTGTATCTCAAAAACTACTGCACAGAACTTCATACAAATTGGTATGTAGTTGCACCTTGACATAAATTAGTGCCTATCAACTTTTGGTAAAAATTTTCTTACAGGTTACGTTGCCATCCCGCTTTTTCTAAATTTTTAACATGGTGATATAGGACAAAATTTTGTATAAATGTGCATAAAGAGAATTATTTTTTAGTAATCATTATGAAATTTACAAGAATTATTTATAATAGAGATAGTCAACTGGGAAAAAAGTTTTGTATGCGTAGGAGCCTCGCCACCCCCCTGGGGTGGAAGTCCCCCCTCGAGGGGAGTAAATTTTCAAGATGGGTATCTTTCGAAAGCTCTCGTCAATACCTTTAAAACGAATGGTTGAACTATAAATCTGTGATAATTTAAAACAAAGTTATCGAATTTTTTTTTTACTTTTAACGAAAAAAAAATTTCTTTAACGAAATTTAACCAGACTTGGTATTTAGTTGGCCCCTGACATAAACTGAGGCTGATTAGATTTGGGGATCAATCGTTCAACAGGTGGCGCTGTGATCGTATTTTTTCTAAATTTTTAACATGGCAGTATAGGAAAAAATTTCGTATAAATGTACATAATGAGAGTTATTCTTAACCTGTGATTGTGAAATTAATATGAATTATTGGTAATAGTAGTAGTTTATTAGAAAAAAAATTTGGGGCATCTCGCTTCCCCCTTCCCCTTAGGGGTAAGTAACCCCCCCCCTCCGGGGAGGGTGTAAATTTTCAAGATCGGTATCTTTCGAAAGGTCTCGTCAATACCTTTAAAACGAATGGTTGAACTATAAATATGTGGTAATTTAAGACAAAGTTATAGATTTTTTTTTACTTTTAACCAAAAAAAAAAAAAAAAAAAAAAAAAAAAAATAATCTTTGAAAAAAATCATTTTTCTTTTTTTTTTTTTAAATATTCTTACTGCGTGACTTTGTATAGGAAAATATAGAAGAAAGTCTTGTGGTGGCCACAACATACTAGTTTTTTAAATATAACCAAAATTTTGTTACAAATAAAGTACCAAATGAAAGGGGCGATTTTTCTGAATCCGCCGAAGTAAACAGCTTATCGATCGGACAATAATATATATATATATTTTAATTAACTAAAGTATGAAAATTAGGTTACAGCTTGCTATACAGATGAGTACGAACCGGAATCGTCACCTCTTTTATAAATTATATAAACAGATAATTATCAGTTTCAATTTCTACCGAACAAAACATAATAATAATAATAATAATAATAATAATAATAAAATATTCAATGTTTAAATTATACTCAGAATTAATCATAGATTCATTAATAATAATCCATTAATTTCTCTAAATTATAATAAATATTAATGCATTCATCTCATAAATAATAAAATAACACAAATTTAAAACTAATTTCAGTTTTAATCTTAAAACGCTAGTCTAAATAGTGAATAACCATGTACTCAAGTCCCACTGGCTCTACGGTCAGAGCACATAACTACAGTCCCGAAGCTTTTGAAATCGACCCTAACCAGCTGGAAGTGTGAAAGAAAATTGTTGAAAATGCAGAAGTTCAATAATTTCTCCTTAGATGTCTGCATCAAACATAAAAAATGAAACCATAACCTACATGAGCCATGGTTCTTTATAAAAAAAAAAAAAAACTTGGTTTTTATAAAAAACTGAAATAAGTTTTATAGAAATACCTTAATGTATTTGTGATAAACCTATGAAGGTATTAATGGAGCTTTTATTATTGCTTTACTTTACTGATAATACTTTATTTTAAATACCTCTGAAACCTGTAAAATACCTGTTTACAGAAACTTAAAGAAAACTTAAAGAAAACATTAAAATTTTAGTAAAGGGCTAATGCCGTATGATTTATGAACATGTATACCAATTTTCACGCCAGTTGGATGACTTTCGCCTCCATTATGACGTACAAACAGACATACATCATAGAATGGGTCAATTTTTTTTTTCAGAACTTTTTTCCCGAAATTCCTGCCCTATTTGAGTTTCTTAATTTAGTTAAAAGTTTAAAAATTAGCTTGCTTTAGTATTTTATGCTTACTTTATAGTTTAAAAAACGCAAATAAAATAAATTATCACCAATATATATATATATATATATTATTTTACTTTTGTATTGTACAATATCTTAGAAAAGCAAGAAAATTTTCAATATTTCGCAATTTTCAGTGTGCAACTCTTCGCTCTTTTTGTTAGAACAAAACGACACAGAACTCATCACAGAGAGATAGTTCATATCGATATCCCCACCCATACCCTACCCAACTAACTATCCAATTGCTGAGTGTGGTATTTACATTTATTTTGCGCCTATTTACAACTATTTATTACACATTTAAAAGTCCGATTATTTGAAGAAATGAGACATAACAAATCAGAATCTCAGTGTTGCTTTGAAAAATGCATCGTTAACTGCATGTCCTAATATTTTATTTGAAGTCTGTATCACAAATCTGATGCACATGTCCACAGTCTGTGTATGTCATGAAATATTAGTTTTTCTCTGATGGGCGTGGTTCCAAAATTCACAAAAGATTTAATTTTTATTTTCACTTAGGTATCGCAGCTTTAGTGGATGATACACGATACAAAATTTCCAATTAATAATACATGTGTAATCGGAAACTTTAATGTTTATCTTCGTTGATACAGAATTTCTAATAGTATTTGTAATTGGGAAACTGCCTTGCTTTTCATCTATTTCTGTAACCGCGATTCAGAACATGTTCTTCTTCATCAAAAAGCATTGCTGTAAGAATATTCTCTGGGTGCGCAAAGAACACACTTCGTTGTGTTAATGGGTCACAGCTTAAAGCAATCCGTTGGATAAAATCCTTGATGTTTGGATTGCTGGAAAGACATGTTTTGTTCCGTTAGTGAAACATTTCCTCGTCTGTATGGCAAACCAAACAAACTTCTGAAAATTTAAGATAAAACCGACTATTTATTTTAAGTTTTATAATAGCTCTTATGGAATTATATACATACTAAGCACTCGCTTGGCCGAAGAAGTTAAGTATGACACAAAAGACCAAGGTCTTGATTTTCCTAGTTTTTCGGACAATATATCAAGGTTATTACATTTGAAATGCCCAACAAATAATTGTGGTCTTTGCTAGACAAATTCCTGTCCATATGAAGACTCGAAGTGTCTATGTGTTCAAAATCGACCATGGGGCATGTGAGCTATTTCACTGTTGGACCAATAAACTATTTATTCCCAGACGTTTGACCATCAATACGTTGAAAATATAGCAAAAAAGAGACTCGTTAAAATGCAGGAGGCCAATGTTCCACTTTATCGGGCATCCTACATAATTTTCAAGTCTGCGGATGACACCGCAGTTCTATCCAGTGTTAGTTAAAGTACCATAATAACCTACTACATACAGATTCTCTAATGATATTAATAGTTCAGACAAACAAGAAATGAGTTCAGACACACTTTGAGTTACACCATATGATGAACTTCAGGGAGAAGATAAATGTTGATCCAGGCTCCTGGATATGAGTTAATAAGAGAATAGTGTTAACATTTCACATTCCTGCGAAATTGCTTAGTATTATGTTTTTCCTAAGAACAATGCATCATGTTTCCGCCCGTTAAAGTAATGATATTCACCACTCTTAGAAAGTATGAATTGACTTTCATATCTGTCCTAACACGACTCTTGTCTTTAGTTCAAAACAGTTCTATCAATTCCAAGTGAGTTTTGTTCGTTTGGTTTTATTGAAACAAGCTGTAAGAGTACCACAGTGAAATTTGCGAAATATCGGTAAATTTCTACTTTTTTTAAGACGTTGCATGAACGGAAAATATTAGATTACTGTTGAGTATTTAATTTATTTAGGTTATTTATACCATAGAATAAGCATAAAATATTAAAGAGATTTTATTTCAAAAGTTTTAACTCCCTTAAAAAAATTTCAAGAAATGGGCGATTTTAAAAATTTTTCGTTAATTTAAGTACGAAGCTCGAAAGAACGCTGTCCACCGATTTTAATTTTTTATGTCACTTTTATTCTTAGTAAAAAAGGCAAATTTTCCACACTAAAGCATTCAGAAAAATAAAAAAAAAATATGTCGACCCACCCTAATATAGAACCCAAAACCTTTTTATTTCTTCAGATGAAGGCGTCCAGTGTCGTTTATATAAGAAATTGCAATGTTCATTAAATTGTAAAAAATAAAATAAATAAAACAAAATAAATAAATAAATAAATAGTGTTAAAAATAATTAAATATTTATATTTTTATGATATTTTCCATTTATATAATATATATATATATATATATATATATATATATTTAATTTAAAATAATTTCATAATGGAGTTGTCATTTTCACAAATCATAGAAACTATACAGAAAATTATATAGTAGTCTGCGTTGAAACATTTATAAAATTAGCATATACAATTAGGATATAAAATTAGATACATTTTAACTTCAAGGTATCTAACGCAAAAATTATGATATACTTTTAATGTCAAAAAAAAAAAAATTCTAGTAAGAAGACATTTAAAAGTATTTTACCTAAAAAAATATATTTTTTTTTCTTTAATCAGAAGTAATTTTTACAATGCTTTCCAGACGTGTACGTAAGAGAAACATAAAGTAATAATAATCATAAATAAGTATAAGATTTAAAAAAAAAAAAAAAAAAACTTTTTATATACTATGTTTTTCAATTTTCTGATGAATCATTAATAAAATACGCAAGGATAAATATTTTTATATATATGTGGAAATCTTTGTTAGACGCATTCCTTGTACAGTCAACACATGGCGCTGCCTCCGATGCTCATCTTTCGACGAGAGGACGAACGGAATGTAGTTGAGAGCTGTCTGCCATGAAGAGCTGTTGAGACCGTCAGCGCGAAGGCTGATGTGGTCATTTTCTTCTAATTAGAGCTTGTAGTACTCTTAATAGTTGGGTAGAGCCATGGAGAGCTCTATACCACAATCTCACATATTTAAAATAGTACGCGTAGGTACTAATGTGAATTATTAAAGCGAGGAAGTGCTCATATGTTACTCTGTGTTAGTTCTAATGATGAAGATAATTTGTTATGTGCATTAGGCCGCGAAACCAGCAAATGGTTATTGATGGAAATTCTACTTTTATAATATTATCTCTGTATATTTTGTGTTTTTGTGTGTCTTCAATAAACGTGTAGTTCTCTAAGTTGCATCTCATCATTGCCCCACCCCTAGACGCCCAGCCAAGATTCTACAAGTGGGGACTCTTCCGCGATGTTATTAACACCAACAAGTTATAAAAGGTAACATTTATGTATTTATCATTCTGTTAGATAATAATGAGTAATGCATAAAATGAAGCATGAAGATTTTAGTAGTACAACTTTGAATTAGAAAATGATGAAAAATATTTTTAAGAACAGCAGTTCTGGTTTCGATTTGTATGTTTAAGATAAAATAAATGTATCACTTGAGAAGAATGAATAGAAGTAATAATATGATTGAAATATATGATTCTGAGTAATCTTTTATAATTTTGCTTATTATTGTTTGCAATATTATTTTAACAATATTATAACAATATTATTTTAAAACGAGAAGTGATAACAATTATTAAATAGAGAACAATAATGGTGATATTATGTGTATATAATAATAACTGAGAAATATATAAATTGTTCTAATTGAGTAAAATAAATTGTTCTGAATGTTCTTATTTAAAAATCATGATAATTTTGATTTGAGAACAAAAAGCATAGAATCATTTTTAAGAAAAATGTTCTCCTATTGTTTTGTTTCTATTTAAGTATGATATTAATTGGGTAGAAATATTGAAATATTTTTTGGTATAAGTAATTATTTAGAGTTATAATGGCCCAAAACGTTTTACAAGGTATTAGAAAAGCCGATTTAAAAACAATTGCTGAAGAATTAGGCCTAGCTGTTCCGGCAGAAGCTAAGGTAGTTGAAATCAAAACTCGAATTGAGAGTTCCGACATTTATAAAAATGATTTAGAATTTGTTAGAGGTGTTATTAAAATGTTAGTAGAAGAGCAAAAGTTGAAATCTTTAGAAGAACAAATCAAAATTGAGATAGAAAGAATTAAATTATCCCAGTTAGAAAAATAAATAGAGTTACAGAATTTAAAGTTACAGGCTGCAGCAAATAATTCTAGTAATAATGTTGAGCAATCAAATTCGGAAACTACTTCACAATCATTAGAAAATTTAATTAGAAGTATTCGAACTTTAACCATTTCAGTACCTGAGAAACCGGAAGCTTTGCACTTATTTTTTCAATCCCTTGAAAAAGCATTCGTTTCTAAAAATGTACCGTCTAAATTTAAATCGGAAATATTGATTAATTTATTGGGAGATAAATGTAATCAGGTTCTTGCGTACGTAACCACCGAAGAAATTAACGATTATGAAAAAGTTAATTA
Source organism: Salticus scenicus (assembly GCA_963930645.1). NCBI lineage: Eukaryota > Metazoa > Arthropoda > Arachnida > Araneae > Salticidae > Salticus > Salticus scenicus. Next base: position 110,718,452 of record OZ005653.1, on the reverse strand, counting down.
ATTCATTTTAAGACAATTTCAACCAATGCCGCGTGAATGTTTAAGTAATTTTAAAAATGCGCTGCGGAATCCGTCAGAATCACATGTCCAGTTTGCTTCCCGTCTAAGTGCTTACTATTGTAGATTGAGAGGGGTTAACGATGTTAAAGAATTGTGTGATCTTATAGTTTCTGATAAATTATATGAAACGTTGGATTCTACAACTAGGGAACATATTAGTGTTCGAGAAGGTCAAAATTGGTTTAAACCAAACGAATTAGGTCGGGAGTGTGATTTTTTCTACTCTTCTAGAGGGAAATCGTTAATTGAAACTAATAATACGCGAAACGAAAGTTCAGAGAATAAGCGGTTTGTAAACAAAACTCCTTTTAGAAAGACACAGTATAATAATAAAGATCCCATAATACGTAATTCGGTATCTAATCAAACTCACGAAAAGCATGAAAGAATGTGTTACATTTGTGGTGCAAAAGGGAAAACATTTCATTTTGCTAGAGTCTGTCCTAAACGTATTCCAGAGAAAAAAGAATTCCGTGAAAATCTTCCAACGAATTCAGTAGTTCAATCCGAAACAAATCCGATTAACCTAATTGTTAATGAGCTCGAATATGTTTATATTTTAGTGGATGATATTCCACTTAAAGGGTTAAAAGATACGGGTTCTTCGATTCTAGTTGTAAATAAAAACAGCATTCCACAGACTAAAAATGTTATTTCTTCAACCGCTCTAGTTAGATGCTTTAATGAAAAGAGAGATGCAAATCTGACTGAATTTAAAATATCTTTACCTAATTATGATTCAATAAATGTAATCGGTGCTTTTTTGCAACAATTTGTCATGTGACGTAATTCTGCCTGGTAATATCTTTCATATTTTGAAACAACTATATAAAGAAGAGACAGATGTTTCGAGTTCCAGCGACGTAGGGGGTGAAGATAGTTTTCTGAGTTCGGGGGAAAGCGAATTCGATGAAGCAAGTGAGTGTTCTTTTTCTTTATTTGATCGAAGGGAAAATGAAATAGATTCTTTTTTTTCAAATATATGCAACTTTCCAGAAGAAAAATTCGATGTCAGTCATATTTTAGATAGATCGTTAAAAGAGAGATTAAGCGAGTTAATAAAAAATTATAAGCCAGTTAAAACAAAAAGTACGGATTTAAAAATGTCCATTATTTTATCTGATGATACACCAGTATGTTTACGTTCTCGCAGATTATCATTTGTAGAGAAATCAGAGGTGGATAAACAAATTGGCCAGTGGTTAAAAGATGGTATAATTAGAGAAAGTACATCAAATTACGCTTCGCCAATAGTGGTGTGTAGGAAAAAAGATTTAGGAATAAGGTTATGCTGTGATTATCGTGTTTTAAATAAGAAAATTATTAAAGATAAATACCCGTTGCCAAATATTGAGGATTTATTTGATAGATTAGGGGAGGTTAAAGTCTTTTCGACACTAGATTTAAAGAATGCGTTTTTACAAGTTGATGTAGAGGAAAAAAGTAGGAAATATACAGCTTTTGTGACCGATAATGCCCAGAATGAGTTTCTAAAAGTTCCCTATGGATTATGTAATAGTCCCTTAGTATTTCAAAGATATGTAAATTATGTGTTTAAAGACCTATTAAAAGATGGTACTGTAATTATTTATTTAGATGATATAATTATTCCATCTAAAGATGAGAATGAAGGGTTAGATAAATTAAAACGTGTGTTAGAAACGGCATCAAAATTTGGTCTAGAGTTAAATTTAAAGAAATGTCAGTTTTTGAAACGAAAGATCGATTTCTTAGGTCACAAAATTGAGAATGGCACGATTAAACCCTCAGTAGAAAAAACTCTTGCAGTCCAAAATTTCCCAGACCCCCGTAATGCTAGGGAAGTGCAGAGTTTCTTAGGTTTAACGGGGTACTTTAGAAAATTTATTCGTTCACATGCCAACATAGCAAGACCACTCAGTGACTTATTACGTGCTTACAATCCATTTAAATTCGAGAAAGAACAGAAATTGGCTTTTCAAAAGCTGAAAGACATTTTATCGAATACACCTGTGTTATATCTTTTTAAACAAGGTAATAAATTAGAAGTTCATACAGATGCATCTAAATTAGGATTCGGTGCTATCTTATTACAACAAGACCACGATGGACAGTACTATCCAATCCATTATATAAGTAAAAAGACCTCGGTACAAGAAGAAAAATACTGTAGTTATGAGTTAGAAATGTTAGCGATAGTAGAAGCCCTTAAAAAATTTAGGAACTATTTATTAGGTAGTAAATTCAAAATTTATACTGACTGTCAAGCGTTCACCAAAACTTTAGATAAACCTGAATTGACACCTAAGGTAGCCAGGTGGTCTTTCCTGCTACAGGAATTCGATTACGAAGTAGAAGACCGTCCTGGTAAACAAATGCAGCATGTTGACGCGCTTAGCAGACACCCTGTAATGACTGTAACTACTGATACTCTCACTCATCGTATTGCTACTGCTCAAGAAAATGACGAGTTTATCAAAGCTATGAAATCTCTTTTACAACAGAACCAAAATGACGAATATATGTTAAAAAATAATATTTTATATAAAGTGTTAAATGATAGGGATGTACTAGTTGTCCCAGAGACCATGCAAATTGAGGTCGTAAAGAAATGGCATGCCTTACGACATTTTTCGGTTAATAAAACTGAAGAGTTAGTCAAACGCGACTATTACTTTTCTAATATTAAAAAAATGCGTAGATAACGTTGTAAAAAGTTGTGTAGAATGTATACTCGTAAATAAGAAACAGGGAAAAGGAGAAGGTTTTTTGAACCCTATCCCGAAAGGAGATATACCATTATCTACTCATCACATCGATTTTGTGGGTCTAGTACCGACCACTAATAAAAACTATAATCACATTTTTACCGTTATAGATGGTTTTAGCAAATTTTCGTGGCTATATCCCGTGAAATCGACTTCTTCAGCAGACGCCATGCAAAAATTAAAACAACAAGCTGCTATTTTTGGTAACCCCGCAAGAATAATATTTGATCGTGGACCTGCGTTCACATCGAAGGACTTTACAGATTACTGTGAATTAGAGGGAATCGAACATGACACCATCACAACTGGAATCCCAAGAGGAAACGGTCAAATTGAGATACTTCATCGAACAATCATACCTGTATTATCCAAGTTATCTATAGATGACCCAAACAAGTGGTACAAGTTCGTTGAGGCTGTCCAGAGAACTATTAATTCCACCGTATCAAGAAGTACCAAAAGAACTCCGTTTGAATTACTCACTGGAGTAACAATGAGGAGGAAAGAAGATAAAAGAGTACTAGAACTCCTCGAAGAGGAAAAGATAAATTCTATGCTCGATAACCTTAATACTATTCGTGAAGAAGCAAGAAAAAACATTCTTAAGATTCAAGAAGAAAATCACCGATGTTACAACAAGAAGAGAAAGAAAGCCCATGTGTAGAAAATTAATGATCTAGTTGCCATCCAGCGAACTCAGTTTGGAACCGGCATGAAACTCAGACCAAAATTCTTAGGTCCTTATAAAGTTGTGCGAGTAAAGACCAAAGACAGATATGAAGTCGAGAAGATAGGTGATCACGAAGGATCTATACATACTAGTACCTCCGCAGACCATATGAAATTATGGTCCACAAACTAAATAAAAATCCAATAATAGAGACTAATGTACTTTAAAGAACAAGGTAACTGTGAATATTTATGTACATAATTTTTTTAATGTCTGTTTCTCTTTTTCGTTTTTTTTTCTTTTAATTGTATTTTGCAGATATCCTTTAGTATCCCAGGCTGGTTCGACGGTGAGGTCACCGTGCGTCAGGATGACAGGGCTCTGTGGAAATCTTTGTGGGACGCATTCCTTGTACAGTCAACAGATGGCGCTGTCTCCGATGCTCATCTTTCGACGAGAGGACGAACGGAAGGTAGTTGATAGCTGTCTGCCATGAAGAGCTGTTGAGACCGTCAGCGCGAAGTCTGATGTGGTCATTTTCTTCTAATTAGAGCTTGTAGTGCTCTTAATAGCTGGGTAGAGCCATGGAGAGCTCTATACCACAATCTCACATATTTGAAATAGTACGCGTAGGTACTAGTGTGAATTATTAAAGCGAGGAAGTGCTCATATGTTACATTGTGTTAGTTCTAATGATGAAGAGAGCTTGTTATGTGCATTAGGCCTCGAAACCAGCAAATGGTTATTGATGGAAATTCTACTTTTATAATATTATCTCTGTATATTTTGTGTTTTTGTGTGTCTTCAATAAACGTGTAGTTCTCTAAGTTGCATCTCATCATTGCCCCACCCCTAGACGCCCAGCCAAGATTTTACATATATATAAGCAATATTTAAGCACGTGGACTCAATTGGTTTTAAAAATAATATATTACTCCTTTTAGAACAACGTATATCAGCATCGTGAAATACATTAGCACTTATCAATGTGTATAAAATTTTTAAAGTGATAAGGATGTCAACATTTGGGAGATACATAATTTAACTTTTTATTACTTTTAGACGTGTACGTAAGAGAAACATATAATAGTAATAATATTAAATAAGTTTATTCGTAGATTTTTCCTTTATTCAGAAAACAAGTCATTCGTTTTTAATTTAATTGCAGTTCTTAATAGCAACTAAATATTTCTTCAAATAGGGAATAAGTAAAACTTTTAAAATTATTTCCAACCTTTAATCATAATTCTGAATGGCTAACAGTGAAAATGATGATATATGCCAGAACATTTCTGCGCTCATTGAAAAAGATCCCATTTGCTGAATAATACATTTTATATATTTTTATTTTTTACGCTTAAAACTGTCTGTGCTATGTGGAAATTTATTAAACGAAATTGCTTACTTAAGCAGTTTACAGGGTGACAAGAAATAACTTGGACGAAGTTTCAAACCAAATATCTGTAACCACCACTACCGCAGACTCATTTTGGAAGATGTTGTCTTATCTTGGTCGCAGAAGATCTTCGGAAACAAAAGATGGACCATCCAACAGGATTCCGCACCTGCACACAGAGCAAAAGGCACTCAAGATTGGTGCAAGACAAATTTTCCTGATTTCATTGGAGTTCAAGATAGGCCACCCGTATTCCCCAGATTTGAACCCAATGGATTATTCTGTTTGGTCCATCTTGGAGAGACGGGTGTGTGCTAAACCTGATAAAACTTTGGCATCCCTAAAGGAAATCTTATGCAAGGAATGGGATAAAATATCAGTAAGTGAGTTGCGGGCACATAGTGGAAAATTTTGTGACTCGTTTAAAGCTGTGTATGAAGGCTAAACGTAGCCACTTTGAAAATTTGTAAATATAATAGACAAAATAATGTATTCATATTTATTGAAGTTTGGTCGTAATACTTTCATTAGCATTAAAGTTATAATGTATCATGTGCGTCAAAGTTATTTCTTGTCACCCTGTATACATTTAAATTAAAATTATTACCGTAGAGAAAAAAAAAATACGTATTTAAAATTACATAAACTCAAATTAATTTACATTTTTTTTTTTATGATACTAGTACAATAAGTATTATATAAAGTAGAGAAAAAAATAAAAGTGATTTATTCGCAATATTTTTAATTAATTATTCCATACATTCACTTTGTTGTTTAACAGCTTCCAGTTCATTATAGTCTTTTTCATTATGTAATTTAAATTATAAATTTAAATTTATTTTCCTTTTCTGCATGTCACCGTTGCACGGACCTGCATACATTTTTATAAATATGGAGATTACACACTATCTACCAATAAGTATTTGGACACTTTCGAATTTAGAAGATTTGTCAAATATCTGCAAATTATTTGTAGAAATCATCTTGAAACTTTGAAAGTGTAAAGAACATGTTATAGCTCATGTATTTCAGCAAAAGTTGTGTCCTGGAGAAGAAAAGGGGACCAGTAAAAAATTTAAAAATATCAATATATTTTGGATCATCCTGTAAAAAGTAAGGCTTTAAAACTGTTTTGACTATAGCATATGATTCTGAGATTTTCTAAGTATCTATATAAATTTTTATGAGGCTACCACATATATTAGCATATATATATATTTTACGCAAAAAAAACCCAGCTTTTATTATAACGCTTTGGATATTGAACCCAGTGCAAAACCACTTTTACGAAATTCAGGATAATACATTAGACACAGCTTACTACAATCAGAATATAAAAAAAATTAAATATTTTAAGGAATGTGAGCATTTATACTAAATAATTTTTAACAATGCATGCACTAGCTTTTAAAAAATTTCATTTGCATAATTTAATAGCCAAAAGTATGAAGCGAGTTATATGAAAATCCCTGTCAAATATCATATAAATTTAAAAAGTTATGAGCGATAGAGTAAACAGAATTTCAGTTCATCTAAAAAGAAAAGAAAAAACAATGGGGGAAGGTGGTAGGGGTTTAATCAGTATTTATTTAAGGACTGTGACGAATGATATTGGTCAATTTTGAAAATGTATAATTAATTTATTTCTACATCTAAATACTTCTACATCTTTCTACATCTATTTCTGCATCTAAAACAGATTTCTTTTTCATGTATTAACCTTGAAGAATACAAGCTCATGATATTTATACTGTAAATTACAGTAGTTTGAGAAAAAGAAATGAATGAAGTTGAACGTAGAGAAAGGATTGTTGCCGAAGTTTTAAAGAATCCACAGAAACCGTTACATAACATTGCTATAAACTTAAAAATTTCCAGAAGTATTGTAAATAGAGTATTAAATAGATTTAATGAAACATTGCCAACGAAAAGAAAAACTCGTTGGAAAAAAATTTTGGAGCTCATGATATTCAATTTGACAAAAATATAGAAAGAACAGTATGTCGAAATTGAGGGATGCTAGTCAGAGATGTGGCAAAAAAATGTGGAATAAATATATCAATCGTTCAGAGGGCTAAAACCTGATTGAACTTAAGAACGTATAAAAGATAAAAATGCTTGAAGTGACAGAAAAATAAAAAATATCTATAAAACTAAAAGCTAGAAAATTGTATGAATATACAAGCAAGAATAAGTTTCATTGGATTTTAGACAATGAGACCTACGTCAAAGCTGACTTTTCTACTCTTCCTGGCCAAAAGTATTATACAAAAAATAACTTTGAACAACTGCCTGAATCATAGTCATTCATTAGTTTGGAAAAATTTGAAAAAAAAAAAATATCTTGTTTGGATCGCTATTTGTCAGTTTGGAGATAACAGTTGAACTATTTGTAACGTAAAGTACAATTGATCATAAATTTATGTAAATAAATGCCTCAGGAAGAGTTTGCTGCATTTTTAAACAAACACGATAAGCCTACATGATTTAGACCCGATTAAGCCACATCTCATCATTAAAAAAATGCATAAAAATTTATGAAAAATAATTCCATCAATTTCGTGACAGAAACCATAAACCCACCAAATGTTCCACAGTGTCGCCCCTTTGTTAGATATTGGGCTCCATAAAAAAAAAAAAAAAAAAAATTAAGATCCTCAAAGAAATTTGCCACCAGCAAAGAACATTTCACTCGATTGATAGAAAAAAGTTATCAAGGGGGTCCCAAAAGAGAACGTCAAATCACTAATGAAAGACATTCGTACAAACCTGAGAAAAAATTATGAAAAACTGTAAAAAAAAAAAAAAAAAAAAAAAAAAAAAAAAAAAATGTTTTCACTACTAACATATTTTTGACATCCAATTCATCATATTCATGCAAAGACTTCTGAATAAATTTAAAATTAAAAAGCGGTATATTTATTTGAAAATGACCAATATCATTCATCACAGTCCTTCCAATCAGCGAACAGCGTGTTATCATTGAGCATTGATTAAATCAAAATAAATATTTACAAGATAAAAAGAACTTTTCATATACCATGTTTTTAAATTTTCTGTTGAATCATATACACGCTACCGAAAGCAGCGGAAACCCGGAACAATTGGCTAAAAATATTTAAAAAATCCATTGTTATCGTGTTTTGATCTATTATAAAAGTTTCAGATGGCTAGCCGGGAAGTTAGTTAAAAATCGATGGCAAGCTTTGCACTGGTAATGCTTTCGAAGGCAGCAGGGACCCGAAAAAGTTGGTTAAAAGTATTTAAAAAATGCATTTTCACCGTATTTTAAACTATTCTAAAAGTTTCAAATGTCTAGCTGGTCGGGAAGTTAGTTAAATAAATTTTCTGTTGAATGATATAGACGCTGCCGAATGCAGTAGAGACCTGAAACAATTGACTAAAAGTATCAAAAATATGTATTGTCACTGTGATCTGAGCTATCTTGAAAGTTTCAAACGTCTAGCTATTCGGGAAGTTTGTTAAAAATCGATTGCAAGCTTCGTACTTGTAACGTTGCCGACGGCAGCAGAAACCCGAAACAGTTGGCTAGAAGTATTACAAAATTTTCACAGTGTTCTGAGCTATTCTGGAAGTTTCAAATGTCTAGCTACTCGGTATGTTAGTTAAATAAATTTTCTGTGGAATCATATAAACGCTGCGGAAAGTGGTAGCGACCTGAAACAGTTGACTAAAGGTGTTAAAAAAAATATTGTCACCGTGTTCTGTGCTATCCTGAAAGTTTCAAATGTCTAGATAGTTGAAAAGTTAGTTAAAAATCGATTGCAAGATTTGTACTGGACAAACAAACAAAAATCGAAGTTAAAAACATGACAATAAAATGTGAGTAAAACCCTTTATAGTTTAGCTTTTCCTTTTAGAGAATTGAAATCCTGTTCATTCTATCTCTCATATCTTTTTGAATATATACACAATATTTGGTAAAGATTTTCATATATGTTGCTGAATACGTTTGGCTGTTAAATTATACAAGTGAAATTTTTTTATGCTAGTACATGCATAATTAAAAAAGTATTTAGTAAAAAAACTCATATTTCGTAAGATATTTAACATTTTTGCATTCTGATTGTAGTATGCTGTGTCTAAAATTGTATGCCAAATTTTCTAAAAAGTCTTTGCACTGGCTCTAATAGCCTTCTTGTTATAATTTATTTTTATTTTTTCAATAAAAGTAAAATTAATAAATAAACTGTTACATCTCCATGAATGTATGTGGTAAATATAAATTTATACGGATATGAGAAACATCCTTATAATGAGTGCTATAGATACACTGCATTTAAAGCATTGCTTTTTACTGGGTGATCAAAAAATTTGTATTTTGTTTAATTTTTTACTGGTTTCCTTTTCCTTTTCAGGATACAACTCTTGCAGGTACGTGTGAGGTATAACATGGTCTTTAAGAATTAATATAGAATTAAGAAAAATCGTTCTACAGAAATACAAAAACTTCAGTATAGAATATCTTTGCGAAGTTTTAAATTAGGCATCGAATAAGCTCGGAAGTTTCTCGCCAAGGCCTTTACTTACGCAATTGCGATATCCATTTTAATTAATCGTCGAAATGACAATAAAAATTTAAAAGCTGCCATGGGACTTCCAAGCTAAATGTATACCATAGATATTTTAAGAAATGAATATAGTAACCGATGCTAAGGAAAGAAATTCAATTACTACTTGCTTTTATACGGAGGAATAGATTAAAATAACTCCTGGCGTAATAAACTAAATTCTGTTTACAAAGATTATAAGCAGATATTTTTATTCCCGTAAAAAAAAAAAAAAAAATACAATAATAAGGAAAAGATTTAAGATACATTTTTGCTGTGATTTACTTTTTTTTTTTTTTCAGAAAACATATGACGATTCAATTGGTTTACTACAACTTTATATAAAAATAAAATATTTTTTAAATGAACACTTTTCAATTATTTTTTAATCTTTCCTTTTATTTCCATACCTCATTTCCCATATAAAGAGACATAATTTTAAATGCAAATATTATGAATTACTTTGAAAGTATTAAGTTTTAAAGTATATCATTTCGTGAAATATCCTGTTTAATATATTTTTGTAAATGTGCTTAACATCACGATAAAAAATATATTTTAAATATATATATAATTTTTAAATAAATAAAAAACCTAAAATAGATGCATTGGAATTTTTTTTGAATGACTTTAAATATGAAAGTAAACATATGAAAGTAAAAATATGAAAGTAAACATAATATTCTAAAAGATTGTTTACATATTCATTGAAAACTTTCTGAGTAAATATTGAATCTGCCTGTCGTTACTATAAATAAATACACACATATTTTCATGTATACAAAAAAATTAAAGTAAAATAACATAACATAAATCACAAGATATATACTATATATATATATATATATATATATATATATATATAACTGCTTATTGAAAAAGTAAAATATAAATGAATAGTAACTATGTTATTTGTTTCTTTAATCATTGTAAATTTCTTAAATCATATTTGGAGTGACACGCTTGCTGTAATTCCGTCGATTTCGATACATATACAGTCGACAGCAAAATTATTGAAGCACACAGCCTAAATTTTCATTTTTCGTTTTTTAGTTTGATCCCTAATTTCGAACATCAACTTACTTATTTATAAACAGCATAGGTCTCAGATCATGACTCGACAAATTTTACTTGATAAAACAGTATTAGCTGCTCATGTTTTAAATAGGAATTATTGTTAATGCTTCACTGATTTTGCTGTTGAATGTATACACAGTCCTGGCACATTAATATGACTACCCCTTACTATTGAGTTCTCAGTTAGAAATTAACATTCACAGAAAAGAGGTGGCGGTGTTAGCAATAGAGATTATATAAAGAGTATCAGATGGAAACATAAAAGATTGAAATAATTGGCATAATGCAGAATTAGAGTAACCTGCCCAGCATGAGCAAATCAAAAGCCTCAATACCTATATTTTACCTTATAAACATCAAATTAAAAATATTTGAAAAACATTTATCTCAACAAAACCTCAAAAAGTTCAGTACATTAGGTTCACTGAATCTGAAAAGTCATCATCAAAGGCTTTCAAGCAAAGGCTGGGAACATTTAATTTTGTAAACAGTTTGCGGACCACCACGGTTGAAGAATACTTTGAATGCATTATCCAAAATCGGTAACACAAAAAAATAGGTGCTACTATGGGACATAGATGACAGAAGCGAACTGCAGCTGCGGAGTTTTTTTACGCAAATAAATTTGCACTCATTGACCAACTGATCAACCTTACAAATAGAGGGACTACAATGAGTAGCTCCTCAATAACAGTTGAGAAAACGTTTCCGTGTATGAGCCTCCACTGCAGACGCATGGTTAAAGCACCTATCGTGCGAGTTGTTGATGGGCAGAGAAGGCAGAATTTGAACGCCAGTTCTGTAACAGGACGTCCACTGACCAACAATAGATGGATTTTTCAGAATGATGTTCTGTACTTCATCAGACTGATAGACTCTGGCGTATACGGTGTGAAACGTCTGAAAGCAAACCCACTTCAAAAACTGATAGAAGGGTCCAAGATGGAGGAGGCTGTATATTGGTTAGAAGTGCGTTTCAACGACGCGGCATTTTCTGTGTTTACTCGTCATTGTGGATGGCACAATGGATCGACATAAATTTGTATATATCCTTAAGGATTACGTCCCCCGCTACACGCTTTTTTTCTACAACAAAATGACATCTACAAGCAAGAGAACGCGACGTATAATACTTCTCCCTGTGTAAATCGTGTAGTTCGAAGAGCATCAAGATGAGTTTACTGTACTCCCCTGACAAAAATTTCCTGAATTAAAATTCAATCGAAAATCCGGTTTAAGACCTCGATCGAATCGTTCATGCGATAGATATTCAGCCTCGCAACTTAGTGCATCTGACCACGACACTAAAACCGCCGTGGCTCCACAACCATGTGATGAACTTCAAGAAACTCACCGATTCTCTTCCTGCATGTCTCGCATCAGTCCACCATACGATAAGTGGTTATTTTAAATTCCGACAGATGGTCACATTAACTTGACTGTGTATTAGAGCGATAAATTTTTTTTAATTGAATGGGAGGATAAGTATGGCGGTGTCCCTGAATTTGAGGACAAAATAAATAAATAACCTATTTTACTAATTTTTTCGTATGAAGTACCTGAAACAACTTTCTTCAGATTCTTTATTCAATCTATTTGCGGTGTTTCTATGCCCGCGGTAAACTGAATAATATGTGCTATTGAGAATTTCTATTGAATGAAAATATATAATAAAACATTTAAAATTGAAAAATGGTTGTTTTAATGAATAATATATATATATTAAATTTAGTATAAGAAGACTTTTAAATGACACAAAACATAAAGCGAAACGTACCATAACGCAACAACTCTGAAACAGTAAAAGTTTATTTTAGGAAGAACTGTTTGATTTTTTTAAAGTGTTTTCTTTGTTAAAATGCAACTGAATAATATGTGCTATTGAGAATTTCTACTGAATGAAAATATACAATAAAACATTTAAAATTGAAAAATGGTTGTTTTAATGAATAATATATATGTATATGTATATATATATACATATATATATATATTAAATTTAGTATAAATTGAGCTACAAAACAGGCGTGTAATATTACTCATTTAAGAAGACTTTTAAATGACACAAAACATAACGCGAAACGTATCATAACGCAACAACTCTGAAACAGTAAAAGTTTATTTTAGGAAGAACTGTTTGATTTTTTTAAAGTGTTTTCTTTGTTAAAATGCAACTATCTGCATTAAAACCTATTTTTAAATGACTTACATACGTATTATATTGCAGAATTTACTGCAAATATTTATTATTATACTTTCAAGTGCTTCTACATATAAACTCAACAAAATTCTGTTTGTCTTCAGATTGCTTTTTCTTTACGTATATAAAGTTCTAGTTTACATTTGGTCTCGGGTGCATAAGCAAAGTCTGCTTATTTGTTATGATATAAATTGAACAGCTTTTCCTTCTTCGTCTTTTTCTTCTTCTTATTATTATTATTTGATTTTGTTTGAAGTGAGATTCATTATTGATTTCAATAATAAAGTATTGGGTGTTTGAATTAATTCGTAGCGTTTTCTAATAGATGGCGTGACAAGTGGCATTTTCCAATAGATGGCATGACTAGTATTTCCCGTAAACCTACTATCATTGAGCATCGTTATTAGTATATGTCATTCGGTTGAAGCGTAAATAACAAAATGTTGTACTTCATCGAATATGTCTAACTTTGTGCCAGAGAAAGTGTTTTTGCGGGGAGTTCTACTTCATTACTTTAACATGAAGAAAAGCGCTTCCGAAAGTCATCAAGTTTTAGTGGAAGTTTATGGAGAGCATGCACTAGTTGAACAAACGTGTCGGAAATGGTTTGATCGATTTAAAAGTGGTGATTTTGAGCTGGAAGACAAGGAACGACCTGTACAGCCGAAAAAATTAGAAGATGAAGAATTGAAGTCATTGCTTGATGAAGATCCATGTCAAACGCTTCAAGATTTAGCTGAATCATTAATAGTTGACTTTTCAACAGTCAGCAAACACCTGAAAGCCATGGGAATGATCTAAAAGCAGAGAAATTGGGTCCCATACGAACTGAAACCTAGAGACGTGGAAAGGCGTTTTTTGGAAAACCGGTCAAAACCTACATCGAAACGACCAAATGGGAGGTCCTACCTCACCCGCCGTATTCTCCATAAATTGCTACATCTGATTACCACTTGTTTCGATCCATGAGGCATGGCCTGTATGAGGAACACTTCACTTTTTATGAAGATTGTAAAAATAGTTCGATTCTTGGATTGCCTCTAAAGACGATTCGTTCTTCCGCCGCGGAATTCTTATGCTGCCAGAAAGATGGGAAAAAGTAGTGGCTAGTGATGGTCAATACTTTGAATAATCTATTTGTAATTATTTTTGCACAATAAAGCCTCAATTAAAAAAAAAAAAAAACGCTACGAATTAATTCAAACACCCAATATTTCGTGACAATATATCATTGCTTTCAACAAAAATTATACTCAGAGTATACTTTCTGCTAGAATCCTGCGCGGGTCGGGTTTTACCCGACCCGAACCCGACAGATGAATTTTAAATCAACCCGAAACCCGACCCGAACCCGACAAAAAAATTTTCATCAACCCGAAACCCGAACCGAACCCGACAAAAAAATTTTCATTAACCCGAAAACCGACCCGAACCCGACCCGAAACCCGAAAAATAAATCTACATTACTTATTCATCTAAAAATCATGCAAAACGAGGTTAAATGATTTAACATGATATAAAATAAAGTAAATTTTCATTGTCACACAGTTGGTAAATTATAAAAAAAAACTAGTATGTTGTGACCACCACAAGACATTCTTCTATATTTTTCTGTCAAATTCACTAAGTGCGAATAATTTATTAAAACTATTATTAAAAAATTTAACGTGATGAATGCAAATAATTTTCATCTTAGAGAAATCTAACACTAAATATCCAAAGAGAGACAGTTTTATCGTCTATAAATAACTTCTTAAACAATGCGTTTCTTATAATGGTTATCTCACATATCATGGTTCGTACAGTTATATGGCATAGAAGTTTAGATATAGCCATCATGTTATCGATGAAATTTACAGTGTACCAGCGCTACCTATTGCCCGACAAGCATTCAAACTGAGTCAGCATAATGTCTCATAATCTCGCCTTCTCACATATTAAGTTTTGTTTGATGATACACAATAGAACATGAGATATAGCTTTCCTTGTAATTGTGGAGATCGCTGTGTAGCAGCACCACCTGTGAGCGGTTTACACCAAAAGTTGACAGCACCAATATATATTAAATGACACCTACATACAAATTTATATGAAATTATGTGCAGTAGTTCTTAAGATATAGCCTTTCCTTAAACTGCGCTGTGTAGCAGCGCCACCTGTTGGCTGATAGGCATTCAAATTTAATCAGCATAATGTCTCATATTGGTCTTCTCACATATCAAGTTTGGTTGGATTATACGCAACAGAACCTGAGATATAGCCTCCTCTAAAATTGCAGAAATCGCTGTATAGCAGTGCCACGCGTCGAGCGGTTGACACCAAGTGTTGATAGAATGTAATACTTTCTTCTACTGAATATAGAAGAAAGTAAAATAAAAAAACCTTGTAAACTGCGAATTTTTTTCAATTTCCAGAATGTAAATGCGAGGTTATACTGTACTTTATATTTATATATTAACAACAGTCGAGAAAGATTTATAATACTTTTCTAATTTTCATACAATTTCTACAAAAGATACATATTAGTTCCGTTGAAGAAAAGTAAAACAGATCCAGATACAAATACGGATCTATTTTTCTGTCGGACATCCGCGGATACGAATAGGGAGTTCCGGTACATGTCTGCCCTCCAGTGGCCGAGCGGTTCTGCTCCCGAAGCTGGTAGATGGGAGGAGCGGGTTCGATCCCAGGTCACGCTCATCGACCTAGCCGTGCGGAGTTTTCCGTGGTTTCCTACAAAATACGCGTAAATACGGGCTAGGATCCCTTAGAAAGACTCAAACGGAGGGCATTCCCCCTATAGGCCTAGGACACATCTGGAGTCAATCGGCCTTTAATCCTCCAACCAAACGACCAACCGATACATGTCTAGTATGTTTAAACCCAAGTTAAAATTCATGCTAGTAACAGCAACAAAAATATGCTAGTTATTGCTATGTATTGCTATGTCTGCTAGATTTTCATGCTATTATATGCTTTATAATGCTAGCCAGCATCGAATGCTATGTTAGCTAGCTAACACGGCAAAAGCATGACAGGCTATGTACAAGCATTGTATGCTTATTTGTTGTTTAAGCTTCTTCCAAAGCATGGAGAGGTATGTACCTTAATAAGCTATTATATGCTTTTTCATGCTTGTCAGCATAACATGCTATGTAGGTAGCTTAGTTAGAAATAGCATGACATGCTATATCCCAGTAAGAAGTGCTAACTTGCTGCACAAGCTTCTTCTAAATATGGCAAGGTATGTACCTTAATAAGCTATTATATGCTTTTTCATGCTTGCCAGCATAACATGCTATGTAGGTAGTTTAGGTAGAAATAGCATGACATGCTATATCCCAGTAAGAAGTGCTAACTTGCTGCACAAGCTACTTCCAATCATGGCAAGGTATGTACCTTAATAAGCTATTATATGCTTGCAAGCATAATATGCTGTGTAGGCAGCTTAGGCAGAAATAGCATGGCATGCTATATCCCAGTAAGAAATACTAACTTGCTGCACAAGCTTCTTCCAATCATGACAAGGTATGTACCTTAATAAGCTATTATATGCTTTTTCATGCTAGCCAGCATAACATGCTATGTAGGTAGCTTAGGTAGAAATAGCATGACATGCTATATCCCAGTAAGAAGTGCTAACTTGCTGCACAAGCTACTTCCAATCATGGCAAGGTATGTACCTTAATAAGCTATTATATGTTTGCAAGCATAATATGCTGTGTAGGCAACTTAGGCAGAAATAGCATGGCATGCTATATCCCAGTAAGAAATACTAACTTGCTGCACAAGCTTCTTCCAATCATGGCAAGGTATGTACCTTAACAAGCTATTATATACTTTTTTATGCTTGCCAGCGTAATGTGCTATGTAGGCAGCTTAAGTAGAAATAGCATGGTATGCTATATCCCAGTGAGAAATGCTAACTTGCTACAAAAGCTTCTTTCAATCATGGTAAGGTATATACCTTAATAAGCTATTACATACTTTTTTTGCTTGCTAGCGTAATATGCTATGTAGGAAGCTTAAATAGAAATAGCATGGCATGCTATATGCCAGTAAGAAGTGCTAATTTGCTGCACAAGCTTCTTCCAATCATGGGGAGAAAGGTACCACAGTGAACAATTGTGTGCTTGTAAATGCTTGCTAGTATAACATGCCATGTAAGCAGCTTATGTAGAAACAACATGATGTGGTGCTATGTGCCAGTAAGATGTGCTAATTTGCTTCACAAGCTTCTTCCACTCATGACAAGGTAGGTACCACAATGAATGATTGTGTACTTGCTTATGCTTACCAGCTTCAAATGCTATGTAGGCAGCTTATGTAGAAACAGCATGGTGTGCTATGTCCCAGTAAGATGTGCTAATATGCTACACAAGCTTCTTCCAATCATGGCAAGTTAGGTACCACAATGAACAATTTTGTGCTTGTTAATGCTTGCCAGTATCAAATGCAATGTACCAAAGTTAAGCAGGAAGATGTATTAATTTGTTTTGTATGATTGGAACAACCACTGTAGCGTAGATATATTGCCCAACCATACTAAAAATGATCCATAGAGATCAATACAAAAATCTTTCAATATCAATAGAATTCTATTGGTATGAATTTATTTCTATGGAGGTCCCTACCGCTATCAATAGATGCTATTGATATCTGTTACTTTTGATTATATCCTCAACTGATATGAGTAGATCTTTACAGACATTATTAAAAATTTGATCAGTAGGCTGTCGATATCAATAGAGATTTATTGATATGAATTGATTTCTATTGATTTTCCTACCTGTATTAATAGAAGCTATTGACATCTGTAACCTATTAATTATATCCTCAATCGATATCAATAAATCTTTACAGACATCAGTAGAAATTCAATCGGTAGGCTATTGATCCCAATTAGTATCTGTAGAAAAAATATCTGCAAATTTTGCTCATTTTTTTCCAAGTCTCGGAAAAAAAAAAAAAAAATAAAAAAAATAAAATAAAATGTTTAAAAATCTGTATCTCCCGTTTCAAAGCATGTTTTAAACGCAATGAAGTATTCCTCCAAAAAACATTATTTTTCATTCTCCCTCAGGGATCCCCCTGGATCGACCCCTGATAATCAATTTGATAAATAAACAGAAACTTTAAGAGACATAATAAAAATGTTGAGTGACTCCAGTCGAATTTCTGAACATTAAGTAATTCACTGCTGTTTAAATAAAATAAAGTAAGAGAAGTCATTAAATAAACAAACGAGAAAATTATAATAAGTGTTTGGTTATTTGCTACCAAATAGTATATTGTTTAATGGAACGGAATGTATCCAAATTCTTTTGTGTATCTCCGTAAAAGAACTAATAATATTAGATTCACCAAAATGTATACAGTTTGTGTGATATATACTTATAACTTGTATATAAATTTAAAGCTCAGTCAAATGAGACATTCAGACACCATTATATTTTAAATAATTTCAGACTATAGGCTATATTACAGAATTTTTCATTATTTCCCTGTAAAAAAAACTATAAATGCTAGATTCACCAAAATAAATTCACACAAATCATTCGACAGTGATCAATAACACGTATATAAAGTTTCAACTGGATTGAATAAGGAGTTCAGATGCTATCACACTTTAAATTATTTGAGGCCATAGGCCTATAATGATAAAGAATTTGTCTTTGCATCCTGGTTAAAAAAAAAAAAAAAAAAAAAAAAAAAAAAAAAACTGCTAGATTCTCCAAGATGTATACAGTTTGTGCTATGATAACCTGTAACACAATGTACCAATTTTTAGCTCATTTGAACAAAGCATTTAGACAATATTCTGTTCACTCTACTCAGATATACATACATCATCGTAAAATAGCAAAAATGAACTCATGAAACCTCAAAACATGTAAATACACCAACATCACAAAATCAAATTTTTGTCATGATTACAATATTTTCCTTATCTATGTATTTTCAGAAAGTAAAAAATTCCATGAAATATATGTGAACCATTCATTTCATCATGCTTAATAACAAATTTTTAAAAGGTATTTGCGACTATGAGAGAGAAGATGACAATGTAGTTGAAAGCAGTGGGGTGAAAAAGAAGGGAATTAAAATTGAAACTATAAACTATAACTTTTGCATCCAATCCACCCTTAGAAAAATAGATAAATTTATTTATTAAATATCGTTAACTTTTCATGTTTATTTCAACCATTCATGTCTATTTTGAAATATTTAAATTGATTATATTCATATACACAGAATTCAGGAATTTGTAAAAAAAAAATGGTTGTCAACGAAACATTCTGGTAGCCTGTAAAAAATATACTCCACCGTTTTCTTCCTCTCTTTCTTTTTTTTTTTTTTTTTTTTTTTTTTTTTTGTTCCTTTTTCAATTTCAAAATTTACTTGAATATAGAAGTTAAGATTCTATATATATAAACCAATTATTTATTAGGCTTGAATGAAATGCCTGTTTAAATTTTAACAAAATGAAACTAGTTTTATTATTTTCATTAAACCAATACACCATCGGCATTGATACATCATTACATAGGTACAACGATTCACCACCAGGTCGATAGCGTACACAGACAAGGAGCAGTGTAAACCAACTCCCTAAAACAGTGTAATAATTTAATATCGAGTTATGAAACATGCACGGAGATGTGCAAATCCGTTAATTCAATACAGTATCTCAAAAAGTGGTGAGAGAAGCAGGAATCAAAAATGGGAAAGTAAGGCTGCATCGAAAGTAAAATTGGAGTCCGATTCTCAGGCAAATTCTTTCACCAAAATATGTATTTAAAAAAAAAAAAAAAAAAGTTTCCTTAAAATTGAAAACATTGCTAGTTAAAAAATATTCGTCGCCAATGGTGATCAGCTGACCATATTTCATGAGCACTGCACATACACATATTGATAAAGAATTGTTTTATATAGGGAAAGAATAAAGATAATTTTTTTATTTAGTACTAGCCGCCTTCGGCGACCAGCTGGTTCGCGATCCCTGAAAAATCCGACTTTACGAAACTCCCGCTCAGTGGTGCCTGCGGCGCCTTTTTCCCATTTCAGGTCTAATAACAGCTTATTGATAAATAGTGAAAACAGCTTATTAAAAAATTTAATTGCTGTGAATTCCCGTGCGGTAGCGCCTTCAGCCCCTCTCCCCTTTTTAATATCTGAAACAGCCTGTTCACTCACCATGTTATGATCTTTAAAATTTCTGACTTTAGCTAAGTCCCGCTCGGTGGTGCCTGCGGCGCCTTATTCCCATTTTAGAACTTACATCACCTTCTTCGCTCATTAGAATTTGAAATATTGAAATTTTAAAATATTACACCGCCATCTGCCGGTAGAAATTTCTGTAATGTATTGTTCAATTCCAAATCAACAAAGCTTTTAAATGATGTATTACATATGAAATTATTTTAATTAGTAGCTGAGATACAAAAGAAAACCTAATTAGGACACCTTAAAACATGTAAATCAGGTAAAATCTCGAATTCCACTTTCGATAATATAAAAGTACTTTAAAATATTTTTTGAATGATGTATTAAAAATAATTTAATCATAATTAGAATTTTAAACATTGAAATTTTAAAATATTACAGTGCCATCTGGCGTAGAAATTTATGTAATCTACTGTTCAATTCCAAATCAACAAAGCTTTCAAATGATGTATTACTTATGAAATTATTTTAATTAGTAGCTGAGATACAAAAGAAAACCTAATCAGGACACCTTAAAACGTGTAAATCAGGTGAAATCTCAAATTCCACTTTCGATAATATAAAAGTATTTTAAAATATCTTTCGAATGATGTATTAAAAAGAATTTAATCATTATTGTAAAATAAAAAGTAAATTTCTAACTTTTTTTTTTTTTTTTTTTTTTTTGCCCCTACTTCCCCTGCTTCAAGTTTTCCTAATAATTCTGCTCTTTCAAAAGGATTCGCTTTCGAATTATCAGGCATTAAAACCAAATACTACGAAATTTCAACGGCATATCGCAATTTAAAATACTGCAAAATATAATCTTTTCCCAATAAAATTGTTTTTTTTTTTTTTTTTTTTTTTTTTTTTTGTTTATTCAGATATTTTCATGAAAATTGAACAGTAGCTTTATAATATGCTGTCTAGACCAAATATTAATTTAAATGTAACATGAATGAAAATTTGAAAAAGTTTGAAAATTGCAATTTTTATCCCCACTATGAAACACGTGATATCTTAATTGGTTACATTCATTTCCTTTCTTATCGCAGACAGTTGTCTGGCATGTGTTTTGTTTCGGATCGAGACAGCTTAGAAAATCGTCTGCTGATAGAATGTTTCTTTTTAAGCAATTATCCGTAGTTTCTCGGTCATTTTTCGATCGACATGGGTCGACATTTTAATTAATATCTCCGCAACTAATTAAAATTTTTAAATTCTGTTTTCACTATCCCCTCGGGAAGGCTTCTGAGCACCCATATGTCAAATTTTATACTTCTGCGTTCAGTAGGGGCTGAATGTATAGATGCTCAGGCAGACAGAGAGACAGACAGACATCTTCTTTTATTATTATAGACTGACAAATAATTAATAGTGGACAAAACAGTATTTTGTCCGGGACGGTTTTAACCAGGTTTTTTCCACTATGGAAAAAACCGAACAACCCTGCCCCCTCTCTGCTAATGATCTGAGATCAAATTCCCTGCAGAAGTGTTGCGATTTCTAATCTTCCTTCATCCACAGCGTAAATGTCAATAACATAGCTGCCAAGTTTTATGCCCCGGGCGTAAAATTTACGCTTTTATGCCTAGATTGCTATTTTTACTTTTTTTCTACTATTTCAACATTTTTCTTCCGATTTTTTTTTTGTTGTTGTTGTTGTTTGTTTGTTTATGTGTTTAAGTATTCGATTAAATTTAATTAAAAAAAGTTTTAAAAAAAACTTCTCTTAAAAAAAAAAGTACGATTTTTGCTGCTAATGCTTAGTAAACAAAGATCGCAATGTATTTGATCGATTGATTGATTCTGAGTTGATGCTTCTACAACTATCGTTGGTCCCCATTTATTGGTTGAAGCGTGCTCCGTTTCAACGTCATCGCTTCAGAGGCATGGCGTGTTTTTTTCCTCCTCTCCAGACATGCTCGGTTCACCTCAACCCTTGCTCATCTCGCAGAAACGGAAGCACGGGAAACGTGGGTGATGTTTGTTTTGTTATTATCTTTGTGCTTACAATTGTCACATGCTTTTGAAAATTTTGATGACGTCTGAAAAGAAATCTTATCAACTGTTGTAAGATAGCTATAGAACTGAATTTCGATGTATATGAGCATCTAGTCAGGGTGAAAAGTTTGCGTATTGCATTTATTGTCAATCCAGTTTTACAATTTCTCATGGCGGCAAATACCATACAACCAAACACATTGGAAAGAAAAAAATGTCTATATTATGCAAAATCAGCTATTTGCAAAAAGAATAAAATACATTACTACTTCAAGGAAGATAATGAATTGTATTTTACTATATTCTGAGAAAGTGTTTAAAAAAAAAAAAAAAAAGATTCTTTCCACAAATGTAGTTTTTACATTGTATTTTAATAAATGAAGCTTTTAAATTTATTTTTCCTTTCCTTTTTTTTTTTTTTTTCTTTTTTTGAGTTTGTAAATGTAATAACTAATTAAATTGAAAAATAGCTATCTGAAATATTTAAAATAAATTACTGTATCTGATACTTCTAAGAAGTTTGAAAACTATTTTTAAAATAAATCTAATGTGAAATTCAGACTAATTGCATCACTGTGTGAATATATTAAATATGTAGGTGTAGTAAATAATTATGAATGATAGCTAAACTTTGCATTATATTACTTTTTATCAAATGTTAATGTATTTAAAAAGTAAATTAGTGATTTTTTTTTAACCCTTTTTAACGTTCACTACTTAATTTATTTTAAAAATTACTAAACTAATTTTAAAAATGGCTTTTAGACACATAACTGATCATAAATATTTAAAAAATAAAAAATTAGCATTGTTCCTTTTCGAGAAATTTTCGGTTTGAAACATCTGTAAGTAAACCTTATTAAATTCAAATAATATTTAATTTAATAAATTAATCACTTTATAAGTAAACATTATCGACAACAAAAACTCGTAAAAGTTGCATAGATCCCAACATTTCAATTTATTCCGGAGTATTTTAACCCTTTGCGGCGCAAGGTAATTCAAATCATTTAAATTACACTGCCACCGGAATTTACCAACATAATTAAAGCAGAAGAAATTTTAAATTTTCACGTTAAAAAAAGGCCCTTTTCTGCTATGTTATAAATGTAAATTTTTGCTAAAAAATTTCCGGGATGAGTTTTTGCACGTGAGAATTAAAATTAGGTGTTCCGTCAGCGGGAACACTGCGACTGAAAGGGTTAATACTTTTAAATCTTATAAGCCAAAACAAAACAAAAATCCCATATGCTTTTTTTTTTTTTTTTTTTTTTTTTTGGGGGGGGGGCTGCAAATTTTTTTGTTCGTGTGCTGTTTTACTCCTTGGAATTTTCTCAGTTTGGCAGGTATGCAATAATCATTTATAACTTGCTTTATTAGATTCTAGAACATATAAAGAAGTAGAATTGTTCAATATCTTTCGCTTGTTTATTTTTATTTTTTGGTGTGTGTGTGTTTCCCACCCTCTCCCAACAATCGGCAATCAAATGCCACCTGTAATACTTGCAATTTCTAATTTTTCTCTATCTGCAACATATATGCAGAAATGTCTTTTTAAACTTACCTAATTAGATTCCAGAGCTTATAAAGAAGTAGAATTATTCAATATCACTCACTCATATAATATTTTATTCCCTCTCGGAAGAAAGTTCTGATAGGTGATTATGTTTTCACTGATGTTTAATATTTCTACAATTCTTTTTCTAATTTATAAAGTAGATTATAGTCACCTAAACAAACCTCAAAATGTCGGCGAATTATAGCATATGATTCATTTATTTGTTTCAGAGGAGGAATGAATAGATTGTCTCATGATTACTTTCATTTTCCTATTTTTCTTGTGCGAGGAAGATGTGAAAATTTCTTCTTCATCTTCTGTCATCTCGTTTCCATCCAGTTCTTTAAACTGCACGAGCTCTGCCTGAGTGAATTTCAGCTGTCTGAAATCACCTATCCCAAAGTCTTCAAAATACCGAATTTCACTGTGCTCAAAATCATTAAAATTACTTTTTCATCATCCCATATTTCACATTCGATGTTTTCCAATTTTGTTTTTTCAACAACAATAAACAATTTTTAATTACTTTTAGAAAAGGAAATCTGGTATTTTTTGATTAAGAACACATTTTTAATAAGAAAGACTGTTCAAACTTTATTCGAATAACCGAGGACGGTATGTGAAAAATATTTGTTTAAATGGGGAAATTTAACATTGTTCCTATGAGACTGATTTTGATTCTAACGAATTTTATTCGAATAAGCGGCATATTCAATTATCCGTTACCCAATTAAGTGGGTAAGACTGTATATATATGTATATACTAGCAGGCTTTGCCCGCTTCGCTGATCAGTATATTTAAATGATTTCTTTTTAACTGAATAATAGAAACTTTTCAATAAATATATTTCAATTGCCGGCTATTTTCATCACAGCTTTAGTATGTGACCTCCTTGGCGATATTAAATATTTTTGAACTTCTCGAATCTGTACAACAAAACTCTTATTAAAACAAATATTCTCTAATACAGTCCAATAATAAAGTTAATTCTTTGAATATTCTGGAAACAGTCGAAGGTGTTACACGTGCAGCAAAAGTCACTATTCGATGAATGTTCTGGAACAGTCTAAAAAGCAGTTACTTGTCCCACAGGAGTAAAGACAACAACATCAAATACTCAAGAGCAGAAATCTTTGTTAGCTCACGAAAAAATCCAGTCGCTTAGAGCTCAATCCCTAAAGTGCAGTCACTCAGAATAAGTCTCTGAATAACTCTGAATTGCAGTGACTACATACTCTCTCGCAGAAATCAACTCACTCCTATTTATAACTGTGAGATGATTACATCGAGAATCCCATGGAAAGATTGGCATCTGTGCTCCAGTGTGTTGAAGAGTTTCGAAACTTCGGGAACTCTAAACTACCATTTTTCACCAAATTTGGTCGCCCACTCATCAAGTTTGTCACCAAGGCTGACCCCACTGAAAGTGAATGAATTGCCCTTTTATTTTCACTTTGCCTGTAAAACTACTTTCATTTGCAACAGTACAATTGATGCAGAGCAAAGAATTAATCCCTTATAACAATATGCTATGAGCACTATTTCTGTCTCATTTTAGACAACTAATGTTTTTATGGTTATATATATTTCCAATTAAATGTATTTTTATTTATTTATTTAAATATTAATTTGAATTTATCAAATATTTCTGCCCGACGGCATACAAGTGGAATCACATCAGTTCGTTTATTTGTGTGATAAAT
Organism: Salticus scenicus; assembly: GCA_963930645.1. Lineage (NCBI taxonomy): Eukaryota > Metazoa > Arthropoda > Arachnida > Araneae > Salticidae > Salticus > Salticus scenicus. The sequence goes on along the minus strand of OZ005653.1, from coordinate 110,693,259 downwards.
TAGCGTAGTGATTGGTATATGAAAAATAAATAAATATTATCGTGCTACAGAACTTTATTAAATTTCTCCCTTGGCGGCTTTTGAATTTTTGATGCCATATTAGCAATTGAATTTTTTTTTTTTTTTTTTAATAATTTCTTGTATAAAAGGGGAATCCTATTTTGCTGATATTTTATTGGACACCTTTTCATTAATTTATAAGAATTCTTCATATTCTGTTTATATTTTTAATGGTTTTTAGACTTAAAATAGTGCTTGCTGAAATAAATTTTCCATTTTTAAAACCTCCTTTTTTTTCTATAAAATTATCTACTGAGATAAAAATAGATCATTTGTGCAGCTACTATTTCAGTTTATTATTATTTTTTTTTGTAATATTTTAAAATTTATTTATATATATAATGCTCTACTTAGATTAAAATGGCTGTTGCTGAATTAAACTTCTTGGCGAAAAACATTCGGTGTATATCAGTTTCAATGCCAAAATTAAAAAAAAAAAAAAAAAAAAAAAAAAAAGAAAGCCCTTTAGGATCTATTAGTAAAACTGATAAAATAAATTTATAATTCATAGAGTTTATTGTAGTAAAGAAACGTTATGCAGTCGAATGTAACGTCATGGACAGTTTTTTTTATAACAACTTGACAATAAAAATAGTGGTTAAATTTAAAAAAAAAAAAAAAAAAAAGCTTTAGAACAACATGTAATATTATCATAAAGTATATTAGCCCTTTATCAATGTGCATAAAATTTTCAAATTGATAATGACGTCAACTTTTCAGAGATGCATAATTTAATATTTTATAATACTTCATATTATAATTTTGGTTCAACAGAGGTAACCACCTATCTTCTAAAAATCCACTGATGGTTTTAACATCAGGAACAAGACTCTGATTCAGTTCAAGGTTTAAGAAAAGTTGCCAAATTATCTTCATCCTGTATTTCCATTTGATACAGTTTATTACGCCCATATCTAAAGGTTGAATTTTTCATGTGGCATTTGACGAAAATGATGTAATGTTTTTAAGCTGAATGCTTGTGTTATGCGCAGCACAGTTATCAAGCTAGCAAACTGCACATGCTCTGAAGTAGAAGGAACAAGTATTTCTAAATGATGAGAGAGGAAAAGACAGAAATATATCTCCAATTGTGCATTTATTCAAAGAAAATACATAGGAAAAGTGAAGCTTTAGTTTTAACTTTAAAAGTTTGTTTAAACTTATTAAAATAGAAAAACTTTGCAATATCCGATACTAATGTTTTCAGTTGTTTATTGTAACCAGTCTCAGACTTCATTAAAGCATAGTAGATTCAAAGGGAGCAATAAAAGTTTGTACTAATCTACACTTTGTTACATCCAATCTTGTTTTAAGTGGGCTTTTTTTTTATTATTATTTATTTAATTTGGGAGGGTGGGGGGACTGTTTTTTTTAAAACTGTGCCAACACTGTTTAAAGAATGTTGTTTGATGACCAAAGCTTTGGATATATAGCACTTAATTTACAAATTGTAAGTTTCAAATATACTTTTTCAGTCAGTTTTCCTTTTTATATACAATGGGTAATCAAATTATTAGATTTTTTTTTTTTTTTTTTTTTGACATTTTTTTAAATACCAGATTCATACACACATATATATATATATTTCTTGTTTCATTTTCATTCCAGGTGAAATGAGAGAATATCTACTGAAAAGAGGGAAAGATCATATGTGGAAATGAGGCTGAAATAAAAAATTACAATTGATTATGTGTACCTGATAAAATTAAAGATATATGCAATATGCTTAAATGTGGAAATAGCTGAAGCTCGTAATAAATATGTTTAAAGTGTGTTTTTGACTTTTTCTTAATAAATGGAAAAAAAAAATCATAATAAATCTTTTTAAAATAATTTGCTTTGTCCTTTTCTGTCCTTACTCATTTTGGGTACTTACCTTTGTATTTATTTTTCAGTGAGTTCTATTCATATATAAAGTATCTATGATTAGTGTATAGTATGATATTATGTATATATAGTGTTTTAGGGTAAATTTAAGAAAAAATTGAAAGTTTTTACAGATTTTTTTTTTCTTTTTAATTTTATAAAGGCTAAAAAAAAATGTATATTAATCTGAAAATAATAATAATAATAATAATAATAATAATAATAATAATGCAGTGTTACATCACACATTTTTCATAAATTATTTGATTTAAATAAGAGTACTTTTTGAATAATATATTTGAAGATTTTTTAAAATGAGAAAGAGCTGCTAATAATTATAAAAATTAAGATGCAATACTAGGGCTGATTGATACTAATTTAAATATCTTAAAACTTTTGGCAATACTTGCAACTCATTTCTAAAATAACATCCAGGAAAGAAACATTTCGGTTAAAACTTAAAATTGTTATAATTATTTTTAAAAATAATATAAATTATATTAAAAAAAAAAAAAAAAAAATTCAAATGTTCAAAACAAACTAAATTTAAAATATTTTTACTGTACCATTGTACAACACTTATTTTTTTTTTTTTTTTTTTTGAGATGATATAAAGGCTGTTTTCAATGATTGAAAAAAGAAAAAAATGTAGATATCATTTTTAAACAGTAGAAAATAGAATAATGTTTGATGTTTTTAGATTACAAAAAAAAAAAATATATATCTTCTTGTATAGCCATTTTAATTTGTGAACTCTTAATAATTGAGATATTATTTTTGTAGTAATAAAGAAATGTATATACCGTAGAGAGTCAAAAATCTGCACAGCTCGGGACCAGAGGTTGTGCAGATTTGGCAAATTTTGAAGCCCATAAAAATCATTTTCAATTTGAATAATAAAAGCAGAATATTAACCAAATTAAACATGTACTAGTGAATAGTAACACAATTTCACTTGTATATTAAATTATTAGGTATATAAGAATAACACTGAACATTAAATATGTATATAAAGAAAACAATAAATTAAAAATGAAAAAAATATTCATCAAATTTAGACAAAATCTGTTCACATGCAGTTTGTTTTAAACTACACTTGAACATGCACACATACATCATTGAGATTTCTTTCTTTTTTTTTTTTTTTTCGTCTATTGTAAATAGTTATTAATTCTTATTTTGTAACACAAATTTATTTTTCAAAGTATTTAACTGAATTCTTCCGTAAACTATGTCTTTATCAGATAGCATTTTAAAAAATTAATTTATTGTTTTCCTCATTGATATGATCATCATAATAATCATAATTTTCTTTGGATTAATTTAATATATTGTTGATAATTTCTTTATCAGAAACTTTGTTCTTGCAGTTTTTCATATTTTTATTCTAATCATAAAATGCAAACACAAAGTCTGCATTCAGGATCTTTTACAAAAATTCTGATTTGCAGTTTTGTAACTTAAATTTCATTGTTTGTATCTGAAAAGCTGTACGAATTTCGGACTGTGACTGATTTTAGATTGGCAGATTTCTGGCTCTCTACTGTATATATATTTTTTCTTTTTCTTTTTTTTTTTTTTAAGTATGTCAAAGTTGGCAATTTAGTTGATGATTTTCATCCCTTTTTGTGATGCGAAAGTTTACAAATTAGGGTTTTGAGATGTATTGTATTTAGAGAAAAAATTAAAACTTATTTCCCGTTTTAGGCACTTCAATGCAGAATTGCCACGCTACCTGGAAAACCTGGAATAGTCAGGGAATTTGAAAATTGACCATGAAAGTCAGGGAAAGTCAAGGAATTTTAATATTTTAGCCAGAATCTGGAAAAGTCAGGGAATTTCATACAATGATTGCCAAAAAAAAATAATTTTTCTTTCAACGTAGAGTCATTTTTCTTGTTTTTTTCTTAGCTTTTGCCATTCTTTTTTTTTTTTTTTAAAGACCTCTTAGAAAGACCCCCGCATGGAGGGCAATCTGTCCTTAGGTCAAAGTAATATGTAACTTTTGTGTTTTCAAGTCGTACCATAATTATTTTGCGCAACCAATGCACAATATATGGCTAGACTGGAATTTTCTTAGAACACGTTTGGAAAACTTGGAAAAGTCTGGGAAATTCATTCTGCTATTTGAGTGGTAACCCTGTCAATTGTAATGTCAGAAAAAATCATACATTTTCATCAAAATTTAGTTCTGAGAATCTGGTGAAAATTTTACATTATTTACCACAATGTTATCCATTTAAGAACAGCTTTAAAAATGCTTCTCACCATTTCCCACCAATTTCAGAATACCGTGTTAACGAGTGGGTAAAAGTAAGATAACTAATCTTCCATTTTAACATCCTTGTAGCATAAAATTTACGTATAGTAATATTAGCATAAAAATTGAATGGTTAACTGTTCACTAATCAAAATAAGAATTCATTTGTAGCACAACATTCTAAAAATCACTGTTGGAAGCTTTGCAGGTGCCATCTATATAAAATAAACAGAGTTAAATATTTACATTCCATTATAAGTACCATTCCTTGCATCCCTTTTTATTTTTTGAATATATATAGATAAAAATTGATTACTGATATAACTTTCAAAAATACCCAGTTTTGTGGTATTCGCCCAGGCCTTAGGTAAATACCCTAAATTTGGCTAGTATAAATAAAATTAAAAGCAACTGCTGGTTGAAAAGTAATGTTATAATAGCAAAAAGTAACAGATGGTAGGAAAGTTCTGCTATAATAGCAAAAATTAAAAGCAACTGATAGTAGGAAAGTAATGCTAGAATAGCAATAAAAAAAAGCATCTATTGGATGTGAATTACTGCTAGAATACCCGAAAGTGCAAGCAAGTGATGGTCTTGATTGCTGCTAGGCCAGCAACTTATTCAAGCAACACAAGCTGGATTATGTATGCTGGACAAGCAATAAAAGTGAGCCAATACACACCATGGCATGCTGGTAATTCTGGTGGAACTAGCAAATATTAATGCTAGTTTTATGCTATTTTACTTGCTGGGATACAGCATGTAATGCTAGTCTAGCAAAGAAAAAAAAGGCATCTGTTGGTTGTGAATTTCTGCTGGAATATCAAAAAGTGCAAGCAAGTAGAGTTTGTGATGGCTGCTAGACCAGCAAAATATTCAAGCTACACATGCTGGTATAGATATGCTGGACAAGCATATAAAGTGTGCCAAAACACACCATGACTTGCTGATAGTTCTGGTGGAACTAGCAAATATTTATGGTGCTAGATATAGCAAATATCTAGTGCTTGCCTAGCAAACAAATACCAGCATGAATTTCGACTTGGGAATACAGAATGTTTAAATTAGTTACATAGTTGTAAACATGCCTATAAATTTATGTTTATAATTGTAAAAAGCATTTTGAAAGTGTTCTCAAGTCGACCCGACTTGTTGAAACCCGAACCCGACCCGCATGAAAAAAAATTCAGTCAACCCGACCCGAACCCGACCAGCACGAAAAAAAGATCAGTCAACCCGACCCGAACCCGACCCGCGGGTCGGTTCGGGTTCGGGTAAAATCGGGTTACCCAACCCGATGCAGGACTCTACTTTCTGCATACTGTTAAATTTTAACTGTATCTATATAAAACAATAATAAACATCGTTTTAGCATGAAAAGATATTTTTAATTTAATTTAAATATTAAGATACAATATGAAAACATATTAGAGGTCGCACAAGTTGCATTACAAAAAAGAGGAAACCGTTTTGATGTGTGTCAGACTGTTTGTTACATTAGGCTCTCTGATGCAAAATTTCAAACGGTAAGTGGGCATGGTGAAACAAAACTGTGGCGTTATGACACTTTAAAAAGCTTACAGCAGTAATGAGATCTAGAAACATGAAGTATTTACGAGAAAAACTAAAACGCTTTCACCAAAAAAAAAAAAAAAATGTTTTTAATGGACCGTGATAGGGCTACGAGAATTTAATGAGAAATAAGATTAACATTTACTCTTAATATAAAGTCGAAATCAAGAGCTTCAACACCTAGATTTTAACTGATAAACATCCGACTACACAGCTTTATAAAATACTTATGCCAAACGAAGCCTTTAAAAGTTCGATACATCACCTTCATTGAAAGTTAAAAGACGAAACAGAAAATTTGTCTTGTTGGTTTGCTTGAGACAAGTATAAATATTCTGGTTACACTTCTGTTGCAAATAAAATTCTTAGGTAAAAATAACAACGGGTATAAAACCAAAAAGCATAAGAACTAGATTCAAAAACTACGTACAAAACGTTATTTTATTAACAAAAACTGCAACGTTCACTTTAAAAATACGGCTACAAAGCTCCGAATTTTGAGTAGAGCACTCTGTTGGAAAAGGAAATATATGGAATGTTTCAAAATTCTGAAACTATAGCTGTTTCAAATTTGGTTTGGTTTGCTAAACTTACACTTTCCCCACTTCACCCTAAATAAGCCTTTATATAATAGAGTATGTATGTATATATATATATATATATATATATATATGTACGTGTGTGTGGTAAAGTGGAGAAATATATGAATATGTATGTATGTATATACAATACACATTTCTTATAGTATAAACAGAAATTTTGTATTGAATATTAAATACCGTAGATAAATAATCTGATGTTTCTCAACATTTGATCTCATAGGTTACTTTAAGAATATATGTTTGCTTTAAATATATTCAATAGTTTTTAAAATGAATGCGTAAACTGAAAAGAAAATGTTTCTTTACCAAAAATTACCATTTTAATTTTACCTTTATTCAGCAATTCCTTTAAATCTAGCGAAATGTGATAAATTTTGTTTCATTTGCAATTTAGATAATTTCACAGAATTCACTTTTAAAAATAAAAGAAAAATCTATTGGGGTAAAAAAGAAAAATATTTTCATAAAGATCTTTGTTATGCGTGTAATGGAACTATGCTGATTTATTATTTCAAAATGTCATATTAAGTTGAACGTATTTAAATCCTATAAAAGTAATGAAATTGAAAATATGATCAAAATGCTCATATTTTTAATGACAATTATTTATTAAGCTTTTTGCATTTTTTCTTAATTTTTAAATTCTTTTAAATATTTTCATATAATATTCTGCAATATAAGATCATTAGTTTTGTTGCTCAGTAAAGCAGAATGATTCGTGTCAATACATACATATGACTCTTTTTTTTTTTCTTTGCCAATACCCAAAATTTTAATAACATTTCATTTTAGTTAAAACGTTATTTTACAGAATATATATCCTCATACACACTAAAATATTTCCCCGAAATATTATGATCACGCAAAAAGTGTGTTTGATACTGATTGCAAAAATAAAGTTTTGTTCGTAAAGCTGCCATAATTTTTTCTCTGAAAAAAGAAATGTGTCTTTACTAAATGATCCACACTCATAATTTTGTATGATTTTGTTACGAACAAAGGTACTGGGCATTTTCACTCAAGAAGTTTCATTAATGGTTTAAGTTTCTGAAACTGAAATTTCTTAGAATGTCTATTTATATATATTAATGAGAAAAATACGCTTAAGACAAAAGAAGAAGAAAGAAAAAAAAAAAAAAACACTTAAACCTCTTTATACATAATATATAAAAATAAGTTTTAAAAGTCTTTATATTAGACCAAAGACGCAATTGTCAAAACCTAATACTGTAATATTTAACGCCTTTTATTTTGTTTTTCATTCAATCCAATTTAAGCCTAAAAATTTTCAAAATTATCATACTTTATGTATTTAGCTTTCCAGATTCTGAAATTTTCAATATTATAATACTTAAATTTCCCCATTTCATACGCTATTTTATCTTTCAATTACGATTATTTTAAAAAGATAATACATTAAGTATAACGAATTTCAATTGAAAATTCAAATTAATATAATTGAAGCATTTTACATTTAAGAAATTGTTCATAAAAAAATATTACAAATTGATTGATTATAAAATAGAGCAAGTGTTACATTCAGAAATATAAAGATATAGTTTCAAAAATCTATAATTTTTTTATTATTAAAAAAATTAATTTTTAGGTTTTTGCATGGTATTTTTACAAACTTTACTTTTTGTAAAAAGTAAGTTATTTTTCCCCCTCTTATTGAAGAAAGTTTTTTTTTTTTTTTTTTTTTTTTGATTGGTAATTGTAAATATAAATATTTATACTATAAAATGAAAATAATAGTGTATTATTTATAACCAATATATTGATCAAATCACAAAGTTACAAAGATGCAAATTTTCTATTTAAACAAGCGATATACTACAGTTCTGTAGCATATAAATGATCAAAACTTCATGTACGAGATGGATCTAAGGAAAAATATAGTGCAACTGCGTTTCCCACGCCTAGCATTGGGGGTGAATTTCTAGGGTGAAAGGTTGCTAAGTTGACCAACAAGTAGGGATTTCAAAAAAAAAAAAAAAAAATCCGTTCGTTTTGATTTCTTTTATTGCTTTATTTAACTCAACTAAAAGGGTTATCGCCTTTACTTTTGCACTGGACTCGTCAGCACATGTGCAATGGTTTCCATGTTTGCAAGGAAGGTAGTTGATCTACATATGCGGATTTCATTTTGTAGCATATCATTTGAGGAGTGTCTCTGTTAAAATGGACTTTTCAGGATTTCATGGTAGCTCTATCTCAGCATTTATGCCGTATAATAACACAAACTCTTATATGTAAATAGCTTATTTTGAAAAACTATATTAGAAATTAAATTTTATTTGCCTGCCTTCCTCCCCATATAGATATATATTAGGGGGGATCGAAAAAAGCAAATTTTTTATGATGCTTTTTGGGTAGAGCGGAAAAGTTGCCTCTATACATAAGTAACTTCTGTTCAAAATTTCACCACTCTAGGATAATGTCTTCTGTTCTGGCAAGGGACGTGAATTTTCAAAAATTTAGTAAAATCGGCAATTTTTTTTTTTTTTTTTTTGAAATTTTTTTCAAATTTCACAGCACTTTGCGGTAGTATACACAAGTTGCACCTATGTATGATTAATTACAGTGCAAAATTTGGCGCCCCACGGACAATACGTTCTGTTCTGGCAAGGAGCCTGAAATTACCCCAAAATCGACAAATACACTGTTTTTTCATTATACTTTTAGATATAAATATGATTTATTAAAAATTATTTTAGCAGCAGATTTTCCAGTTTATTATTATCAACTAATTATTTACCACTAATTAATGAATATTAATTAGTAAACTTTTTTTTTTTTTTTTTTTGGTTACAGGTCGTGAACTGAGCTAGCATTGAGCAACAAAACATGGCAAAATCTTCAAAATTTTCAAAGAGAGGAGCATTAGACTGCCTAATTTTCGGATCACCGACAGATTTTGCTAGGATGCCTCCAACAAAAGAGGATGTTATTAAATGCTGCATTTACAAAAGGTGGCGTCTTGGATCTGAAACAACTGGTAACAAGGAACCCGCATTTTCTTACATCGCAGAGCAAGTTTGTGTAAAGCTGCAAATGCTGTATTCTGATGCTTCCATTCCGACGGTTTCAAAGAAACGTGTCCTTGATATGATTCATGCATATCACAAGAAATATATCGATATCAAGGCTGTTTATAAAAGAATAGAGTAAAGCATGGCAACTAATGCAAGGGTGGAGAAGTTTAAAGAAGAGTCATGCTTTCTTTTTGATATAGCAGCTTGTAAGTGCTCCACGTTTACAGACTGCAATTGCCCGAAGGAATCCAAGGTCCCCTTTAAGGAACAGACATTTCTTGCTGATCAGAGAACAAAGCGCCTAATGTGCATTGGATCTCTCGATTTGCAAGAAACCAAAAAGCTCCAAGCACGTGCTGAAAGGAAGACAGGAAAATTCCTTCGTAGTTCTAAATCTACTGCGTCCTGCTCATCGCAGCCTGATGGTGATGAGCCCTCTTCAACATCAACGTTATTAGAAGATGATGAGGCAATAAATGAGGATAAGGAACCTGACCCTGATGACTACGACTACAATCGCGGACCATCGACTTCATCCTCTTCGCAAATGCGAAGGAAACTTTCAAATACCGCCTTAATAAGCCAAAGATTTGGGGTATCGCTTCAAGCCACGGCTGCCATAGCTTCTAGCGTTCTGCAGGACGTAGGCCTAGTCTCTGAATCGGATACATCTTTAGTGATTGATAAGAACAAAATTGCTAGAGGAAGGTATCGAACCATGCAAGAGCTTAAAAGTGAGAGTTCGGACATTGACAATGATCATTTAACAGGTCTTTACTTCGACGGCCGACGTGACAAAACATTGTCAACAGAAAATGAGGATGATAAATACTACCAAAGAACAATTGTAGAGGAACACTATTCCTTGGTGAAACAACCAGGATCTAGCTACAGTCGGTAACAAAATTCTCCGAACACTAGCAAAAATTCCTATGTAAAAAAAGCACACTTCATACGGTTCTGTTAAATAAATCCTTATCGAATCATGTTCTTAGACTGACTAAGAAGAGGATTCAACAAGGATTTATTTAACAAAACCGTATGAACTGTAATTTTTTTCCATAGGAATTTTTGCTAGTGTTCGGAGAATTTTGTTACCGACTGTACGTTGGTCATGTTACACCTGCTTCAGGATCAAGTCTGGCCATTGCTGAAAGTATTTACGACTTTATCACAGCAGAAGTGCCCAGAGGTTTAAATCATATTCTTGTTCTAGGGTGTGATGGAACGGTCGTAAATACTGGAGTTCACAATGGGGTACTGCGTCGTCTTGAACTGAAGATCGGGAGAGCTGTGCAATGGGCAGTTTGTCAACTACATTTCAACGAATTGCCTCTACGCCACTTGTTCGAGTCACTCGATGGTCCCAACTCCGGACCCAATTCCTACACTGGTTGCATTGGAAAATCTTTGAAGGCGTGTGAGCGGCTTCCAGTGGTAACATTTGAGACAGTTAACTGCACCTTGCCATCAGATGATATATCCACTTTGAGTAAGGACCAGAAGTATCTGAGGGATATTGCCCTCGCCGTTAGCTCAGGCATGTGTCCTCCAGGTCTTGCTAAGCGCGATCCAGGTCCCCTAAACATGTCCCGCTGGTTGACAACAGCCAACCGGATATTAAGACTGTATGTTTCCACCAGAGGACCATCAGACAACTTACGTACCATAGTAGAGTTCGTTATCAGGGTGCATGTGCCATCTTCGTTTCGCATAAAAATCCATCATTCACTTAAGGATGGAGCTCGGCATCTTTACCATTTCATTCAGTCATCCAGATACTTATATCAAGTTCACCGCAACGTCATCGACCCAGTGATTTCTCGGAATGCGTACTTCGTATCTCCAGAAAACATTCTACTCGCGATGCTGACTGATAAGAGAACACATATCAGAGCCCTTGGCATTCGACGAGTCATAAAAGTACGAGAATCATGTGAGACGGTTGGACACGTTGGGATTAGAAAGTTCGATATTCCAAAAATAAACTTCGAAGCAAACGACTACAGCGAACTAATTGACTGGTCGTCCAGCGAAGTAACTCCACCACCAATACTGAATGATATGACTACAGAAGATTTGAAAAGTATGCTGAAAGAACCAATATCAATTGACAGGAATTTTACAAAGTTCCCATGCCACACACAAACTGTGGAAAGAACAGTAAAATTGGTTACGGAGGCCTCAAAGAAAGTGTGTGGTCATAAAAAACGGGATGGATTTATTCGCTCCACTCTGAAATCAAGAAAGGCCATACCTGGATTTAGGTGCAAGAGACAGTACAAAACATAAAGACCTAACAAAACACACATTTTCGTACTTTTAATTTTGAATACTTATTTCTTATTTCTTATGTCTAATAGTATGCGAGTGTATGACAATTCTGGTTTATGTTTAATAAATGTTAGTTAAATAATGAAAAAACAGTGTATTTGTCGATTTTTGGGAAATTTCAGGCTCCTTGCCAGAACAGAACATATTGTCCGTGAGGCGCCACATTTTGCCCTGTAATTAACCATACATAGGTGCAACTTTTGCACACTACCGCAAAGTGCTGTGAAATTTGAAAAAAATTTCAAAAAGAAAAAAAAAAAAATGCCGATTTTACTAAATTTTTGAAATTTCATGTCCCTTGCCAGAACAGAAGACATTATCCTAGAGTGGTGAAATTTTGAACAGAAGTTACTTATGCATAGAGGCAACATTTCCGCTCTACCCCAAAAGCATCATAAAAAATTTGCTTTTTTCGATACCACCTAATATATATTCATGGGGGGGAAGAATGGAAAATTGTTTCTTTTTCCGCTAAAAGAATACATATATACTAATTTAAAGAAAGAATAGAGAATTTAGGTTTACTTCTATTAATGATTTTTAAACAAATATGGATAGTTCCGTGATCGATGTCATATAAAAACAGAATTATTTGTAAAATAGTAAAGTAGTTATCTTTATTGACATATAAAAGTAAGTGAAATTATTATTATCTTGTACTATTAAGCAAGCAAGATTTGTATATATATATATATATATATATATTTCACTGTTTTCGAAATCAGCCCAATGAAAACTGTACGATTTTTGGTGTAAGCTACAGTCGGTAACAAAAGTGTCCGAACACTAGCAAAAATTCGTATGTAAAAAAAGTACACTTCATACGGTTTTGTTAAATAAATCCTTATCGAATCATGTTCTTACACTGACTAAGACCAGGATTCGGCAAGGATTTATTTAACAGAACCGTATGAAGTGTACTTTTTTTACATAGGAATTTTTGCTAGTGTTCGGACACTTTTGTTACCGACTGTACTTATTATAGCTAGAAACTATGAAATTATTTTACGTTTTCTCAGGAAAATTAGACTTACTTAATTACTTCAAAAATAAATACGAATTCTGGCACTGTATTCCAAATAGCTTTAAAATTAGCCATTTGACGCTTATTCATGAAGGTATATTGTTTTCTTTAAAAATCTGCAAAAAGCGAAAATACTATTTTAATTATAACATGCAATGTATTAAACTCAGTAGAATATACATGTTAGGAATTTTTAAACTACATTAGACACAATATATCGTAATCAGAATAGAAAATTGTTTAATATCTAATGAAATGTAAGCATTTGTAATAAATAATTTTTATTTCACATGTACAAGCTTTAACAAAATTTTAACTGCATAAGTTGTTTGCCAAATGTATTTAGCTACATATATGAAAGCCGCAGGGAAATGATGGGAAATTTAAAAAAGTTATCTTCATAGAATAATCTGAATTTCATTTCCTCTAAAAAATAGTCTCACATATTTACTTAAGGTAAAATTAATATATATATATATATATATATTAAATATTCAATGACTATAGAAACTAATGTGTTGTGACCGCCCCGATACATTATTCTACATTTTCTACACAAACTCAAGCAGAAAAGTATTTATTAAAATTATTAATTCTTAAAAATATATTCCAAGATATATTCAGACAATTTTCATCTCAGAGTAGTATAACACAAAATGTCCAAAGAAAATCAATTCTATGTATTTTAATAATTATCTCAGGAAATGCGCTTGTCTTTTATTATATTTTTTAATGAAAAAAAAAATGATAACTTTGTTTCCAATATTCAAATATCTATGATTCAGCCATTTGTTTTAAAGTCATTGAGGAGTTCTTTTGTAAGCTACCCACTTTAAAATTTATACACATCAGATATGTACTTCCCCCAGGGTTATTAACGATTCTTTTACATGCACATAATTTTTTTCCCAGTTTAATAATACTATAATGAATAATTCACATTAAAACACAGTCAGTCTGTAAATATAACTCCCATTATGCATATATATATATATATATATATATATATATATATATATTATTTTGACCTACACTAACATTTGGGATAATAGAGATTGAACGATTCATTACAAAAAGTAATCGGAAATACTAGAGCACTTTAGAATGGATGAAACGGGATGAAAAAGCTAGAAATCCATAGAAACGTCACAACTTAGAATGTAAAAATCGAGGGAAAATGGCTAGAAAACCATTGCATAAAGCATGTGATGAAAACGAAATATATATTTCAATAACAAGTTTGTGGGGGAAAAAACTGTTAAAACTATAAGAAAAAAAAAGGTGAAAATTGACAAGAAAAAGTCTTAGAAGCTCCGGAAGGGATTAAGCTTTTGGCCCGGAAGCTATCGTCGAGGTTTCGCTACGTATCGCTTAATCAAATGGTCAAAGTCCATCTAAATATTATGTTTGATTATTTTGCTTTTATTGGTTTGTGAAATACAGCGTCCAAAATATGTATGAGATATACACAGACGCACATTGAGACTGACGGACAGACAAACTTTTCAAAAAATGGTCGAATCATGTTCGAAAAAAATTAACACATACAAGTTCACCGAAAATTGAAGGTCGAAAATTTTCATGAATCCAATACATTTTTCTTCTATATATATGCATACACACACACACAAACACAGGTATATATATATATATATATATAGAGAGAGAGAGAGAGATAAGAAGAATACCGTATAATATATATTTATTATTAAGATATATGACTTAAAATGGTTGTAAAAACAATATATGAAAGAAAAGCTTAACAATGAACGAAATACGTATTATTGTTTACTTTTGATTATAAACAAAATTTCTTCATATACCTGATTTTCATATTTTAATTATTTTACATAAGTACTGAGTTACGGATAAATATATATATATATATATATATATATCATTTTAAGAGCGATTATCCACAAAAGTATAGGGTATATAAAAGTATAACCTATAAGGTATAACCTACAAGTATAACCTAGAAGTAAAAGGTATAACTTTGCTGTACCATAAAAGTATAACCAAGATCCATGTAAACATTTTTCACAGAACACCAGTTTCATTTCAGGTATGTTATAGATATGTTCATTCTTTCTATATTAAATTAATATTATTATTGTTATACAACAAATATACCATATATGTGAACAAGAAAATTCAACATTACCGAAAAAAAAAAATATATATAAAATTTATAAATTTTGAAAACTTGAAAGCATTGAAGCTATTTTATATGCACAAGAATTCCATTTTCTGTAATAGTCGAATATATGTATGCGTAGAGTCGAAAAATCAAAATATACAAATTTATTTATGCATTTAGATTTGGAAAAAAGCTTTCAACTATATGTGCAGCTTCATGCACTGCTTCAAAGAAGAGTCGTAACTCATACTTATGGATTTGCGTGAAGGTGTTAAAGAAATGTATCTTGAGCTTCAAGTTATTTTTTCCTTTAAAAATGCATAGGATACACACACACACACACACACACACACATATTTATATGGGAAATTATCAAAGGGTGAGAACATTAAATGTTAACTTTTAGTAATTTCTAAAATTTTCAAATTTGAAGCTTTTTTTTTTTTTTTTCGTACAGTATAGTATATTAGCCTAGAAAATAATACGCAAACATTAAAAGACAAGAACGGCTCTTGGAAATTAATTATTAAAGATTTTAATAAGTAGATCTGTAGGTTACAGATTTTGGACATTGTTGTCCTGTAAGTTACAGAGTTTGGATATTGCTGACCAGTAGGTTACATAATTTTGGACATTGCTGCCCTCTGTGTTATATAGTTTTGGCCTTTACATAATTAAGTAGTGCTTAGTATTTAAAAAATTCTTAAGATGAAGAATGTAGTTTTAATTAGTTCTATAATTAAGCATAATTAATAATATAGTTATTATTATTATTATTATTATTATTTTATCCAGTAATAATAATGAAAGTTTTAATCAAATGTAAACTTTGGTATTAATATACTTACTATTTTTTAGAAGTAATATCCAAATTTTTGCGAATTACACATTATGCAAAAAAAAAACATACCTTTGTACTTTGTAGAAATATTTAACACACAATTTATCCTCTATATTTTATGAAAAAAAAAAAAAAAAAAAACAAGTTACGCAGACATTTTTTAATGCACATTTCTATAATCCCTTCATCAAAAGAAAAGTCTTCTCTTTCTATCACATTGTGTGGTGGCGATGGTGATTTCAATAAAATATCTTCATATTTTAAATTTTCACTGTCTTGTCATAATCAATTTTCAGTTGTGAAACTGGTAACACATTCTTGATTGTTTTTACAGAGAAGGCAAAAGCCAGATCGCTGTGGGTCACATTTTTTCATTTTTTGCAAATATTTTCCGCTCTTTGAATTAGCTTTATACAAACTTCTAAATTCTTACGTTTAGGGGTCATAGTCTAAAACGAAAGGATGAAATAAATATTAAAAGAGTTGCTTTGTGATAATTTTTAAATGTTGCAATAAATATTTATATATATTAATAATGTAATAAAAAATATGTTATGTAAAATCTAGCAATGTTTAAAAAAAAGGATTAATGACTAAGGAAAAAATAAATGAAGTGACTAAACCCTTAATCTTATATATATATATATATATAATGTTTTAGGACATTGAGTTGGCTATAAAAATAAATTTACTGAGAAAATTATCGGCATTTCGATCGATTACTCCATTTGGACATTGGTGTTACATAATCATTCAAGAGACATTTGCGCTAACACAAAAAATTTCAAAATACATTTAAAATGAGTAAAACATAGAAAAATTATTTTTTAGCTAATAAAGAGAGGTATTAGTACTTTTTCTGTATCTATTTTTTTTAAAAGTCATGTCTGAAATTTCGTAACATTTTGTGTCGACCGTACACATGCAAGTGGAGCATGCTTCTAAGTAAAATTATATTGTTACACATAGTAAGTATGCTTTATTTAAACTAAACACCTAATTATTTAAGAAAAAACATTATAATAAATATCTTTTTATACGTTTCAAGACATCAGATCATCTTTAAAAATAACTTTAGTGAAAAATAATCAGCGTTTCGATCGTTACGCGGTTTGGACATTCCTGTTTCTTAAAACCCGAATAAACTACTACGTCAGAAACACCAAATAAAAATATTGGAAATGCATACAGCTGTTTCTGTAGCCTTAAGCGTACCGTCTTCAGTGCAAAAATTATCAGATTTTTTGCACTGAAGACGGTACGCTTAAGACTACCGAAGCAGTTGTAAGCATTTCCAATATTTTTATTTGGCGTTTCTCACGTAGTGTAAAGTACTTACTTAACGTATTTTGCGTTGAAATGACACTGTTGTTTAGATCGTTACTTTTGGACATAACAAAATGGAAATGAATGATATATTTCTAGAAAAATCCTTCTATCTTAAAAAATGATAAATCGTGTGCTGTTGATGAAATTATCAAACAATCGTCGGTTTCCTTTATACATTCGTTAATTTCCATTAGAGTCACCTTAAAACAAGTTATAACTTTTTTTTTTTTGTGGTACATTGGATCAGTTCACATTAAGAATGTCCAAAATTGGCCCTTTTAGCAAAAATAATATAATTTTAAGGTATATGTATAAAGCTTTTACAAAAAATTATATCGATTCTTGTCTCTGAATAAAATAACGAGCTCAGTGAAAAAAAAAATTGCTCAGTAAAAATTAAATTTATTTACTGTTGAAGCTTAAACTTATGATTTGTGTCCAGTCCCCACCTTTTGAAAACTGGCCATATACGCAATTAATTACTTTTATTTTGTTTTAACAGTAGGGTACGGATGAGAGTTCTAGCTCAGGTGGGGGTGCACCGGTGCACCGGCAAGCCGTGCTGGTGCCACACCACCCCCTGAGGGTCTAGACGAGTTGGTATCGTCCTTGAGACATCCTCTAACTCAATTGTGAAACGTGACGAGGGTATTAATTAAGGTTGTTAATGAGGAAATTTTAATGAATGGCGTGAAAGACGATGATGGTTTTAAAAAGAGAATTTTTGTGGGATTGTGTGAAGGTTATTGTTTTTGAGTAAAGAATAAAAAAAATTTAAAAATATTTAAAAATTTAAAAATTGAGAAATAAATAAGAAATCAATAAAAAATATGAATTTAAAAATGAAGGACGTTGATGTGAATATATTATGAAAGAAATAGAGAGGTCTGACTGGGATTCGAACCTGACATCTTGTAGTGTGTGTGTGTGTGTGTGTGTGTGTGTGTGTGTGTCTGTGTGTCTGTGTGTGGTGATTTTTCTATTATATACCTGCACAGATCTTTTATTTTTTTTAATCTGTGCAAGCATATATTTTTTGAAACTCATTTGAAGAGTTCCTTTTTCTATGAAACCCCCAAAAGGGGATTTCTTATTTTATTTTATTTTTGTAAGGGGACCCACCATCCACCTGCCGCACTTGTGCGACGCCCCAATTTTTTATGATCGTCATCATTTCTTCTAATTTTCATTCTTCCAATTTTCAGATCTTCTTATTTTCAGATCTTCTAATTTTCATTTTTCCAAGTTTCAGATCTTTTTTTTTTTTTTTTTTTTTTTTTTTTTACAATTTTTTTATTTTTTCTGTATATTTTTCTCATTTTACATTTATTTTTTTTTTCATTTTCTCAATTTTTCATTTTTATGTTATCTGCTAATGTCCGTACGATAAAGAGTGTATTCCATCTTCTAATAAATATCTTTTATCATCAAATGACGATAATGAAATTTTATTAACTTGTATAGTAAATTGTCTATGATTCTCCTGTGCAATTATTTTATGTTCTGTTAGATTTCTTGATCTGTTTTTTAAGCATTCTATGTAATTTTCATGTTTTTTTTTTTTTTTTTTTACTGCTATTGATGATACACCCTTTGCTGTCTTTTTTTCCCCCTCTTCAGACTTTATGCTATGCATCTTTGATTTCAATCCTACGAATTCATAGATGAATTTTCCATTTAGTTCATCCTTGAACTTTCCGACAACTTTTTTGTTTTGTTGAGAATGTTGTGGATGGTCTGTGGGATATTCTGAAGTGTAGAAAAGATGCAGGTGATGTTTGATGTCTTGATAGATTTCTGGTGTCGTGATGTGATATGTGAGTGAGTCTGTGTCTGTGAAAAGTAACTTGGCTTTATCTTGATATGTTTTCTTGATGAAATTGTAGTGGAAGTCGTACATTAGAAGTTTGGAAAGTTTAAGGATGGTGAAACCAACATACACGGGGCAATATGGTACTCTTCATCAATATGGTACTCTTCACCCTCTCCACTGCAGTGGAGAGGGTGCCTCCAATTTTCATCGAATATCCTAAAATTTTTGTAGTAAGGGGAGGCAACGATTTTCTCTACTCTTATAGATGTGTTACATAAATCAATTTTTCTTCGTTTTCGAAGATTTTCTATCGTTTTCCCGAAGACTGCATTATTGCGTAACTTGAAGAAATTTTTTTCGAAGGTGGACTTAGACTGCTCGCGTTTTTCAGTGTTAAAGTAAATGTAGGGTTCCAACCAGGGTGCTTGATTAAATTGAAGAACTTTATGTACTTTGTTTAAGATGAGACCTTGTCGTAAATAGAACTGTAAAATTCTATAATGAACTACATAGTTTTTCTTTGACAGTAGATTGGGGACTAATTTTGTAGATGGGGTGAACATTCTATTGTTTAAAGTCTATTTAGCATACTGGGATAGCATAGATTCTCGAATTGTAAGATGCTCAGGTGCTAACGGGTATTCATTGTGTAAATCATGTAAATGTTGAGGGAAGTCTAAATCCACCTCGAAAATAAATCCGATCGGTGCATCTGCTTGTAAATTTAGTATGGTTTCGAAATTGAAGTGTTGTGGGTCTATCCACTAGAAGCTATCATATGGTAGGGGTTCGGAAGCAGCCCATCCATACAAATTGTTACTATCCCAGTACATAATGTACTGAGATGGATAAGATGAATCATACTCAGCAGTCTCGGGAATATTTGATTTTGTATATATCTGTGATATTTGAGAGATACCCCCTCTCACACTCTTTTCTATGAATAGGAGCATGTTTATATCAGTTAACAACTCTAATTGAATACTTGTCATTTTTAAGCATGCTTGCCATGATAATCCAGTGGCAGTGAAACAATGAGTAGGATCTAATTGATAATATCGTTGAGAGAGCTTGCGAAAACTTTCAAAAACATCTGCCAATAATAACACATCTGTTTTAACATATAATTTATGGTAGTCACCTAAATTATTCATTTAAAAAAAATTCCAAATTTTTTGAGCGTGATTATAATTTTCTATTGAAATAGCTTCATCTGTTAAATCATTATGAAATGCTGTTGGAGGAGGGAGTGGCTTTTCTTCAAATACATTAAAATTAGATATATAAGAATAAGGATAAACACCCTTTCTAATTAATAAACTTATATCACTCAAATTAAAAAAAAAAAATGTCTTAAAAGTTTAAAATCATCTTGTTGTAAATTTTGAACTAGTTTGTCTAAAGAGGAAGGTAAAAACTGAAATGAGTCTAAGAATATTAATTTAACAGGGCAAGTGTTTTTTATAAGTTGGAAGGAAATATATTTCTTCATCGTATTCGGAATAACTTCAATTCGATGATTTTGTATTTTACGAAGTTCTGTCATTATATGATGAGCGTCGTAGTTTTTAAGATTGTGAAAAATGACGGGGATACTTTTTGGTTGTTTGAAATTTATATTACACCCTACATGAGCAGCACCTCTAAATTTTCCACTGAGATGATCGTGATCTCTTACTCGTTTATTTAATAAAGTATTCCCGCAAATACAACAATTCGTAGCTTCTTGAAAAGATTTTTCTTCATCTGATGTTAACTGCATGGGTGTAATATACTTTAATTTTTCGGCGATTATTTCTTTTTCTCGAATGATTGATTCTATAAAATGTTGCACTGCATTTTCACCTCTGAATACTTGGATAGGTTTGTAAGAATTTCCATCTGGGCCAACTATTAAATAAGCGTATCCACCTGGAATGTGTTGTGCTATTTTTAATGTATATGAGTTATTATCATTACGATTTGCAGTGGAGAGGGGACTTATTAGACTTTCGAAATCAGCATATATGACATAGGATTTAGGATGCTGCATGTGTATTGAAGTGAATGATAAAATTTTGTTAGTTTCATTAGGCATTTTAATAGCTTGAATGGGGTGTTTTTTACAATAATTTTGATGATCTTTTAAAAGATCTTCTCTTGTAAATCTGTGTAGACAGCGGAAACGATAAAACGATGCTCCATTATGATTTGATAAATGACTGAATAAGCGAGAAAAAATCTTTATGTATGCATAATGTTGGTTACCCTCTAAATCTTCCAATAATAGTAAATTTATAACGTTCTCATCTTCACGATTTGAAATGTAAAGAGGGCAGATTTCATTATCTTCATCATATATGAAAACATTTATTCTTAGATTATTGTATAGCTCTATTTTTGAAATTTGAGTATGAGGAACTGGACAAGTCACATCATTTAAAATTATTTCATTTTCATAATTATTAACCCTTTCTGCATTTTTATCAAAGTTTAATTTATGAGCTAAAAGTGACCATACTAAACATTTCTTGTCATCAAAATTTTGAACATTAATAATAGCTTTTCTTGATTTTAATTTTGCAGGGATGGGTATATATTTTACACCTCGAAGAGGGATGAATTTTGCAGATTTTATTTCCAAGTGTATAACTCTCTTAAATATCCACCCAGAACCTAAATGAGTGAAATCCTCAATTTTTTTCTTAATTTTTCCAAACATTTCATGGACATGAACACTTAATTGTTCTTTATTTAATTCTATTACACATGAATTTGAAAAATAAAAACTATCAGTGATGACAACATCCCCTTCAATAATTTTTTTCAAATTCCGCCTTTAGAACGCCGAACCATTTAATTCCTTTCTTCTCATTAATTTCATGTAGTAGAGTCTGACAAATTTCATTATGTGCACTTTCATCAAAAATATCAAGATCGTTTTCTGAATTCTTATCAGGGTGGAAATAAAAGGTTGAAAACACATTGAGTGCTTGTTTATTCCGTTTATTAGTTTTCATCACAATATTTTTTTTTCCTTGATTGAAGTTTTTTTGATGTATGAACAGTTCTTTGAGGATGAAGCAAATTAAACTTGGAGGTAAATTTCATTTCACATTTAGTACAGGGGTGTGAGAGGGGTTTTTCATGAATATACATATGTCTTCTCAAGACATCCTTTCTGTTGAAATTTTCACCGCATTCATCACATGAGAATGTTTGTTCTTGTTGATGGATTCTGAGATGTCTAATAACGTGAGAATTTTTTATTACATACTTCGCAGGAATGAAATTTTTCATTTTCATGAATCTTCGAATGTCTCAAAAGATGTTGATTAAGTTTGAAACCTTTTCCACACTCTTCACATTTGAAAGGTTTTTCATTATTGTGGCTTTTGACATGTCGATTGTAAGTTCCCGTATGGGTGAATATCTTCTTGCATACAGGGCAAGTCTGAAATAGACAAAAAACCCTGTTTTAGATTTGTTTAAACCCTAACAAGATATTAAAATTTTTTATACTAACAATTTTTCTCCTAACAAGATTTTTTTTTTCACTAACTCTTATTTTTAAACTTAACTTTGAATTTTTAAAGAGGGTTTTATCTTCGATCAATTTTTTCTAACCTACTTTTAGAGAGAATTTATTTTTCTAACTTAAAGAGAAATTTATTTTTAATTTTTGAAAAACCTAGCATTTTTTCTAACCAAACAATTTTCCCCCCACCCTCATGTAAAAATATAAAAATATATACCTTAGATTTTGAAATTTTCTTTTTCATGTCATCCTCGACTGAAATATTGTCATCTGATGAAGCCTCTGCAGATGAAGATTCACAGAAGTCACCCTCAGCCAGTTCACCTCCGTCTCCAGAAGATGTCTGGTTCGAGTTCTAAAAAATAACAAAAAGAAAAGAAAACAATTTTTAATTATTTTCTCCTAACAACTGTTTTAAAAATTACTTCTTTGTAGGAATTTAATTTTTTAACAAGGAATTTAATTCTAACTTTAAACTTAATTTTTTCACTTTTAATGATAATTTATTTTTTAAGAGAAATTTCACTCTAACTTTACTTTTTATTTTTAAAAGAAATTTAATTCTAACTTTTAAACGTAATTTTAGAGTGAATATTATCCTTGAATATTTTTAAAAGAGAATTTTTACTTTGTAACTGCAAACATACTTTATTTTGAGAATTCACCATTAGAGGAATTGGTTCTGTCATGTTGGACTGCTCTTCAGCATTTCCCCCAGCGCCAGACTGAACAATCTTCTGCAAAAAAAGAAAAGAAAGAAAACATATTTTTTAAAACATTGTATATTTTTCGAACAGTTAAACAGAAAAAGTGAAATAATACGTACCATGTGCGTTCTCATATGAACTCTTAATTCCCTCGTATTATAAAATCCTTCACCACAAACTACACATAAAAGAGTCGGGTTAACGAGCGGTTCACTGACACGAGATGTCCCAGGCTCGCAGTTGGCTGAAGGTGCCTGATTCAAAATCTGTAAAAGGAGAAAAATATTTTAAGTCCAAGTCGTATGTTGAATTTGTCCTAGAAAGAGAAAAAATACATTTTCCTTACTGGTTTTCGAAGGAGCAAGCTATTAGCAGGCACCGGGTTCGAACGCCCAGTCAAATGCATATTGTTAAAGCCAGGGGGTGGATGAATGGTAGGCTTAACGGTTGATTCAATCTGAAAAAAGAAAAAACGAATATTTTGAGTGTAAAATCACATTTTGAAACATTCTACAAGTTTTTAAAGAAATTATATTTACCTCCATATCACTATCTGAAAAATTGACCGGTGATGACCAATCGATAAAATTTGACTCTAAAACTTCTCCCATAATGATTTCTTGACTAAGTCCAAAATCAAATTCAAGCTAAAAAAAGAGAGAAAAAGATTTTTTGTATTTTTTTTTAAACATTTTTTTTCAAAATAATCTAAACATTTTGAAATATTAATTAATGATTTAATTACTTACGTTGGAAATTGCTGGCAAATTTTCATCAAATTTGAACTCCATTACAAATAATATTAAATTTAAAAACAGTAAACTTAAAAAAGTGGAATGAAAAAACGCAGAGTCAGAGAGAAAGAGAGAGAGACGTTTGCAGTAAGAAGCCAGATTACTGAATGAGGAATCCTCTGCATCGCATCTCGGATGAAAGGGAGGGGAAAAAGAGCTGGACCGTTACACACCCCGTTTGAGGAGAGGGGGAAGAATGCCATTAAAAAAGGGGATGGGTAGTGGGGGTTAAATATTTTCCCCATCAGGCAGGACTATATACTTGAGAGGTCCAGAATGTTAAGTGCATATTTTGCCCACGGTGAAAAGTATTGTACTGAGAACATGATACAGATTTCATTAGTGTTAAAATGTATTTGTAAAAATAGGCTTGGTATGAGATGCAGTTGCGTTCTATTCAAGGTGCGGTGACATTTAAACGAAGGAAATGTAGGATTCTTTACAGGTGTTTTTTGTAAAAGAAGCTATTTTCCCATACATTCTTTTTAAAAGAGAAATTAATATTTCTCTTTTAAGGGAAATTAATATTTTTTAATCATTCTAAAACAAATTAATATTTTTCTTCTAAATTAATAATTTCTTTTTATTCCTCAAATAAATTACTTTTTTCTTACAAATATTTTTTTATTATTTTTCTTTCATAAATTACTTTTTTTTCGTACAAATAATTTTTATTTGTTTTTCAAATAAATTACTTTTTTTCTTACAAATAATTTTTATTTCTTAAGTAAGTTTTTTTTTTCTTTCTAAGATAATTTTTATTTCTTAAGTAAGTTTTTTTCTAAGATAAATTTTTCTTCCTGAAATAAGTTTTTAATTCTTTTTCACCTAGAAAATAAAAACATACATTCATTCTAAAATATTAAATTTGAAATAAAACAGACACAGTTTACAGTTAAACAAAAAAGTGATTTATTCATTTCATTTACACATTCTTTGAAAAATATTTCTCAAAATAAGTTTCAAAAAATTGCATTGTCAAGTTATTAAAAAAAGATACATTATAATGACATTAACATTGTTTTGAAATAATGTTTTGAACAATTTTAAAAGTGTTCAAATGTAACAAAAAGTTGCTTGAGATCAGATAAATTTGTCATAAGTATTTAACATAATACATTCATGATCTGATTGACAATCTATATTCAATTCACACCCGTTACATTCAAAAAATGTATTAATATTTGTTTCAATTTCACTACAGATTGATGATAGATAATGGTTTTGTGCTTCATCGAAATTCATATGATTTTCACATTCAACAACCTTGTTTGAAATCAAATTTGGAATTTGTTTCACGAGAACAGATTCCATAAAACAGTAAGAAATTTTACTTTTCAATTCGACCAATCTGTTGATTTGGTCTTTGATTAATTTTATGCCATTTGGTTTTAGATAAAAACCTGCATTATTGTGTAAAACATTTGTCGTATGAGGCACATATATTCATTCACAAATGCCGTTAACAGTTGATTGTTTGATAAAAAACTATTTTTCACAGAATTGAATCGAAATGACGATATATTTTTTGGAAAATCCAACCACGTCATCGGTGATAATATAACACCCGATTTTGTAGGAAAGCGATTACCAGCGCTATTTTCGGTAAAACTTCGAATGTGTACTCTCAAATTTTTCTCATTTTCCAAAGTGATTTGCAAGAGTGTACACCAATTTAAATCCCATTCTCCTAGAATAGGATTTGATTTCTGCCTCTGTTGAAAAAAATTATCCAACCAGTCATTATTTGGAATTTCACAAGACAGCTCATTGCCGTTAGAGAGCTCCTTTTTAACACAAGATAGTTCGTCAATACATTTTGAAGGTAACAATTTATCGTTATGAGAGGATTGTTCGATTTTTTCACTAGAAGACTGTCCACCATTATCAGGAGACGATTGTTCTAAATCCAATCTAGGTCTTTTCAAAGGTAGGGAAACGCTAATAATATGACGAAAAATTAGACTTATTCTTGCATTTTTTATCGAAGGATCTACAGCAATACCGTGAGTGAAAAGTTCATTCGTAGGTTTAGCCATAGTGTATAAAGAACTATTGTCTAATTCAATAACTGTAGAAGGTGTGTTTGGCTTTTTAAATTCAATTTTCCTTTGTGCACCAAAACTGAGCACTGCGATAGGGAAAGTATCATCCAGACTGAATTCGTTATCTTTATGTTGGGAAATGTAACTTTGTCCGTTGGCATACAAATTTAATAAAACATAGTTGTAGGCACATCCAACATGCTTTTCGACGATGTTTCTAAGTTCCATCATGATTGGAGTCCAAGGTTGGGCAGCAATTTGAGTACCGCTGAATGCATAGACCAGACCGTCATCGCCAAATGCTAACACTTATCGTTTCGGCATAACATCTTTTCCCCAAATGTTGAAGGTGGGAGTGTAAAACGGTAAAGTTTTCAACTCGTTAAAATAGGCATCAGCTTTTTCCTTCTCGATAAAGTTAGGATAATAACTAACATTAAGGCCGTTTTCATAAAAGTGGATACTCATTTTGAAACAAAGTTTAGCACGATGAAAAAAATACAACTTGCAAAAGTGGGAACAGGAAGCAGAAGGAATGCTACCCCCTCAACTCGTGACGTCAAACCCACGCTCGCAATTGATAAAAAATAACCAATGACCAACCTGTGACGTCAACCGCGGAAAATCAATAGTTGCCACACACCTTAAGGCTGTTAAAGGAATATCATCTACCTGCACCTGGCGCCTCCCAACCAACCTGTGTGGTCAACCGTGGGAAACCAATTGTTACCACGTACCCTAAAGCTATTCAAGGAAAACATAAACAGTTAAAAATTAAAAAAAATAAATAAACTCATTTCAATTTTTAACGCATTGTGGAGAATTTACAATAAAAATTATACAAATGCTAAAAATTATAAAAAATTACAATAATATGAACTGATAATAACAGAGCAAAATCGATCTGTTAATCAGATTATTGAAATAGATCAATTTAAGACAAATCAAATGAATGAAAGCCTGCTGATTTCTCAATTTTATCAGATGCATTGACAGATTTTTTTTTATGTAAATTGTAGTTTTCGATGAGTAAGGGGCATATTGCTAAATATTATTAACTCCAATGCCCTAACCATATTTACAAAAATAATGAAGAAAGAAAAAATAATGAATATGAAAATTCTTTCTTGAAAACAGCTTTTTTAGCCATCGGACAGCCACTGGCTGATATATCCGGTCACTGAGCTGTTTTTTTTTTTTTTTTTTTTTTTCGTAATGCACTTATAATTAATAATTACATAATTAAGAAAAATTAGTTTGTTTTCCAAGTTTGAGAGTTTTAAATAGTAATTATCAGGATTATAATCATGTACACAGATACAGTTGTTTTAATATCAAGTTCAATTATATATTAATTTAGCTCATTGGAAAATCAATGCAATGAAAATGCAGTGAAAATAAATTTGCCTTTCAGAAAAGCGGTCAGATAGTAAGTATAATAATTCCATTCTAGTATTATTTTGATGTTTTTAAGTTTGTTCACGAGTATTTTATTTTTTTTCTCAGTCTCTTTACCTGAAAATAAGATAAAAAATAATAAGAATTAAATTGTTAAATACATAAGTTTAAAATTTAATAAATCAAAAGCGAAATATCTAGATAATTTAAATTAAAAATAAATAAAAAAATAAATAAATAGATATTTTTTAAACTTTTTTTTTCTAAGAAGTACTTAAGTAGGTTTACAAGATATTATCAAATAAATTAAATTATATTTATAATTTAAAAAAAATTCCCATTATTTTTACAAATAAATTAAAGAAATAATGCTTCTGAAATTCCACACATCTAACAAGGAAACATTCAAAAGTTGTCGTCTTAAAAAAATATTGAAAAAAAAAAAATGTGATTCTACTCTTCATAAAACACCAGAAAGTGAAATAAATATCGGCTGAAATGAATTACAGCGACCACAAAAAAATATATAAATTAAGAATGTTTGGCGATTTATCGCTGTTAGGTGATAAGTTCGCTTGCACCAAGATTGCCGTGTACAAACAGAACCGTGTTTTGCTTCTACACCAAGTATTCAAAATCAATCGCCTAACAGTGTGAAATCGCCAAATATGCTTAATTCTGATAATTTTTTGTGGTCGCTGAAATTGATTTAAGGCGATATTTTTTCCACTTTCTGGTGATTTATGAAGGGTAGAATCACATACATTTTTCAAGACGAATCCTTTTGAATGTTTACTTGTAAGACTTTTACAACTATGCAAAAGAAATTAAAGGAACAAATGAAATCACTATTGCATAGTAATTAATTATGTGAACTATATCTTGATATATATTTAAAGAAGCAATAATAAATACCTTTATAATACAAATTGCATATATATATATATATATATATATACATGTGTGTGTGTGTGTGTAAACAATCTTATATAAAAAAGTATTTAATAATTTTCAAACGTATTTATTCAATATCACTCTTCTTCTTCTAAGATAGAAACGTGTACAGCAGTTATTCTCAACTAGTATTTTGTATAAGTACACTCTTAATAAATTATCAAATTGACGAGAAACAAAAAAAAAAAAAAAAAAAAAAAAAAAAGACTATTGCTACGGCTGTACAATACATATTCTGTCACTATATTTACTGGTATCTGCAATGACACTACACTAAAATATTTCGCAGTAAACTAAATTTGCGCAACATAGTGGATTAGAAAAACTTATTTATATATATGTAAAGTCATGTAATTTTAATATCTAGTCAATTTATTTTTATTTTTTAATTTTTTACTTTCTCTTACCCATAAGGTAGAAAAAGTATTGTTTTAGGGTCAAATATTCGAACTCGAGTTTTTGTTATATTTACATGTTCTGAGGTCCCCTGAATACGAAAATCATGTTTTTAGCAAATGGTCTGTGTGTATGTCTGTGTGTCTGTGTGTCTGTGTGTGTGTCTGCGTGTCTGTGTGTGTGTCTGTCTGTTATCAGCATATCTCAAAAACAAATTATGGCAGCATGTTCAAACTTGGTATTCTAAATGTGTATCATATAGGGATGCTACAGTAAGCTTTTCGTTCAGATCAAGCAAATGGTTCGTGTACAGGGACAATCAAGAGAATTCTAATACATTACGTCTATGGGTGAAATTGCAGTAAAGTAGAGTTTAACGTCTATAGACCGAACTAATCCAAAGGAAACGAATATATATTTTTTGTAATAGAGATAGTTAACTGGGAAAAAAAATTGTGTATGTAGGAGCCTCGCCTCACCCCCTGGGGGGAAGCCCCCCCTCGAGGGGAGTAAACTTTCATGATGGGTATCTTTCAAAAGAGCTCGCCAATACCTTTAAAACGAATGGTTGAACCATCGATCTGCGATAATTTAAAACAAAGTTATCGATTTTTTTTTTTTTTTTTTTACTTTTAACGAAAAAAGAAAAAAAATCGTACTTTTTTTTTTTTTTTTTTTTTTTTTTTTTTTTTAAATATTGAGAATAAAATGGACTTTTTTTTGGATATTTGGTGTAATATCTCTAATATGGTAATCATCTGCCTTATCATAAAATATAATTTTTTTAAATAATAATTTTAATAAATTATTTTTTAAAAAGAGAATTATTTTTTAATAACTGAATTAAATTCTATATAAATGTAGGTGCATTAATGAAACGGGCGGTTAAGGGCGGTAGCACCCCTCACACAGAACTAATTATCATATAAAACTCTTAAGAAGCCTAATATGAATTGTTTAACATAGGTTTACAAAACAGTACTCGTAATCTTACCTATTAATCTGCAACCTGTATTTATAGTATTAAATTTCAGGGTAAGAGAAAGTCGTGTGAGTGACACACCAGATTATTTACATATAGTCTATTGTTAGAAGTTTAATAGAATTATAATTTTATACAACTGCAAACCCAAATGGGCGTCATTGAAATATTAGAAAAGATAATATATTAACCAAATCAATCGTAAAGATAATAAAATGCGTTCCAGGTGATATTTTAGAGAATCGTTTTACAATTAGCAACATAAAAAATTTAGATTTTGAACATACCTGATTCCCGTACAAGGTATGCATGTGTAATTACTGTTAGGGGTGGTGATAACCACCCACTGCGTGCTTCTTAAAAAATGGTCACCAGTTCGAAACAATGTGGCTGATTCTTAGCCGCAAATACCCTTGATGCCGCAAATACCTCGTGAAGGGAAAAAAAAGGACATATTTCTACAAACAACGTTTATTTCCAGGAGATACTAGAATTTAAATGTTATATATGTTGGGTCTCCAATAAGACAAAGAATTAAGAAATAAGAAGAAGGTTTCTGTATATCATTCCTCATTGATTTTGAAATAGGTTGGTTGGTTGGTTGGGTTTTACGTCGCACTAGTGCTGCGCAGATGGGCAATTGGAGGTTTTGAAATAGGAGAGAAACTGAAAAATTTACATGTTTAAAAAAAAAGAAATTTAATCATTTGAAAACCTAAATTGTTTAATTAATATTAAATAGAAATGATGTACTTAGGCATATTTTTCTCACAATACATTAAAATTTGAACTTAATAATGCAAGTATTTTAGATTAAATTTAATATTTTTAAACTATACGGGAGTGTGCCAGTTTTTTGAACGTATTTATAAAAAAAAAAAAAAAAAAAAAAAAAAAAGAGAGAAGTATAACTTAATAAAAAAAGTCTTTCAAATACATACATACATACATAGTTGATGAGATAGGAATAATATATATATATATATATATATATAAATTAAATAGTTAAAAAAAAATCAAATTAAATCTTTTAGTTAAAAATACTCAACCTTCACCATTTCTTCGGTCAGAATTCACTCAAATCCTCGTTTGAATAATGCCTCGGGGAAACTGCTGATCTTAAGCAATAACTTCATTTTGGCAAATGACTTCCTTTTTTACTACTAATGGAAAATATCGTTTTTCACTTTTGCTCATTGTTTGAATTTTTTTGAAACTTTTGTTAGAAAATCAGAGAAAAACTTGTTTTAAAACTTTTCTTTTTTCATGTAGTTGATGAGATAGGAATAATAAAAGACTCAACTGTGAAAAAGAGTTAAAAAAAAATAAAATAATTTAATTGCAAGATGCAAGTAAAATTTGTGTTTCAGGTTTGATTTTTTCCTTTTGTTTTCAAATGAAATACATAGGTTTATATATTGCATTTTTAATGCATTTCTTCTTTCACAGAATGTGATTTATTTATGTCTATATATCTATAACGATTAAGCGATTTAGAGTAATTTTATGTTATATTATTTAAATATATTTCTGAATACTCCTTATGATGATTTTAATAAGTATTATACACACACACACACACACACACACACACACACACACACATATATATATATATATATATATATAATAAAACGTATAAGAATATATACTTCATTTAAATATAACTTATTATAGCAAGATTATAATACAATCCTGGATACTTTTACAAATACACTGTTAAAAATTTCAACAGAAAACTGTTTGTAATCTATTATCTTAAGTCTTACATAAAATTACAGAGAAAAATAAACGGAGATGTTAAAAAACTTTTTTTATTTATTCATTTTAATAACTAATATTAATTTAATTGATTATTGTTGAGAATATATTTCGAACTTACAATGATTTTTCTAGAGTAGAAACAGTCATTTTTAATTTTAATTAAAAAATTAAAGGGTAAAATTAGTTAAAAATACAGAATAAAGATTGAGAATCTCGATTATTCACTTTTAAATAAGAATTACTGTAAATTTGCAGAGACAGGATAAATATTTACATTAAATTTACAGAAATTTTTAACAGTGTATGAAGTGCTATATTAGTAGATTCTGTGCTGCTTTATCCGATTATTATTATTATTTTTTTTAATATAAATTATATATAAGGTTCTGTGTTTGTCGTTAATTTATGTGCATGAGTAGAATACAGAATAACCAATAACCACATATGTCACTGCCCGATATTTTTTGAGAAAATGAAATTTTCAGATAGAAAAAAATAATAATAAAGGTGTATATAATACTTAGTAAAACAATATGTACATTTGATGACTAAGAAAATCAATTTGAATTCAATTTGTAAAAATTTAAAAAAAAAAAAAAATAAATAAATAAATAAACAAACAAGATATTACTTCTAAACTTTTTTAAGAACATATTGGTAATATGTTATATATAAATGTCTCCTAGAAAATGTACAGCTTTTACATAATTCTCGAAGGAATATTCAAGAAATCGAACATATTTATATCACAAAAATTTAAAGCATATATTAGATTTAAACTCTCTACAGGTCGTAATAAAAATATATGAAAAATTTATATTTGAGAGAAATTTTGATTTTCCATTTCACCTGAACTTTATCATCATAAAAGTATTCTATTGAGGGATTTGGATAAATGCAATAGATACAAATATTTTGCAATAAAAAATGAAAAACCAATTCCACATATTTCACTTTCTCACATATTTGGAAATATATAAATTTCTCATTTATCCTGAAAAAAGTGTATAATACATGCATAATACTACATAAAATTATTTCTGAAGCATCGTCTTTGAAGCGAAAAAGCATTATAACAAAAATATTATTAGTAGATATCGAAAACAGACACACTGAATGGGATAAAAATAACGTTTTTAAATTTCCTTTTCACGTTTTGTAAACAACTCAGTTATTTCCCAAAAAATTAAATGCTCAATTAAAAATAGAGTTTCATTTAACGTTTATCACTATAACTGAGAGACGCATCATTTTAATTTTAAACCAGTTTTGTGTATATATTCTTTATTGAAAGGTTCGAAATGGAGCACAGACACACACAGTGACATTCTGTAATTGGATCTGGAATATTATTTTAAAACTTCGAGGAATAAAAAAAAAAAAAAGTGATGACATATATACTGATTCCTCTTATCAGAAAATCCCAGTAAATGAATAAATAGGCGTTTTGTAAAAATCACATTTGTAAAAAATCGCTTGTATTTAATCCCTAACACTAGAACCGAATGTTGGGTCATTTTGTCTACATTGTAAAATATAAAGATAATTTTTACAGCAGAAAGTGCTGGCAAAATCCAGTACCAGCACATTTTGCAGTTAAAAAGTTAAAAAAAAGTATTTTTCAGCGGAAACATCTGTAGAAAATCTCTTTTACAGATGATTCTGTTTTAAGTTATTTCTGTTTAACAGAAGAATGTGCACACCTTTTTGCTCCCACATTCAGCTGTAAAATTTACCGTTATTTTTTACCTGCTTTGAGAATATTTCTTTCTTCCTTTTTTTTTTTTTTTTTTTTTTTTTTTTACTTTCTCTTACCCATAAGGTAGAGAAAGTATTGTTTTTGGGTCAAATTTTCGAATGCGAGATTTTGTTATATTTACACGTTTTGAGGTTCCCTGAATACGAAAATCATGTTTTTAGCAAATGGTCTGTGTGTAAGTCTGTATGTCTGTGTGTCTGTCTGTGTGTCTGTGTATCTGTCTGTATGTCTGTGTGTCTGTCTGTGTGTCTGTCTGTGTGTCTGTGTGTCTGTCTGTGTGTCTGTCTGTGGTCAGCATATCTCAAAAACAAATTAAGGCAGAAAGTTCAAACTTGGTATTCTAAATGTGTATCATATAGGGATGCTACAGTAAGCTTTTTGTTAAGATCAAACTAATGGTTTGTGTACAGGGACAATCAAGAGAATTCTAATACATTACGTCTATGGGGGAAATTGCAGGAAAGTAGAGTTTAACGTCTATAGACTGCACTAAACCAAATGAAACGAATATATATATATTGTAATAGAGATAGTTAACTGGGAAAATTTTTTTGTGTATGTAGGAGCCTCCGGGGAGTAAATTTTCATGATGGGTATCTTTCAAAAGAGCTCACCAATACCTTTAAAACGAATGGTTGAACCATCGATCTGCGATAAAAATCGTACTTTTTTTTTTTTTTTTTTAATTTTGAGAATAAAATGGACTTTTTTTGGATATTTGGTGTTATACTACTTCTCTAATATGGAAATCGTCTGCATTATCATGAAAGATAATTTTTTAAAATAATAATTTTAATATATTATTTTTTAAAAACAGACTTATTTTTTAATAACCGAATCTAAATGTAGGTGCATTAATGAAGCGGGAGGTTGAGGGGGCTACCGCCCCCCTCACACAGAACTAATTATCATATAAAACTCTTTAGAAGCCTAATATGAATTGTTTAACATAGGTTTACATAACAGTACTCGTTATCTTACCTATTAATCTGCAACCTGTATTTATTGTATTAAATTTCAGGGTAAGAGAAAGTCGTGTGAGTGACACACCAGATCTTTTTTTTTTTTTTTTTTTTTTCAAGATGTTACTGAAAAAACACACAAACACGCTAAATTATGTGATTTTTCATAACTACATATTTATTACTATCTGTAACTTAATAAAGTTCTAAATCCTTGTATCATCCGATTAAATGTGTCCTGTAGTAGTTTCGAAACATACTTATTTGAAAATCCCAGTAATTCTGGTAAAATACTACTAAGTTGGCAAAAATGTGTTTAAAAAAATATATTTTTGGAGTAAAATAACTGTTATTTAATACTTAACACTAAAACTGACAGATCAGTCATTTTGGCCTTAAAACATTTTTATTTCAGATGGTGAAAAACAAACCAGATTAAGACACAGAAAAATTAACACCTTTGTTAATTCCATGTTGATTTATTATTGATTTATTTTATACAATGACCAATGAGCTGAATAATGAGTGCAAGCAACAATCATATTGTCTTATACTAAAGATTAAATTATTAAATGATATAGACCTCTAATACACCGAAAAGATCACGTATTGAATTTTCGTCTGTAATATACATTAAAAAAGAAAAAAAAAAAAAAAGTTAAAAATTATTTTCTATTTTATAAAAAATAATGCAATATTTTAATCCAATTAATAATTTCGTTTAATTTTGTAATTTGAATAAAATTTATACCTTTCTAATTTACTCTCTCTGTCTCTCTCTCTTTTTTTCTATTCTCATTAAAACATAATCTAAATGCAAATAACCTTTAGCAATTTATAATTGATCTTCTAACTCAGCTTATATGTTAATCTAAATTAAGATGGTTTATCTGAATGTCCAGGAGGTGTATAATAAGTGTTTTCATAAAACCCTAATATCATGGACTGTGGTAAAATAATTATTTGCAGAAAAAATACTTACTAGTACAAGCTTTTGTTTTTCTTTTAAACAAAATGCATATTTCACATGGGTGTTTTTAAATAAAAGATGTGTTTTATAAGAATAATATTTAGTTTTATGCTATTAAAGTTTAAAAGTTATATTATCGTGATAATAAATAATAGATATCTTTTATTAAAATTTGTTTGACAATTTTCATATTCAAGTGTTTTTTCTTCTTTTATTAAAGAATCAAAATTTAATCTTCATAAAAATATTTCAATTGAAATGAAATGTGTATATAAAAAATTACTTATTTATTTATTTATTTTTAATAAATAAATCTAGGTTTTATTTACACATGTTTTTATTTTGAATAATGTATGTCAACATTTTTTAAGAACAAATATAAAATACTGTATTTTAATTAGCATTATACTGCATTTTACATGTTTCACTCACAAAATTAAGAAAAAAAAAAAAAAAAAAAAAAAAAAGATCAAACATTTAAACTTATTATTATCCAATTTTGGTCCTTCTCTTTTTATCCATTTCGATTACAATTCCTTTTTATATGTTCGCTGAGATCTTCTTGTTATTCCTTGAGCCTCATGTGATTTTTGATTATCATAATACGTATATCTGTCAGTAGCCCTTAATTTATACGATTTTTCTTTCGCTGAATAAAATAATTCACATTCCTTTGCCAACTTTACGAGTGTTGCTGTTTCATGATTCAGTGTTTCCATAATACGATCCGATACTATAAGTTCTTTCAATGTTACTATGTCTTTCACATCCCTCAATTTACAATAATATTCCCAAACAGAAATTTATCTTGTTGTAAACTGAATGAAATTTTCTTCATCTCTTCTTGTTGTTTTCTTGAAATTTTCTGAACATGTTTGTGCCGAAGGTTTATATTCTCTTACTATGATTAACTTTAAATGCTCGTACTCTCCGTATCTTTCTCCTTGCACATATATTAACCCGGGGGAACGCGCGCATATTTTCTTACGCGGGGACGCGCGGTGGGTCTCTCAGACCCGGCTAGCTTTTTCCGTTAAATAATACTATTGAGAATGGCTTTTATCTCATCAAATGCATTTTCTAAGAAAGAACACACTCTAAGCATACAGAAAAAATGAATAATTAAAAATATACTTACAATTTATTCACATTCTTTACATATGTAAGTAGTGTGATCACTACAGATATTTTTATCACACTTAGCACAACAAATTACAGATTTTCTGTCTTTTTTACTCGGACAAATATGGCATCATTTCCTCTGGCCACATTTCTAGTCACATGTCCTATATCGCTTCATTTTACTCTAAAAATATCGCCACCTTACAAAAACAATTGGTCTGAGATCGGAAAAAACGAACACGCGCGTCGGGCCTGAAAGACCCGAAAATCCAATATATCTACAAAACGGAAATTCAGGAATGTGGAAATTAAAACCCTCAGAAAGTGGATGACCTTAAATACCGCTAGCGGGGATCTGGACCAGTTTCGAGTAAAAGGGGTGTTTCTACGAGGGGTTTTTGGAACGAACGGGCCTGTAAGACCCAGCGCGCCTGCTCCCGGGTTAACAACTGAGCACCTCTTACGCCCAGTAAACATAATAATATTTGAAAATTTGCTTCATAAGGTACCTTTAAACTTGTAGATGCCTTCTCTAGACTGTAAAAAAAAAATAATCCCAACCTTCCGTCTTTGCAGGTATCTTTACTGTTAATAATCTAATACTTTTCACGTATTCTTCAATTGGTATTGACTTTTCTCTAGATGCAACATTATCATCATCGAGACCTTGATTTTCAAAAGAGTTTGACCGCTGTAACCTTAATTTTTCTAATTCTATTCTTTCTTCTGCTTCTATCCGTAATTTCTTTTCTTCCATTTCTCTTTCTCTCTGTAATTTATTTTCTTCTTTCTGTTGCTGTCTTTCTCTTTCTTCTCTCTCTTTCCTATCGTCGATGATAGTCTGAAGTATCTGTTTTACAGTTTCTTCATCATATTCTTTACTGTTCAAGATAATTTTCCTAAGTTTTCCGCCTTGTGGTACTTCTTCTCCAAGATTTCCTATTATTATCGCCAAATCTTTGTCATTTCCCTTCATTGAGTATACCATCGTTGCTATGGTAACCTTTGAGTTTTATTTTTATGGAATAATTTTATTTACTCTTATTATTTTTACCAATTTCCGAATGATTTTAATTAAATTAATATACGCTGATTTATATATTCAAACATATTTATTACAATAACTACTATAATCCTTATTTATATTCTTCGTATTTAAATTTAAATTAATTTCCAATATCAAGTAGTAGTCATTCAGTTATATAACGATTATATCGGAGCATGTAAATATATAATTATAACAATGACAATAAGTTTTTTTTTTTTTCCAATTTTCATACCTTAATTTTCTTTTCCATAAATGCAACAATTTTTACTTCAAATTATCGGTAAGAAAAATCCTGTTTCTTCTGACACCACTTATTAATGTCGCACACTTAACTTTAATTAAAAATAACTTAGGCCGATTTTTCTATTTTCAATTTTATCTTCTAATAATATAATCACATCAAATCAAATTTCACTTTCAAAAGAGCTCCAGGAAATATTAAGTATTTTTCCGTTCCTGTCATTATTCCTCAAAAATCCTAATAAAACAATAAATACCAAAACCAAACTAAACCGTTTTTCTATGATCTCCGATTTCTTATTATTTTTTCTCCTGCCCGTGCGCGTGGTTTTTATTTCCTAAATTCAATATTATATTAATTTCAAAAAAACATGGTATATATAATTTTAATTTTTATTATATATCTTTCTTCTTCTCCTCTCTTTACTTTATCGCTTTCTATTTACCTAAAAAATAGCACAAAGATATGTACTACTAAAGTCTCGCAACCTTGAGCCCTTAAAAGAAAAAAAAAAATTCTATAAAAAATTTTTGCCAACATTTCGAAGCATTAAAAAATATACATAATACACATGTGAATAATACTTCGTTCACAGTTAAGGATATTTATAGATTATAGTTCTGTTTGAATAACTGTCCAACTGTTCTGTTATTTTTGACTTTGATCTGGTGGTTGCATTTCTTCCTCTATTTTCTGTCGAGATAAATTATCTGCTGCAACATTTTGAGTCCCTTTACAGTAAGTAATAGTGTGTCTCCACTTTTGTAAAGGTTAAATGCATCTAGTTAACCTGGCACTTTTCGGTGTTTTCTCTAATAGGAATTTGAGTGGATTATGATCTGATATTATTTCCACTTTGCTGACTATGATCCATTCATCAAACTTGTTGAGTCCAAATAAGATGGCCCATTCTTCTTTCTCTATAGCCTACCATTTCTGCTGGTTTAATGTAAGTCTCTGACTTGCAAAGGCTATCGGTTTCCAATTACTTTGGGTGTCTTTCTGAGTAAGACAACATCCAACCGCAATATTCGACGCATCAGCATGTAACTGAAATGGTTTGCTAAATTCTGGCGTTGACAAGGATGCCGCTTGGCATGATGCTTGTTTTAGTTGTTCAACGGCTTTTTGATGACGTGTTTCTCTGAATATCATGAACTGTGAACGCAGTATTATTCACATGTGTATTATTTATATTTTATACAACTCAATGCTTCGACATGTTGGCAAAAATTTGTTTTAGAAAAATTGTTTTTTTAAAGGGATCCAGGTTGCGCGACTTTAGTAGTATATTTCTTTATGCTATTTTTTAGGTAAATAGAAAGGGATAAAGTAAAGTGAGGATATATATATATTATTTTGGCGGGGGCGTGTCACGTCCGTGAGGAAAATTCATAGCCGAGAGAGTCCGCGGGATACTTTCTTAGCCAAAATAGTTGAACATGTAAATTAGAATTATCATAAAGAGTAAATAAAAAGAAGAGATTAAAAGTATGAAAAAAAAAAAAAAAAAGATATATACAAAAAATTAAAGCTATATCCCAGATAACAAGCACATTTGCAGCAAGCTTGATTTTTCTTGCTATTACCTTGCCATGACAAATTTGATGCGACAAATTTGCCGTGAAATTGCCGCAAAGTAGACACAACATAAATCTATATTTCGTTTTCACTATTATTATTATTATTATTATTATTATTATTATTCCTTTCACACCATTTCTGTTGCAAACTAAAATTGCTATGTATGTATTTGAAACTCAACCAAAGACTGAAATTGAAGCGGTTTCGCAACGTTTTCTTGCTCGTATTGTTTTCTGGTGGAAGAAGCGTGTGTTATCCGCGGGGCTCGAAGTCTCGTGACGACAAGTCTTACGCGAAATACAAGCTATGTTTACATGTTTCTATGAGTATTTGCAGATAATGTGGCGTGATAAGAATCTGAGTTTGCAATGCATTAACAGCTGGTGTGACATGACAAGCTTGCCTATTGCAATGAATTTGCAGTACTCTTAATACGACAAACCTAACTTTTCTACTAGTTTGCAACGAATTTGCAGCAAATTTGATACAGTAAGAGTGCAACTTGCACGACAAGTTTGCTGCAAATTTGGCGTATGGTGACTTCGGAGTTTGCGTTAGCTTGCTTCAATCTTCTTATGAACTTACAGCTTGTCACACTGAACTTGCTGCAAGTTTGTTGGCTTACAAAGCAAGATTGCTGCAATTTCGCTGCAAATTGAAATTGCTATGTGGGATATACCATGGTTTATTAAAATTAATATAACTAGCAGGCTTTGCCCGCTTCGCTGGCCACTAAATTTAAAGGAAACTCTTTTCTATATAGCTTTATAAAAATAAAATAAAATAAATTACTGAAATTGTTCAAAAGGTCGCTCAAGGTCCCTGCTGCATTCGGCAGCGATTTGGTCATCCACTGCAACTCGGGCGCTTGTCCCTATTACCTGCGACAATAGTTTACCAATGAGCTTCCATTTAGGTGCTTATTATATAACAGTTTCGAAATAGATAGTATCGAAAAAATTGGAGTTTCCCTTTTATATTTGAATCCCAGTTACATGTGAACAACACTATACGTGTTGTTCACATGTAACTCGGACTGGACTCAAATGTAACAGGGATTAGACAACATAACATTTTTACATTATTTCATATGTTTATTTTGCTTATCCAATCAATCATTAAATGACAGAAATTTCACGCCAAATATTACAATATGCTGTGACCGGCTACGTCTGTCGCATGAGACAATTAATTTTTTGTGTTTATATATAATTCATGGGTTGTAAACCTGATAGTACAGCCTTAATATAGTTCTCTTTGGCGGCTTTTGCATTTTTGTGACCGTTTTAGACTTAATCCATTGTAACAATAAGACTTAATCCCTTGTAACAATATGCTATGAGCGCTATTTCTGCCGTATTTTAGACAACTAATCTTTTTATGGTTATATATATTTCCCATTAAACATATTTTTATTTATTTATTTAAATACTAATTTGAATTTTTCAAATATTTCTGTTCGACAGCGTGCAAGTGCAGTAACACACAGAGGCTCATTTGTTTGTATGATAAATTAGCATAGTGATTATTATATAAAAAAATAAATAAATAGGTAAACATTATCGTGTTACACAACTTTATTATGTCGCTCCAATGGCGGCTTTTGAATTTTTGTCGCCATATTAGCGATGGATATATATATATATATATATATATATTTTTTTTTTTTTTTTTTTTTTTGTATGAAAAGGGGAAGACTATTTTGCTAATAATTTCATCAGACTCTTTTTTGTTTATACATAAGAATCCTTTATATTCTGCTTATATTTTTAATGGTTTTTAGGTTTAAAGTAGTGCTTGTTGAAATAAATTTCCTATCTTTAAAACTGCATTTGTTCTGTAAATTTTGTGTAAAAATAAATCATTTATGTTTTTATATATTTGATACGCTACTTAGATTAAAATGGCTGTTGCTATATTAAACTTCTTGTCGAAAAACGTTCGGTGTACTTCAACACCAAAATTTAAAAAATCGCCCAGAAGAATCTGTTAATGAAACTGATAAAATAAAAATATGGTTCATAGAGTTTAAATAATCTATTTAAAAAATTTTAAAACCCAAATTCTTAATGTATCGTATCACATATATAGATATAGTAATAATATATAGATTGATCATTGGGGAGAAAAAAGTGTTTCCTTTTCACTCGGGAAAAGACGGCGATTTTACCAAAATATGGCAGTCTTTCCCCTAGTGAATACACACGGGAATACACACGAATGTTTTAGCAAATAAAATTCATGAATAATTTATTTACTAAAGGTGAATGAAAAGCTCCAGATATAGTTTCAAATTCATTCTTCTTTTTTTTCCTTTTTACCTTCAATACCACTTAATGGCTGATTCCAAAGCTTTTTTTTCGGCATCAAAAATCTTTGCACGATAATATGGGGATGATAGATCTATATATATTATTATATCTATGATCACATACATCTTTTCGAAGATAGAATAAAACTTAATTTGAAAAAAAAAATAATAACTTTTGTTTATTAGCCAAAATAATTGATGAAATTTGAAATGCAATTTGGTGTTGTGGTGTACATCTGTATATTAA
Source organism: Salticus scenicus (assembly GCA_963930645.1). Lineage (NCBI taxonomy): Eukaryota > Metazoa > Arthropoda > Arachnida > Araneae > Salticidae > Salticus > Salticus scenicus. Next base: position 110,651,582 of record OZ005653.1, on the reverse strand, counting down.
GTTTTTGTGTACGTGAGAGAAAATTTAAAACAATTTGAAAACTGCAATTTTTAATACCACTTAAAAATCATGTGACTTAATGTGAAGCAGATTTTTAATTTTTTTTTCTCCTAACGGTCTCCATACAATATTCTGCTGTTGCCACCTAAAATTCATACTTGAGTTAATTTTAAAAAATCTAATTGTCCGATTGATAAGCTGTTTAACGCATCGGATTTACAAAAATTTTCCCTTTCATTTGCTATCTTATTTGTAACGATGCGACTGATATTTCTAATTTATTTTCTAATCTGTCTGATTTATTTTCCTCATTTTAAATAAATGTACGTTTATTATTATTATTATTATTATTATTATTATTATTATTATTATTATTTTGTCGAAAAAAATGGCAACAAATAAATTATGGATAAAATTTTTTAATTTAAATGGCTTATTTATCAGAAATTAGAAGGTTATTATTTTCACATTTTAATTAATTAAGAAAAAACTAATCATCCGATTGATAAGCAGTTTAATGTATCGGATTTACAAAAATGTTTCCTTTCATTTGGTTTGTAACGATGCGACTGATATTTCTAATTTATTTTCTAAACATTCTGATTTATTTTCCTCATTTTAAATAAATGTACGTCTTTTTTTTTTTTTTTTAATTATAATTATTTTGTCGAAAAAAATATTGGCAACAATTAAATTATGTATAAAATGTTACAATTTAAATGACTTATTTATCAGAAATTAGAAGGTTATTATTTTCACATTTTAATTAATTAAGAAAAAACTAATCAAAAATTCGAAAATCTGACTTCGATGTGCACAATGACCCTTTGGGGGGCACCTTTGTGTTAAATCTCGTGACTGTCCGAAATACCGTTTTCGAGAACAGTGAAATATACAAATATTGCTCACTTAATAGTATAAGATATTGAATTTAGAAAATAAAAACCACGCGCACGTACTGGAAAAAGAATGATAATAAAAAGGAGATCTTAGAAAAACGGTTTCGTTTGGTTTTGTTATTTATTGTTTTAATAGGATTTTTGAGGAATAATGATAGGAACGGAAAAAGCATTAATATTTCCTGGAGCTCTTTTGAAAGTGAAATCTGAGCTGATGTGATTATATTATTTGAAGAATAAATTGGAAATAGAAAAATCGGCATAAGTTATTATCAATTAAAGTTAAGTGTGCAACAAACATCTTTAATTAAAATGATATGAATTTCCAAGTAGCTGAAATATCTTCTTTGGAGTATTTGGAATACATTGATCCGCGATTGTAATGAAATGCTCGCCCTCTGGTGGGCTCAGGTGAAATTGCAATAAACTTGCTTTAACCCTTTCAGCGTTAGCTGTTTTTCGGTATATCTGTTTAATGATTCATAAAATTAATATTATGCACAGTACAAATATGAGAATTTAATATTATACAGTACACATATTTATTAATCATATTTTCTCGGAAAAAGCAGCATATATTTCAAAATTTAGCCACACCAGCCTTTTATTTTGACTATGCATGACAGAAAAAGACGGGCTTAACGCTTAAAGGGTTAATTCGAATTCCATCAAGCCGCCATTGCTAGCCGATGTTTAGTTTCACATATATTTATTGATTAAAAATGAATAAATCCGGTAAAAAAGATAACACATACTGTTGTGTGTTCCAGTGTAACTCCAAAGGACAAAGAAATCCAGAATTAAGCTTCCATTTATTTCCAAATGGCAAATTTAAAATTTCAGTTGCTTCGTCTAATGGAAATAAAGAATTAATCAGATGATTTGAAACTAATATTTGTTCAGCTTCAGTTAAAAATCTACTTCCGATCGAACTTTGAATAAACTGAAATATTTTTTTTTTTCCAAAAGCAATCAATTTTCCTTGATGTAATGACGGAGAAATTATAGTACGAACATTAAGTAGAATAACATAAAGAACAATAATGAATACACGTGGCTATTATATTTACTAACAACTGCAGTTCAGAAAGCGCCGTCTATCGATCATTACAAACGCGGATACCTCTGATGACGCGAAGGACAATGCCCTCCTAGGGAAGATGCGGTCGCAAATTAAAAAAAAAAAATGATGCCAGCGAAAGTAACTTTTTATTAATAGATAGAGAAAAAATTTTAATCATAAATTTCTGTAAAAATGCGTTGAATATTACACAATTATTCAAAAATTTCGGGAATATTACTTCTTATTAAAATTTATAGATTCACGATATAAAATAAATCTTGCAGTGAAGGAAATGCCTTATGCTTTAAGAAAATGGTCAGCGAGCTTTCATAGTTGTAAGTTTGCAAGTCAGAGTAGTATGAAAATTAAACTAAATCTTACTTAACTTATTCGTTAAATTTAAATTGTTTTGTTTTATTTATTTATTTATTTTTAATGCAGAATGGAAATTGCCGTTTCTTGCACTACACGCAATTAAAGAACCAAAATAAGAATTCCAAAAACCAAAAGCAAATGTACAAAAAAATATTTTGAAAGTAAAATACTACAAGGTATAAAACACTCATAAATAAAAGAATGATAATCGTTTCTAAAAGTTGTATATATTTATTTATCCAGCACCATGTCAAAATAATATCCCGTAAAGCATAAATTAGCGTTGTTTTTTATTTTATGTACTCACACTTTTATTTTTATTTATTTATTAATTAATTTATTTTATTTTATTTTATTTTATTTTTTTGTGGGGGGGGGGTTCTATAGTTATTCTTTTTCCTTTATTGTTTCTTCATAAAACAACCTTTTAATTCTATTTAATTTTTTACTGAAGGTAAAGCTAAGAGAGATAGCGCATGTGGCCTATCGATAGAATGGATTAGTGTATGTGCACCGAAACGTGTTGATTGCTTCAGGCATCGACGGTAAAACGTGGTTATTTTGTCTTTTTTTTTTTTTTTTTTTTTTTTAAATGATTACATAACTTTTCATAATTCTTCTCAGGAATTTCTATAGGAAATTAGTACAATAGGGAGCAAAATTTTTGAAGTACTAGCAATAATTCCTATTTAAAAGATGTGCACCTAATACTGTTTTGTTTAGTAAATAATTGTCGAGTCATGATCTTAGTCTTCCGCTGTTTATAAAAAAGTAAATTGATGATAAAATTTAGCTGCCAAACTAAAATAATAATAATATGAAATAAATGGTTGTGTGCTTCAATAATTTTGCTGTCGACTGCATTACAAAATATTTTTTAATTAAACGCTTTCTTACGGATTAATTTATGTATGTTACATGGGGCAGGTGAATACACGAAATCCTCACCACTTACAACAATAAATGCAACGTATGTGGACAACGACAGATTAGGTCAGCAAGCAAGAAACCATTGAATCTGAAAGGAATATTATTTGTTATTTTTTTTTACTATCTGATCTTGCTTTTTTATTTTATTTATTTGTTTATTTTTTCTGTCTTTTTAATTATTGTGTTGTAATTGCTACTCCTAATACAAAATATTTGTTTACAAAAAAAAAAAAAAAAAAAAAAATGCAATCCTTCTAACCTTGCATTTTTTACAGGTGTTACTTTAATTTATAACATAACAACGAAATGGTATTGGGGATGCGTACAATAAGAATAAATTAAACATGTTTCATCAAGAGTTTAGTAAAAAATTAATAATTGAGTTTTTTGTATATTTTATTTGAATTGTTCGCAAACTCAGTTTAACTTTATAAGTTTATTTAAGCACATATCTACGATATTTTTAAAGGCAATGCTAAAATGTATGCATTATTTTATATTACAAAATTATTAGATATATCACTCAACAAAATTATTTATTTATGTATGTTTGAGAACATATAAAAAATTTAATTTTGTAATTTTTTAAATTAAGGTCTTTAAAATTTTAATTGCGTTTATGTTATTACGTAATTTTTAAAATACAATTCTGCATTCTAATAGCATATGTCTGTATTCAAATAGGTTGAACCTCAATATTTAGGGAATTAAAATATAAATATCAGTTCTTCAAATCAAATATATTAGCAAAAATGTCATATAAATCTACAAATTTACACAATAATTTTTAATACACTTTACCTTTTAAACATGAATGTATAAATGGAGAGTTGTCATGGCATTGACAATTGTTATATGCGATATATAGAAATCGTTAGAAAATGGAAAGAAATTTATTGTATTCCATTATAAACTTACTAAAATACGTAGTTGGAGATATATTGACAGTTTAAATATTTCTTTTGTAGAAAATGTAGAATCATAAAATTTAATATTAAAAAGTCCAAATACAGTGAAACTTTTCAAAGTTATTTTGTTCCACAAAACCCATTTTCTAAAGAATTCCTATTTAAATAGCTGTTCCGTTTTTTGTACGTTTAAACTTAAGAAAAATCTTTTGAAATATTGTTTTACTTATTTGATTTATTTCATTATATATATATATATATATATATATATAACAGCATATGTTTATACTTAAAAAAAATCTTTTGAAATATTGTTTTATTATTTGGTTTATTTGATCATATATATATATATATTTATTTATTTATTTATTTATTTAAAATTAAATATTCTCAAGATTTATTTAATTCGTACTAGCAGGCTTTTTGTGCTTCTCTAGTCACAATATTTCAAGAAATTTTCAAAAACATTAATTTTCTAAAAGATTAATTTTCAAAAGCTTTAATCGGCTTCGGGTCGCCGCTTACATCGGCATTGTCTACCCTGACTGCATTATATAGGTTTCGATATTCGCTTTTACCGAACATTTCAATTTAGTTGCTATATGGGCGTAAAATAGAGCTACTGCTATTAAAGATTTTTATTTTTATTTTTTTTTTTTTACAGGCATTTCTCTGAGAGATTTCTCGACACCTTCACACTAATGAAACCGATAGCAACACCAGACATTATATCCTGGTGCAAAAATTTTAATTAATTTTAATACAATTTGTTTAAAAATTCAAAAATCAGGCTAAGAGGTGTATCAGGAAATGTCGAAACGGATATCCATGCTTCAATTATGTTGCTCTGTATCAGCCATTTGCCTAAAATGTTGTTAATACACATTTAATTTTAACTTTGTTCTTTGTTACTGTCTCAGTACGATTAAGGATACTGTGAACACACTGAAAGCTGTTCTTTTGTCAATTGACACATTCTTTAATAATTATCAGCTTCACGGGAAAGTTTTGTAGTATTTCAAGTAAAACATGTGAATCAGTTTTAATAAAATTTTATCAAAATTTTAATCAATAATATAATATCCAATATTTGTAACCACTCGTTGCCATCTTTGAGGCTGTTGTCGATTTCACTAGAGTTGAATTTTTCATCCTTAGACCTAAAATATTCAACAACATCCATTCAGACAGCTTTGAAAGAAGAAAGTGTTTCCCCGTCAGATAATTCTTAAGTGATCAGACTAGATATTAATCCAACGGAGTTATTTCAGATAAATACAATGGATATCAAAGAAATTTTTATCCAAGTTCATTGAACTTTTGTTTTGTCACCATTGCAGTGCATGATTTTGCATTAACATGATGAAACATAATTCCTTTTCTGTTTACTAATACTGACCGCTTTTCCGTGATAGCTGTAATAAATTTATTAAGATGGTTACAATGGCCATCTCTCCTTCAAACTGAAGAGAGATGGCCATCTAATTCAAGAAAGAAAAATTGAAGGTAAAATAGAAAAATAAAACACATTTTATATAGTTAACCATGAAAATTATATAGAATTTTATAACGATGCAAATATATTATGGAAAATACATGAGTAAAATTCAGATAAAATCAGAATTTTATAATTCCAAAATTTCCCTTTTCGCCAAATTTTCACTTTTTTTTTTTTTTTTTTTTTTTTTTTTTGAAAAAGTCTTGATAATTAATACACGTTTCAAGAAATGACTTTAGGCAACTTATGCATTTTAGCCAGTCATCCATTTTGGAAGAATAACATAAAGAACATTTAGTAGAATAACATAAAGAGCAATAATGAATACATGTGGCTATTATATTTACTAACAACTGCAGTTCAGAAAGCGCCGTCTATCGATCATTACAAACGCGGATACCTCTGATGACGCGAAGGACAATGCCCTCCTAGGGAAAATGCGGTCGCAAAAAAAAAAAAAAAAATATGCCAGCGAAAGTAACTTTTTATTAATAGATAGAGAAAAAATTTTAATCATAAATTTCTGTAAAAATGCTTTGAATATTATACAATTATTCAAAAATTTCGGGATATTACTTCTTATTAAAATTTATAGATTCACGATATAAAATAAATCGTGCAGTGAAGGAAATGCCTTATGCTTTAAGAAAATGGTCAGCGAGGTTTCATAGTTTAAGTTTGCAAGTCAGAGTAGTATGAAAATTAAACTTAAGCTTACTTAACTTATTCGTTAAATTTAAATTGTTTTGTTTTATTTATTTATTTATTTTTAATGCAGAATGGTAATTGCCGTTTCTTGCACTACACGCAATTAAAGAACCAAAATAAGAATTCCAAAAACCAAAAGCAAATGTACAAAAAAATATTTTGAAAGTAATATACTACAAGGTATAAAACACTCAAAAAAAAAAAGAATGATAATCGTTTCTAAAAGTTGTATTTATTTATTTATCCAGTACCATGTCAAAATAATATCCCGTAAAGCATAAATTAGCGTTGGTTTTTATTTTATGTACTCACGCTTTTATTTTTATTTATTTATTTATTTTGTTTTATTTTATTTTATTTTATTTTTGGAGGGGGGGGGGTTCTATAGTTAATCTTTTTCCTTTATTGTTTCTTCATAAAACAACCTTTTAATTCTATTTATATTTTTACCTAAGGTAAAGCTAAGAGAGATAGCGCATGTGGCCTATCGATGGAATGGATTAGTGCATGTGCACCGAAACCCTTCGCAGTACAGTATCAGTACTATTGTGCCAACTTGAATGTTCGTGTTGATTGCTTCAGGCATCGATGGTAAAACGTGGTTATTTTGTCTTTTTTTTTTTTTTTTTTTTAAATGATTACATAACTTTTCATAATTCTTCTCAGGAATTTCCATAGGAAATTAGTACAGTAGGGAGCAAAATTTTTGAAGCACTAGCAATAATTCCTATTTAAAAGATGTGTACCTAATACTGTTTTGTTTAGTAAATAATTGTCGAGTCATGATCTTAGTCTTCCGCTGTTTATAAAAAAGTAAATTGATGATAAAATTTAGCTGCCAAACTAAAATAATAATAATAATAATAATAATAATAATAATAATAATATGAAATAAATGGTTGTGTGCTTTAATAATTTTGCTGTCGACTGCATTACAAAATATTTTTAAATTAAACGCTTGCTTACGGATTAATTTATGTATGTTACATGAGGCAGGTGAGTACACGAAATCCTCACCACTTACAACAATAAATGCAACGTATGTGGACAATGACAGATTAGATCAGCAAGCAAGAAACCATTGAATCTGAAAGGAATATTATATGTTTTTTTTTTTTTTTTTTTTTTTTTTACTATCTGATCTTGCTTTTTTCTTTTATTTATTTGTTTATTTTTTCTGTCTGTTTAATTATTGTGTTGGAATTGCTATTCCTAATACAAAATAATTGTTTACAAAAAAAAAAAAAAAAAAAAAAATGCAATCTTTCTAACCTTGCATTTTTTACAGGTGTTACTTTAATTTATAACATAACAACGAAATGGTATTGGGGATGCGTATAATAAGAATAAATTAAACATGTTTCATCAAGAGTTTAGTAAAAAACTAATAATTGAGTTTTTTATATATTTTATTTGAATTGTTCGCAAACTCAGTTTAACTTAATAAGCTTATTTAAGCACATATCTACGATATTTTAAAAGGCAATGCTAAAATGTATGCATTATTTTATATTACAAAATTATTAGATATATCACTCAACAAAATTATTTATTTATGTATGTTTGAGAACATATAAGAAATTTAATTTTGTAATTTTTTAAGTTAAGGTCTTTCAAATTTTAATTGCGTTTATGTTATTACGTAATTTTTAAAATACAATTCTGCATTCTAATAGCATATGTCTGTATTCAAATAGGTTGAACCTCAATATTTAGTGAATTAAAATAGAAATATCAGTTCTTCAAATCAAATATATAAGCAAAAATTTCATATAAATCTACAAATTTACACAATAATTTTTAATACACATTACCTTTTAAACATGAATGTATAAATAGAGAGTTGTCATGGCATTGACAATTGTTATATGCGATATATAGAAATCGTTAGAAAATGGAAAGAAATTTATTGTATTACATTGTAAACTTACTAAAATACGTAGTTGGAGATATATTGACAGTTAAAATATTTCTTTTGTAGAAAATGTAGAATTATAAAATTTAATATTAAAAAGTCCAAATACAGTGAAACTTTTCAAAGTTATTTTGTTCCACAAAACCCATTTTCTAAAGAATTCCTATCTAAATAGTTGTTGCGTTTTTTGTAGGTTTATACTTAAGAAAAATCTTTTGAAATATTGTTTTACTTATTTGATTTATTTGATTATATATATATATAATCAGTATATATATATCAGTATATATATATCAGTATATATATATATATATATAACAGCATATGTTTATACTTAAAAAAAATCTTTTGAAATATTGTTTTATTATTTGGTTTATTTTATCATATATATATATATATATATATTTAAAACTAAATATTCTCAAGATTTATTTAATTCGTACTAGCAGGCTTTTTGTGCTTCTCTAGTCACAATATTTCAAGAAATTTTCAAAAACATTAATTTTCTAAAAGATTAATTTTCAAAAGCTTTAATCGGCTTCGGGTCGCCGCTTACATCGGCATTGTCTACCCTGACTGCATTATATAGGTTTCGATATTCGCTTTTACCGAACATTTCAATTTAGTTGCTATATGGGCGTAAAATATAGCTACTGCTATTAAAGATTTTTTTTTTTTTACAGGCATTTCTCTGAGAGGTTTCTAAGCACCTTCACACTAATGAAACCGATAGCAACACCAGACATTATATCCTGGTTCAAAAATTTTAATTAATTTTAATACAATTTGTTTAAAAATTCAAAAATCAGTCTAAGAGGTGTATCAGGAAATGTCGAAACGGATATCCGTGCTTCAATTATGTTGCTCTGTATCAGCCATTTGCCTAAAATGTTGCCAATACACATTTAATTTTAACTTTGTTCTTTGTTACTTTCTCAGTACGATTAAGGATACTGTGAAGACACTGAAAGCTGTTCTTTTGTCAATTGACACATTCTTTAATAATTATTAGGTTCACGGGAAAGTTTTGTAGTATTTCAAGTAAAACATGTGAATCAGTTTTAATAAAATTTTATCAAAATTTTAATCAATAATATAATATCCATTATTTGTAACCACTCGTTGCCATCTTTGAGGCTGTTGTCGATTTCACTAGAGTTGAATTTTTCATCCTTAGACCTAAAATATTCAACAACATCCATTCAGACAGCTTTGAAAGAAGAAAGTTTTTCCCCTTCAGATAATTCTTAAGTGATCAGACTAGATATTAATCCAACGGAGTTATGTCAGGTAAATACAATGGATATCAAAGAAATTTCTATCCAAGTTCGTTCAACTTTTGTTGGGTCACCATTGCAGTGCATGATTTTGCATTAACATGATGAAACATAATTCCTTTTCTGTTTACTAATACTGACCGCTTTTCCGTGATAGCTGTAATAAATTTATTAAGATGGTTACAATGGCCAACTCTCCATCAAACTGAAAAGAGATGGCCATCTAATTCAAGAAAGAAAAATTGAAGTTAAAATAGAAATATAAAACACATTTAATATAGTTAACCATGAAAATTATATAGAATTTTATAAAGATGCAAATATGCTATGGAAAATACATGAGTAAAATTCAGATAAAATCAGAATTTTATAATTCCAAAATTTCACTTTTCGCCAAATTTTAACTTTTTTTTTTTTTTTTTTTTTTTTTTTTGAAAAGGTCTTGATAATTAATACACGTTTCAAGAAATGACTTTAGGCAACTTATGCATTTTAGCCAGTCATCCATTTTGGTTGTGGTGTTTTTCTCCAACCAACACAGTGATCCTCATCAAAATCTAATCCCTCGGTATACCTGGAATCTGGTAATTTCAGACGTATTTCATCTTCTTCGCTGCTGGAAGTTTCGTGTTTTTGTTTTCTCTTTGCATATATTTTAGAACTTTTCATGATATAAACCTTTTTATCAACTTTATCTGCTTCTGAGATGAAAGTTCCAGATGCTTTTCAATATTTTCTGGTGATGTCAAACAACACCAGCTACCTTTTTGCAATTAAATATGTCATTAATACCACAGATACGTTTGAACACCATTTTTTGTCTTGGTTACATCAGAAACTGGTGCAATATCATAAAGTACTTTAGTTGTTGATGATGACACATCTCTCCTTTAGGCTTCAGAGCAAAGATTGAATTATATACGTGTCTTAAAAGTCTGTTGAGTGAAACAGAATGTAATATAGTTATTGTAAAACATTCGGATACCTAACACAGCAAAAATATTCAACCACTAAATTAAATAAACATTAAAATTTGCACTTACTTTTTATAATCGAAAAACACAGCTGCAAGTCGTAATAAATGAACTCATTGAGCTATTTCCTAAGATCACTGTTTATGTTGCCATCTATGATCAAGATTAGGAAATATTTAAACTGGATTTCTCTTCTAGAGATACCCTAAGAAATAGCTTTAAAGTCGATTTTTTTTTTTTTTAGATTACACGAGAAAACAATATGACGTGGAATCTCAGATCTTCTTTACTCACTCATTGAAATACACATATCATTACGAAATTATTGAGATATTTGTGGGAAGTAACAGATTTATTAAAAGGAAAAAAAAAATAGCCATTTTCAAATTCATGAACTTTCCCCAAAACAAGCCAAGAAAACTATTACTCTAAACACAGAATAATATTATATATATACACAACAGAGAACAAATTTTGCTTGATCAGGAATAGTACTCTAAGTTTAACACAGAATCTCCCAGTGGAAAAGCAGAGCTCAGTGTTCTATGAAATTCATTCCAATGTAGATATCCAAAGTATAAGGTATACAAGTAGTCGGCATGACAATCACAAGTAAGGCTTTTGGAAAAAATAGAAGGTCATTTTAATAGACAATTTAACTAGAATTAATGGAAATTTGTCAGATGGAAAAGCAACAAAAATACAAATTTTGAAAATGATTTATTAATTATAATATACTTAAATTTAAATCTAATTTAAATTAATCGAAATAATTACCATATTAGACATTATCCTTATTTGCTGAGGGGGAAAAGTATAAGGGTCATCGAGTTTTTTGGAGTTATATGCAAATTTTCTGCTGTCTGAGAAAGCACGAAATATAAAACACAACCTAACAACGCTTTTAGGATTACTTTAATCTTTCTGTGCGCTATTGACAAGAAAGCCGGGGCTGAAACAATTTTTCGATGAAACAATTAGTCGATGAAACAATTATTCGATGAAGCAATTGTTCGATGAAGCAATTAGTCGATGAAAGAATTATTCGATGAAACAATTGTTCGATGAAACAATTAATCATATATATATATATATATATATATATATATGATTTCATAAAATAGAAATAAATACATAAAAACCGCATAAATGTAAAAAAAAAAAAATAAATAATAATAATGATGATTGAAGATAAAAATACACTACCTAGAAGTAAGTATTTTGCAATTTCGAATTTAGGCGTTTTCAGCAATATCTAAAAAAAAAAAAAATAATAATAAAAAAAAAAAAAAAAATCTAGAAATCATCTTAAAACTTTGGGAGTAGAAATGGCATGTTACACCTCATATATTTCAGATAAATGTTTTCTTGGAGAAGAAAATGGGACCAATAAAAAATTAAAGAAAAATCAAAATGTTTTCCATCAGCCTGTAAAAAGTAATGCTTGGCATGGGTTTTGGCTGTAGCATGTGATTATGATAATTCTTCTAACTATCTATATTAATTAATATGAGCCTACCACATATATTCTTGGTGATATAACGGTTTCTTATATACATACATATATATATATATATATATATATATATATATATATATATATATATATATATAAAGCCACTTTTTATATTATACTACGTGGGGTATTAGCCATTTTTTAGAAAATTGGCTTGCTACATTAGCTCAGCATATTGCAATCAGAATTCAAAAATGTTAAATAGCTTACAAAATATAAGCTTTTTTTACTAAATAACTATATATGGGCAAGATATAAAAATTTCATTTGCATAAATTAATAATTTAAGGCCATTCTTAAATAATATTAGCATAATATAATCTAATTTTTCTGTTGTTTAATCTGTTGTTTCTGTATAAATATTCTATTACTTATCTTGAAAAATATATATATAATTCTTAATAAAATAATTATTCAGGCTAAAAGCATATTTTCTATTTGAAGTTATATAGAGAATCTTTATATAGTTTAACAATCCTTCTACAGTAAATATTTCTCTTTAGTCTTTCAGTTCATAATAGAATGCATGAATGGTTACATGAGATTTATCTGAGTGAAACACGGTTTGGAATACGTGATTTTGTCCAGCATTGTTCCTTTGAGAAAATGTAATACATTTTCGTAAGAATCTGTAACTACTTTGTTGTTTTACTTTTTACAAGACACACGCCCTTTAAATATTATTTGAATTTTTTTTCTGTTATTTACACTGATTTTTAATGTATGAGAACTTATATGACTTATTCATAAATTAAGATTAAATGAGGACATTACTTTTAATAAAAATACCCCATTATCAAAATAAATACATTATTATAAAGCATTATTATAAATACATTATTATAAATAAATACATTATTATAAATACATTATTATAAAGCCAGGCATTTTTATTAAAAGTGTGTAAATTTTAATAGAAATACTAAAACATGTTTTATTCTTAAACATAAAAAAAGAAAGAAAAGAAAAGAAAGAAAGAAAAAAGCTATCTATTCAATTTTGTATAATAATGTATTTATTATCATAATATATATTTCTAGGTTTTTGCACACAAAGTTTTAATTAAATTTAAAATACCTGCAGCTTAACTAACAGAAAATAAGAAAAATAAAACAAGTAACCATTATGTTCATATTTTTCATTATACTGCAAAGATAATTCATACAATGTTATGCATAATATAATTTTAAACAAATTATAACGATTTTGTAATAATACGATCAAAACAGTTTAAATTTATATATTGAAATTATTATTTTTTCTCATCTGTTTAACAAGTATTAAAGCATTCTTATATCAATAAAACTCAAGCTCTCTAACATTAAAATGCAATTTTCTTCATGATCATCACAAATTTGAATGTTAAAAAAATTATTATAAAAAAAAAAAAAAAAAAAAAAAAAAAGACGACTCAATTCCATTTTTTTGTTTCCATATAATAATTACTTTCCGAACATTATAGTGAGGAAATTATTGTAATCATGTCAAAAATCCGAATTTGAGATTTTGTTACTTTCCGAACACTATAGTGAGGAAAGTATTGTAATCATGTCAAAAAGCCGAATTTGAGATTTTGATGTTTCTATACGTTTCAAGATCCCATGAGTCCGTTTGCACTATTTTTACGATGATGTATGTATGTGTGTATGTGTGTATGTATGTGTGTGTATATGTCTGTGAGTGAACACGCTAGCGTCTAAACGCTTTGTTCGAATAAGTTGAAATATGCATCCCCTATGTACGTATATTCTTCCCCTATGTACGTATATTCTAAGTCACCATAGTACGAACCCTATAGATTTTGGTGAATCTAGCACTTATAGTTTTTTTACAGGGACACCAGGAAAAATTCTTTACCAATTTGGCCTATGGGGCCAAATTTTTAAAATTGCGATAGTGTCTAAGCGCTTTATTAATCTGAGCAAAAAATTTGTACACATGTTATAGGACACAGTTTCAACTGTATAGATTTTGGTGAATTTAGCACTTACAGTTTTTTTACAGGGGCACAAAGAAAAATTCTTTATCATTATGGCCTATGGGGCCAAATTTTTAAAAGTGTGATAGCCTCTAAACGCCTTATTAATCTGAGCAAAAAATTTGTACACATGTTATAAGTCACAGCTGCACCAACTATATAGATTTTGGTGAATTTAGCACTTACAGTTTTTTTACAGGGACACAAAGAAAAATTCTTTATCATTATGGCCTATGGGACCAAATTTTTAAAAGTGCAATAGCATCTAAACGGTTTATTCAATTGAGCTGATAATTTATATGAATATTATAAATCACTTTTGCACTAACTATAAGCATTTTGGTGAATCTAGCATTTTTAGGCTTTTACAGGAACACAACGAAAAATTCTTTATCATTATGATCATGGGCTCAAAGTTCAGTAGCGTTAAATAAAACATCGTGTAATATATGGAAAAAAATACTCAAATACTCTATTCTGGTTTTCTCTCTTTTGTTTGATTAACAACTCCCCCTTTTTTTTACTTTGTCTACAAAACTGTTAATTACTCAATGTTCGGAAAGTCGAATGGAGTCACTCCAGATTTTTTTTTTTTTTCTTTTTTTTTTTTTTTTTTTTTGTAGATAAAAATATGATCTTTCTAAAGTAAACATTTGACTTCTTCACTTTTTTTACACATAAAAATGCATGAAATATTGGATAATAGTTTGCCCCTTTGAACAGCAGATTAAATAGGAGATTTTTCTAGGAGTTGCTCCAATGGGAAAATGCAGTTAATTTTCGCATGTACATGAAGCATACTTTTTTATTCTTTAATGCGTTATGTATATACTTCTTAAGAAGATTTACATTTAAATATATTTGCCGTATGTTATACTTTTTATGCATGTACTAATATGTGCTTTTTACATGAATTATTGTAATGAGGAAAAAATTATATATGTATATATGTATGTATGTATTATGTATATTATTCCATTACAAAATACCTATTGCTTTCCAAAAACACACACATATATACGTATACACACACACACACACACACATATATATATATAGATAGATAGATAGATAGATATGTATGCATAAAATTCTAGGATTTTCATCATTACTATCCCTAAATGAATGGTATTAAACTACTTGATGCAATTATTATATGTCATAAAATCGAAAATCGCCACATTTATTTTCATTATTGGCATGAAAAGATAAAGTTAAAAATATTGTTAACTTTTTTAAAATTAAAATTCGTTAATACATTCAATTTATAAGAAAGGAGACCGACAAAAATGTGAAAATTACTGCGGCATTACTGTAACAAAAACATTTAGTAGACTTTATGGACGGATTTTAAAAGAGTTTATTAAAGAAGAAATTAAAATGAAAGAAAGTGAAGAGCAAAGTGGATTTAGAGCAGGAAGATCATGTATGGATAATATATTTTGTCTTAAACAAATTGTTGAAAAGGAAATGGCCATGGGAAATCAAATTCACCTTTTGTTTATTGACCTTACGAAGGCATACGATAATGTCCTAATCTCAAAATTATGGAATGTATTGAATGAAATAAACGTAAATCCAACTATCATTAGAGCGATCCAAGAACTTTATAGACAATCAAAAACGAAGATAAAAATAGTCAAAAGATTGTCAAAGGGTTTTATAACAGATAAAGGACTTAGACAGGGATGCTGTATCTCCCCAACACTTTTCAAAATTTATGTTGATAAAGCATTAAAAAATTGGAAAGAAAATTGCAGAGCAATGGGATTTAATGTAAATGGAATATCAATCTTTACTCTACAATTCGCAGATGACCAAGTCATAATTGTAAAAAGTAAAAGTGATTTAGAGAAAATGACAATAAAAGTTAAGGAAGAATATGGAAAATGGGGACTATACATGAACGCCAATAAGACCAAATACCTATGTATAGGAGGAGACGAGACGGACCTAAGTCTGAATAATAACATCAAAACTAAAAGTTGTGATCATTATAGATACCTCGGTGTAGACATTAATAGAAAAGGAAGATACTCACAGGAAATTAAGAATAGAATCTTTCAAGGAAGAAAAGCAGTAAAACTATTAAATTCGATTTGGTGGAGTGAGGAGTTATCTAGGACTTGAAAGTATAATATCTACAACTCCATTGTAAAAAGCATATTGTTGTATGGAGAAGAGGGATGGACAATTATGGAGACGGAAAAAAAGAAATTGGCTGCTGTTGAAATGGATGCCCTGAGAAGATCATGCAGGGTATCAAGAATGGAGGGAGTGAGAAATGAGAGAATCAGGGAAATGATGAAAATAAAGAAAACCATATTAGATGAGGTTCAAAAAGGCAATTAATCTGGTTTGGTCATATTAAAAGAATGAACGGTGAAAGGTTACCTAAAATCGCTTTTAACTATTTACCAAATCAGAATAAAAGACAAGGAAGACCAAGAAAGACTTGGATGGATAATGTAAAAAAAGCGATGAGAGATAGGGGTCTGGAAGAAGAGTGGACCCATGACCGGAAGACCTGGCACAGACTTGTGGATTCTGTCGGAAGGCAACACCCGATGCCATAAACCGAACATACATACATGCAATAAATATCAAACTTAAAACCAAATATTATATAACTGTAAGCAAAACAAAATTCTCTGAATCTATGTATCCTTGTAGTTTAAAATATCAGAAGAAAGCTACTTATTAGCTACTCGCCAGAGTAGCGAGTAAGAAATAAACATCTTTATTTTTTTATTCCCTATGATAAAGCATAAAAATTTCTTTTATGTAACCCTGTGCGTCATTTAAAATTTGCATACGAACCATATCTTGTACTAAAAAAATCATTACTATAATAATAATAATAATAATAATAAGTTAATTTTTCCCTTATATCGCATAATAAGTAGAACTTTTTTGTTGGCTCCTATAAACAAATCAGTTACGCTGATCATATCTTTTTTACAGGAAAAATGGTTTTGTGTACTTTAAATATATAATTTTCTTTCTTTTCTTTCTTTCTTTCTTTCTTTTTTTCATTTTACTTATGTAATATAAAAACGTTAAATCATGCTTTAAAAATATACTTTTCACAGATAATAATGTATCGAAAATATTTTGTGAATCAAGATCATTGATCAAGGTCAAAGCATCAAGGTTGCCTAGAGTTAGGAATGTAAACAGCATTCAGCAGTCGACGGATTTCGCCAAATTCTGCCTCACAGAGAAAGCGTAATCTAACAAATAGGACTGCTGCAATTTAAACAGAATGGATTTTCAAAACTCCCTGATAAACTTACTAGTGGATCTGCAGATCAGGAGCCTCAACGTCCTATTTACATCAGACATTATTCAATAGGTCATTTTTATTTATTCCATATTATATAATCGTATATATTAATTCGATCGACTTGTTACCATAATCAGATACATTCCTGAGGGGGGCTGCCGCCCCCCTCAACCCCCCCGCTGTGTCTCTATTTGCATATCTTATAAAGTGTTACGGAATTGTAAATAATTGCATTTATTTTTGCATCAATTCTTTCAAAGAGGTTTAGTAAAGTTAATAAAATGCTAAATTTGTGCATTTCTAGTCGTTTTAGCGTTAAAATAGCCTAATTTTCCTTT
Organism: Salticus scenicus; assembly: GCA_963930645.1. Classification (NCBI taxonomy): domain Eukaryota; kingdom Metazoa; phylum Arthropoda; class Arachnida; order Araneae; family Salticidae; genus Salticus; species Salticus scenicus. Next base: position 110,633,917 of record OZ005653.1, on the reverse strand, counting down.
AAAAACACTTAAAAAAGCTCCAATAAGGGAAGAAATGGATTTGGCGCCAAATTTGGCGTCTGTTTTCCTCCTTGGCGATTTCTTTTTGCGACCTTGGCGAGAAAATCTTTATTAGGGATATACCAAATATGGAAGCTCTAATCTCATTATGAGATATGAGAATTTTTCGAAACAGTCTGTGTTCGATAGAAAAGTATAAAAGGAGCATTTTTTCGCCAAGGCGGTCAGTGTCAGATCTGTGTCAATTTCGTCAAATGCTTGCTTTGCTTTGAGCCTCTTTAGATGAGATTTTCTTTATGTGTTATTGCTAAACTTTTTGTACTGTTGATTTGCTGTTAACGGCTGTTGTTTAAGCTGTGTTTACTGGTTGAATTGAAGCTGATTCTTGGTTTATAGACCTGTATTTTTCTGGAACTTCCTGTGAATACATCACTGAATTTTTGCAAGTTTTGCCTTTCATTCTCGGACAACTTACGGACCACCAAGTACGCAACAATATGTATTTTTAATAAACGACGGTCTTGCATTATTTCCCTGAAATCATAAATACCAAATTTCATAAGTACCAAATTTCATACAAAAAAAAATTACATAGCATATATATTACATAGCATGACTATACAGCTGATTTCGTAGGGCGCATGAACATGTGTACCAAATTTCAAGTTAATAGCGCTATATTTGCGGCCGCTATCGCGCGACAGACAGACACACAGACACAGCCCAAAACCGTTTTGAGTCTCAACAGAGAGCCTCCACTGACGTTTCGGCAATTAGCGGGTTTAACCTAAGTTAACGAGGCCATGCTACGCACTTCATGAATGCTGTTTACCGCACATATGTTTATCTACACCGTTATATATATATATATATCATAATTACAGTTCAATTACAGCAAATTATAAGGTATTTATAAAATCTTGATATTTTACAGTTTACTGGAAGTATTTGCACCGTACTTTGAACTTAAAAATACAATACATGTGATAATAGATTTATAGAGGACTTTTTATTATTATTATTAAACTAGTAAGCTTTGCTCCCTCTTCATTGGTCACTATATTTAAATGCATTAAAAACAGATTCGCTCCTTCTTATATCGTTTTAAAAAGAAAAAATAAAAAGAAAATCAATTGAAATTTTTCAAAAGCTCACTTTGGTTCCCCGTTGCCACGGTCTGAATCTACCTAACCCTCACCCCCCCCCCCCCTCAACCCGAAAAAAAAAATCATGTACGTGTCTGTATTGACTGCAACTCGTTGGCTTCAATTTGGGTCCTTATTGGACGACAGTTTCGAAACGAAGCTTATCGAAAAAATTGAAATTGAACTTTTATTTATAAATCACAATTAATTAGAATCAAATTATCTGCATCATTAGTTCGATAGAAATTATAATAAAAAATATCTATCTATATATCTATCTATCTATCTATCTATCTATATATATATATATATATATAATTTATCTTATATCTGTATTCAGGATGCCTTACTCAGTTTCTATACAGGTAATTAATTCTTAACTACTTTCTTGTACATAAAGAAATTTTGAAATATTACAAATGCACTTATCTTTTTCTATGCATCTAAGTCAGTTTTATTACAAAATTGAGTTAAATATAACTTTATATTTCGTTTTATATCTCTTTTTTATACAACATATTTTTTTTTATTCATGCAAATTAGAATTTTAATATTTTCATATAACTTTATCATATTCTATTTTAAAAATAGATTTTTCATCAAACAGAAACGAAGTTTCAATTCTTTTTCATTTCAGATTTCCTCTTGCTTCTTTGAAATTCTAAGTTGTCGAAAACATTTGATTCCTAATGGCGCGAGATTCTTATGCTAGCCAAGAATCATTAACCTTTTTTTTTAATGCAAGAATCTATAATTTGAAGCCTCTAAAATACATTTTATCTTGTAAAAGCAGTTTTTCTGGAAATCTTATTTAAATATTTTTCAAATGGATTATTCGTTTATATTGCAACTGGGTTTTCCGTCTAGAATATTTTTGTCACGCATTTAGGTGAAAGGTTTTGAATTAGATAGTTTAATATCATAAAACCTTTATTTTTGAATTACATTAAGGCATTTTTGGATAATTTTCGAAGTGATGTATAGTAATATATATATATATATATATGTATATATGTGTATATATATATATATATATATATATATATATATATATATATATATATATATATATATGTGTGTGTGTGTGTGTGTGTGTGTGTATATATATATGTTATTGTCTCTTTATAGATAGAAAGCCATTACATTCGCATTTAGTAAAATATAAGTTATCAAAATTCAAAAATTCAAACATTTAATTATTTATTTATTTGCTTTAAGAACAACATAGAAATGTTTAGATCCCTTTATGAGTTATAGCGCACGTACATTTGTGAAACTGTAATTGCTGTATGTGAAATGAAAATGAAATCATTCTACAAAACCCATTAATATATACTTTTTCTCCCTGAATGCAGATGTAGAAAATTAGATCGATAAATAGATAGATAGGTAGTTTTATACATACATATGCAGATGCATATGTATATATGAATAGGTATTTACAAAATTGTTACTCTCACGTTGTAAACAAATTTAGCTTAACATTTAAAGACGGTTGCACACAAAGAAACTGCAGGCTCCCTATTAAATCCAACATGAAGAGTGGTAGTTTTGTTTTCCTCTATTTTTCAGTTCCATTTTTCATTTATAATAGACTCCACATTGACCTGGGAGAATGCTCATTTAGAACAATGGTTACACTTAGTGGTCCGCGGAGTTTTATTAGAAAATAATTATCTGCATCGAATTTCATGCACTAAGTAAAAAAATAAATTGAAAATTCTTATATTTTTCATATTCTACTCCTTCAAGAAAAAAAAAATAGTTTTCTTTTTTTCCCCCTGAAAACTGAGCAGTAATCTTGTACTTTAGTTAATCTACCCATAATGTTTATAAGAGTTATTTTTTGCATTTATAGGTTTATAGCTTTAATTATGTTACTACATGCCTCTGAATATTTGTAGATATTTTAATTGAATAGTATAATTAATGGAATTTCGAAGAAACGGAAATTTAAAACGGAAATCAGATATCACAAATATCGTTCAGAAAGTGATATTCAATTACAAATACTAACGAGAATTTACAGTTGTTCGTTTGAATATAAGTGATATCAATATTAGTACCCAAGGAACATAACATAAAAGGTATTAGTCAATAATACATGGGAATCTGTGAACTACAAACGGAATCTCGAAAAATCTTGTTTTCTGGTCTAAAGAAGAAATTGAAAATGCAGACACGATTTTTAGCAAAATATCACAAGGTCAATCGTCTACATTTTTTTTCTCTTCATTGCAGTAAAGCAGAGAATAAAAAAAAAAATTGCTGATAATAATTTGATAAATGTGTGTCATGAAAATGCTTATGGCTTTTAGGAACAATAAATTATAGGAGAAGTTTGATTCAGTATTAGTTTCCAAATTAATTGTACAGTGAAAAGTTATTTATATCGGACTGAAGGTTGAAAAATTTTTAATGAATTTAAATTAATAAACATTTCTAGGTTTTTCTGATCAAAAGCACTGTTCAAATAAAATATTGTTACAACGAATTAAGTCCTTTCGCCTGCATCTATTTTCCTCTTGCAGTGAAAGTATTTTACAAGTAAAGTGAAAATACAAAGGCAGTTCATTTACTTTCAATAAGGCCAGCCTTGGCGACGAATTTAACGACCTGACGACCAAATTTGGTGAAAAATAGTAGTTTAGGCTTATAGACTCTACCATGCACGGGGCCACAAATCAAGATCTTTCCATGGGATTCTAGATGGAATTACCGCAAACCCTATCGCCATAATGTATAAATAGATGTGAGCTCACTTTTGTCAGAGAATGTGTAGTCACTACAATTCTGAGTTGTTCAGTGACCTATTCTGAGCGATTGCACTTTGAAGATTGTGCTTTAAGCGATTGAACTTTGTTCGTGAGCAAACGATTTCTGCTGTGGAATATATGATGTTATTTGGTTTACTCCTGGAAAACGAGTGACTGTTTTATTTATTTATATTTTAACTGTTTCAGAATATTTGTCGAATAGTGACTTGCAGTACGAGTGAGATCTTCATCGAATTGCTACAGGAAAATTCGATGGAATCACAATATTATTGGACTGTCTCGAGAATATTTGTTGTAATCGCAGTTTTATTGCACTTATTCTAGAAGTTACATTGAATAATAAGCATTTATATTTAATACAAAGAATGACAGATATATGATATATATATATATATATATATATATATATATATATATAAAAACTATATATTTAACAAAAATTCTTTCTTAAGAAAAAAATTTATAATTTTGATACAAACACACATGGAAATTTCAAAATAAAATTATATTAAAATCATGAAACATTTACGTAGAATTATCCTTAAATAAATACAGTATTTTATGAAAACGGTAGAAATTTTTCCATAATAACTTAACACCATGTACATAAAATGTTACATCTCAGTTTTTTAACGGAAACAAAATAAATAAAAAGTGACTTTGGTAGATTAAACCCCACCGTTACATACGTACCAATACACGTTGTGGAAGAAATTAATCTTCTCTTATTATTATTATTATTATTATTATTATTTGAAATAATAGTTTTCTTTTGATTTTAAATAAAGGGTATAAACTAAAAAAGTACTTTAAAAATAATCAATTTTGTACATTAGTACATTCAATTCTCAGAATAGCACAATAGGAAAATAGATTTTGTTCTACAAATTTTTAAAGAAGCACTTTATTTTTTTTTTTTCGGATAGAGAGAGAGAGAAACAATTAATTAAGCATGTTGTTATTTATTTATATATGTAAGAAATAAATAACGTGGCTATATGAAATGCTTTTAATTTTTAGAGATTCTGTTTTACAAATTCAAGTCATGTTATATAAAAAAATATTTTATGGTTAAAAATAACTATTATAACAATATATCATTTTACTTTAGCAAGTACTTTATATAAAAGGGGTGTCTATGTATAACGTTTCAGAAATTCTAAAAAGAGTAGGGTACATCGCGACGATTTAGTGGCATATAGCAATGCATGGTCCGAAATATTTTCTTGATGCGGTGGCATATATAGAAATACCAGAAACATAAAATGCATCACGTTAGGGACTATCCAGTTTAATCATAAATGCACATAAACAAAAAGTACATGGGTAAAAACTAGTGCTTCCCGCTTCATGGCAACCACATCTGTAACCAATGGACATCTGAATATTCTAGTGCACTAACAGCATTTATTTAAAATAATATTGATTAATTGAAGCGATCCTGAAAATATAGCTATATCATCAGAACAACGCACATATTCCATGAAACAAATCTTTATAAAAATAATTAAGAATTTAAAATAGAACCAAAACAACTGAAGTTATCACATTGAAAAAAGCACAATATAACTAAAAATGATAAGAAATATAATATAAAAATTTTTTTAATACGAATGATTATAAGCACAATAAAAAATTAAATAAATATAGAAAATTGTTCCCAGAAAGTTACAAAAAATAAAAAAATAAATAAATCAACCAAAACAGATAGAGAAATGTGAACAAAATACTCGAGAATAATACATTTTAAATGATTATAGAAATAGATATTGATAATAATAATTAATAATTAATAATTAATGATAAATAGATAATTTATATTGACAGATATAAATAGATATAAATTGATATTGATAATAAAAAGTTTCTTTTCCAGAAAAAAAAAAAAGAAAATGAAAATATTTCATTTATTTAAACTGAAGTCAATGAATGATATTAAACCTGAAAGGTCGAATTTCAAAAATTTGATAAACTAATTTTTCGATGCTCTAGCTAGAAGAATTCCTGCAAGCTTTTTAAGATCTGGATTTATTAAAGGTAGAAATTGGTGAACAAAGCTAAATTTTCTGCATCCCTAGGGTAGTTTGGATTTCAGAAAATTTCGTTTCGTAAGATTTTACTTTACTTCTACGATACTCTGGATGAGTTTACTCAGTGGTATCAGTACACTTTACTGTAAAAATATATATATATATATTGCACAAATATACGGCTGTGTTGTCTATCGAGTAGTAAAAACGTCTAGTTTATGATGATACATTTTTATTTTGCTTACGGGAAAGTTTACGTATTAACACGAGCAACAACTTTAATTTTTCTAGTAACAATACCCATTTTTTGTCAATTTTGTGGGTTATTTATACCAAATCCGCTGAGAAAATGGTATATTGTTTACATATTTTCCTCAAGTTCAAAATCTGAGAATGCTAATGTTAAAGTAATATGACAGACAATATTTTATATCTTCTCGAAATCTGTTGAACTCAAATTTCAGTTATGAATGACTTAGAATAAAGTACATCGAACATATTCCATGCATATTACTTTTATTTTTTTAAAGCACGGAATAAAAATATTTAAAATTTTCAATCATAAAAATTATTAATAAATTCATTTTCTACAATATTATAAATTATGACCTTTAGTTATTTTTGCACAAATAGATTCGGTATCCTCAAAAATATAGGTTTTAAAATTTACGTCTTAAAATTTTCGATTTTTTCCGAGTTATAGGAATATTTTTTCTTACCAGCATTAGGGTGTCATTCACGTGTTATAATTTGTGTCAACGGTACATTTCATACATGGACATTATAAAAGTTATTTAACTCGTTAGTGCCCAGTGTCCTCATTTGAGGACAGCTAAAAAAATGGCAGGTATATTTTTTGTGGCTTCTTGGATTGATTTCTGCTTTTTAGTGACAGTTTATAGCGTCACTCTAAATGATCCCTGAAAGTTTTATGTGCTACTATTAATTATTATATCCTAATTTTTATAGTCATTTTATGATATTCAATTCGTCGCACATATATTTGCTTTTTGCGCAGGTATACTAACTTAAATCAAGTTGAAAAATAATATATATTATAATACTTTACTTTCGATATCTTTGTCAATATATAATATGAAATGAACATGTTATTTGAAATTTTCTTATCGCGAAGTTTTCTCGCTAGAACACTAAACGTCAATAAATGAGGATAGGCTTTAAATTTAAAACTATCAGAAGAATTGTTTGAGTTAATATATTTTACTATCAGTTGTCTGTATTAATTTAGAAGTGAAATAATCAGCTAATAATATTTTGCAAAATTAATTCGGGCGTTAACAGGTTAAGAAAGTTTAGATGGACCCTCAATTTTTTAAATACAATTGATTTAGTTTATTTTACATTAAAAAAAAAAAAAAGTCATAGTTTCTTTTTTTCGGTTATTATCTAAATAAATATAATAATTTTATGCCTTAGAACTTAATTTTTTTTTTTTTTTTTTTTTTACAGATGAACACTTAATACCTTCTTCTAATACATTTTCCTCTGTGACTACATTAAAAATTAATTAAAAGTGTCTAAATTATATCTTTTCAGAACAACACTGATCTCATAAATTCGAAAAAAAAAAAAAAAAAAAAAAAGCTTTTACCTATGAAAAAAGAGTTTGATGTAAGTTTCAACATGTAGCCTACCCCTAAGTAACATTTTAAGTATAGTGTTAATAACCAAACATTATTATTAGTTGATTGAAATCTTCCCCATGTATGTACGACAAGCAGGCTTTGCCCGCTTTGCTGGACACAATACTTACATGAGTTGTTAAAATCCTATATCATTATTAATTAACCTGAGTTAAAGTTCCCGCTGTGTTCGGTAGAGATTTTTCTCGCTCGCAACGTGAGGAGTCCATGTACGTACTGCCTTCAGCAGCAACATACCCGAATCCTACTTCCCTTACCCAGTGTGTAAGTTCGAAGTTTTGCGAAATCTCGACAATACATAATGCTTATACCTAATTATAATCCATACACCAAAGTTCGCCATTCTGAGACAATTTAACCCCTTCCCCCCTCAAAATAAAAATAAAAGACATATCACAAAAAATCAAAAACGTATTTTGGAAATATCCTAAAGTAGTCGCATCCCAAGCAGCACCGAAACGTTCTCTGAACGTTCAAAAATTGTTCTGCAAACACGTTCTAAGAACGTTCACTTTGAACGTGTTATAGACGTCTATCTGTCCATCTTGAAGACGTACAATAGTACGGTTCAGAGAACGCTCAATGAACGTGTAACTATCACCATCGGTGTTATAGAAGCGTTCTGAGAACGTTCTATGTATACGGTCTCAGAACGTTCTAAACGTTTTTAGAACGTTTTCAAAACGTTATACACATTTTCAGAACGTTCCAGAAAACGTACTGTAAACGTTCTAAAATAGTGTAGTTAAAAAAAAAAATGATGACGTCATTATAAAAAGTCACCTCAGTACGAGCGTTTAGAAGTAAAATTTACATAGCTGATGACGAATAATGATACAACACATGAACAGGGATATGAATTACTTTTGTTTTTCAATTCAAATAATGTTTGAGTAATTTTAACATACTTACTATTCCTTTAATTTCAACGTATATGCATCAAAAATTCTATATTCTATGACAGTTTTCCCCAAAAAGTGTCATAACGTCTCTTTATACCTTAAAAAATTTCTTAAATTTTTGCATTTTTTAAAAATTTCTTTTTTTCCCCTAATCTGAAGATAATGAAGTTGTAGTATTAATTACAAAACTTTGAATACACACCATAAAATGCAAGAACTCGCACCAACTGTTTCGGGTCAAAAGAAGACACAACCCTTCATCAGGCGAACATTGTAGGCACGAGAGCTGCAAACAAGCACGTTGAGTGTGTTGAATGCCTTGCCGCTTTGTTTGTAGAAGCCGTACTTTGTTTGTAGCAGTTGCGAGTTCTTGCATTTTATGGTGTTTATTCAAAGTTTCTTAATTAATACTATAAGGTCATTATCTTGAGATTAGGGGAAAAAAGAAATTTTTTAAAAATGCAAAAATTTAAGGAATTTTTTAAAGGGATTTAGACACGTTATGACACTTTTTGGGAATTACTGTCATAAAATATGGAATTTTTCATGCATATACGTTGAAATTAAAGGAATAGTAAGTATGTTAAAATTTCTCAAACAATATTTGAATTAAAAAAAAAGTAATTTATATCCCTGTTGCTGTGTTGTATCATTATTCTTCATCTGCTATATACAACTAAACTCTTGATTTATTTTGCTTGTTTTAATCCTTGTGATTCCGAATGCGTCATCCTATGATTAATGTTTGTTTTTCATGGTTGTTTTCTGTTTGATTCTCTGATTTCTTGAAGTAAATAATTTATTCCAATTTATTCTTCATTTCTAACTTCAATTAATTTCTTGTACGATAGGGTGCCCGCTAGCAATTTGCTATTATAGCAGCTAACGAACGAAATCGTACATTGGCGCTCAACGACGAAAAGGGTCACCCCTGACGAGTTTTTTTTTTTTTTCTACCATTCTATGCTTTTCCTACAAAAAATGTTTAAAATGCTGTCTTAATTTTTTATTTCCTCGTTGCTTGTTTGTATCTTTTGATTTGAGTTTCATGTGGTTTTTACGCACCGGCAAAATTATTAAAATTGCAACTAACAATATAGGAATAAATTTACGATTAGACTGAAGTTAAATAAAATAAAAATCAATAAATAAAATATAAATGTTTCAATAAATCACAATCAGTTTCCCCAGGTTATTTAAATTTGTTGTAATTTCCTTCTCATTGACCTATGTGGTTTCAGGGATCTTATATCTGTTGCTTGGCTTTAACTAAGATTAAAAATTCATTTATACACACATATATATATATATATATATATATATATATATATATATGTATGTATTTTTTTTTTTAATACAGGGTGCAAAGCTTTGTGACGAGAATACCTTTATCTCCGCAACTATTGGTCGCAAATATATAGTTTCAGTTACAAAATGTTTTAAAGAATATGAGCATTTGTGGTATAACATGTTTAAATTTAAAATATCTATTTTTTCAAAATTGCAAAGACTAGCTTTTTACATAGTCCCAGATCCCTATAGTCATATTTAGAAAACTGACACTCATCCTAACAAACAGTTTCATTTCTATTCTCCCAAAATGGAACAAGATATTTAAAGTTTGGATTTTCTAACATATTTCGGCCTTCAATAAGGGATCGGTTTAAAAATCCTAATTGGACTTTGTTTGCATTTTCCCTGGGTTTATTAAAGAATTTTTCATTGACTTTTTAATAAAGCCCGAGAAAATGCGAAATAATCCTAAATTTTGAAACTAACTATCTCAGACAATTTTGGGTGCACAAAAGTGAAACTTTTTGTGTTATATTTTTTAGGTTAGAACTCAACTTTCACTATTAGTGTCATGAAAATTGTATAAAAATTATCAGTTTTTGTGATTTTTAGTAAATTGATTTTTTAAATTTAAACATGTCATATAATGAATTCTTACATTTTTTTTTTTTTAAATACATTTTCTTATTGGAGGACGTTTGAGACCAATTGTTGCGCAAATAAAGGCCTGCTCTCGACTTTGCACTCTGTATATTCTAAACATTTCTGGGTACTACTTTGTAAGTCCATGGATAGTTTATAAATATATTTGAATGCTGAAGTTTATAGAAAGATTTAATATTTCAACATAAAAAATAATTTCAAAAATGAATGTACCAATACACCGCTAAAATAATATATAATTGAGTTTAGAATATATTGTTAATTTATAATAATAAGAAATTGAAACAAAAAATTAAAAATTAGTTAGAAGGAGGAAATTTTAAAAATGTCCAAATACTTAAATACATATATATATATTTAATCATAATATTTTTCTAAAATATTTAACATACTTCATATTTTTAAATTTCAGTGCATGTGTGCATACATATTTTCAGTTTACAGCAGCAGTTTACAAAAATGATGTTTGCAGGTATTTAAATTTATTCCACATGGCAATGTAATTGGTATTTTTTAAATGTTTAAATTTCTTTAAATTGAGTCAACGCAATTTTTACCTCATTTGATGTAATTATGCTATCATGGCATATTAAATAATTGATAAATGTAAATATTATTAGTATTAATAAATAATATAGTAAATCGTCCTTTTTTTTTAAGCAGAATATCTTTTTTTATAAAGATGTGGAATAAAATTGAATTGAATCTTTGTTTTATTATGCAGTTAAACAATTTCATATATTTTATTTAATAAATAACAGTAAAGAGATATTTAAAATTGTAAGTCGGTGAAACTTAGGATATTATTTTAAAAATATGCAATTTGCATAACCTAGATTGTATATATATTATCATATAAACATTAAATAAATACTTCAGAATTTAAAAAGAAAAGAAAAAAAAAAAAAAAAAGAATTACATACCTTCCTCATTTTCTTCATAAGAATTTCTCCAAGAAAACACCCTTCCAACTAGCATTTTAAAATACATAATGACCAGTCTGGAAGGGCATTCACTTAAAATTAGCTCTCATCTTTTAAATTCTTTATGTTACTTCATTCAGAAGCATAATAACCAAAAATAGTCATTTTAACAATTTCCATCTCAGAAGACTGAATTAATAAAATGAATCCATAATTTCTAAGCGGTTTTCTGTAACAGGAGCAGTTTTTTCTGCGATACAACACTACTTACAAGTATCAAATGTTAGGCTTAAGAACTTACGCAGATATGAAAATGATTGTTTAATTGATATTAAAATAAGACTTTAATAAATAGAAAATAGAGAATATTACAGGTTAAAAATATTACATTTTTACCTTTTCTAAAGCTTATCCAAGTCATTATAACGCGAAAACTGAACAAAACAGATTACATTACATGTTTTAAAATTACCGCTTCACATAACGGCACGACATTCCCAAGACCTTTGAATTTGCACGGTCAGCGAGAATTAAATAAATGCAATCCACAGATGTGAGTTTCATCTGCTCTTGCCTTCATACATCCGGAATAATCATGTTTCAAAGTTCAACATTTGAAACAGAAATTTATTAAGCATTTATAGCTGTATAGAAAACATATGGTCAATATTTTAAGGAAAAATGGAGCTGAGTTTAAACAATTATTTAAATTTTTATAAAGTATTTGAAAAACTTATGAGATCACTTTATTTTTCCATTTTAAAATCTCGAATTAAACGGAAAAGCATATTTTGTTTTAGTGTATATTTTAGTATTGAATAAAATATTCAGTGAAAATAAATAAAATAAAATAAGAACAATCAAACAGAGTAACGATTTAACAACATTATCAATATTGATAATTTATCAGTAACATTTAAACTTAAATAGAATCATAAATAAAATATAATAAAAGTTTAAAATTATGCTTAAAGAAAAGAAGAAAAAAACTCATTCTGTAACTTCCCGATGAGTATTAGAGACCGCGAGGTTCTACTCTCGAACCTTACAGACGGGAAGTGTTGGCTTCGATTCCTGGTCACGCTCGTCGACGTAGGTTTTCGGAGTTTTCCCGTGATTTTCTTTGAAACTCGCGTAAAGCACTATATTACTTATTCAATAACATCCGTGATTAGCTTTTTGTATCTAAACTTTGGGTCTGGGGAATGCATAGATTTTCATGACAGAAGACAATCATTTTTATGCTGTATAGAAGATCTTAGAAAATGCATTTTTCTAAGGGTTTATTATTATTATTATTATTACAAATGAAAAAAAAAAACGGTAAATTTGTTTTAAATCATCAGAAAACGATGTTTCAATTATTCGTTTTAAAGGTGATATCGAATTCTTTTGAAAGATAATTATAGTGAAAATTTTTATCCACCCTTCCCCCATCCCCCAGGGATGATGTATACTTATTCCTAGGGGAAAAAACAATGTCCAATGAATGATAATAATAAAAAAAAAAAAAAAAAAAAAAAAAAAAACTGTTTGACTATTACTCGTTATACAGCCAAATTGAATCAATAATATATATCAAATGTATGCCACGCAGAAGGTTTGGTGAGTATATATATTACAGAAGCTGATAGATAGCCTTTCTGTGAATGGAAAATATTGGAACGTGGCAGTGCCACCTGTCGTCCGATATGCACCCAAAGGCAATCTGTAGAGTTTTACGTAATATTAATTTCACTTACCAAATTTACAATATTTATAAATCACAGAAGTTGAGATTTTTCGTTTCCGTTATGAGATTAAATTGCAACATAGCCACGCCACCTGTTGGCCGATGTGCATCCAAAATGGACCAGTAAAGCTTTACGTAAAATCGATTTCACTTATAACTTCAGTGTATCACAAAATTTATTGTTAAATCACAAGAGTTAAAATATTGCCTTTCCGTTAAAATGATTAAATTGCAGATTAGCAACGCCACCTGTTGGACAATGTATACATCCAAATTGTATTAGCAGAGGTTATGATGATATATGCCAATATATCATGTTTAATACATTTGTACACTATAGAAGCTGAGATATAGCCGTCCCATAAATGGAGGGTTTCATTGCATAGCACCGTAATCTATCGGACGATATATCCCAAATGAAATTCAAATAAACTCCAATTTAGGGCAAGATCTAATATTGTAACAAGTTTGGTCGAATTCCATACATTGATTCCTGAAATACAAAATCCACAAAATTTTTCCATGAGTTT